>OX461812.1:64482888-64862679 GCA_949802685.1 Dicyrtomina minuta
TCTCACAGAATTGCCAAATTTCCCGTGTTATCTTCGAAAGCTTAGGAAACTGTATTCCGCCCATCTTATTAATGTACGAGATAGCGGTCTGGTTATCAATCCTCAGTAGGACTTGCTTGTAATGTGTTCCCATAGTAAACGACCTCAGACCATAGTAAGCTGCTCGGAGTTCGAGAAAATTTATGCTCTCGCTCTGCTCGCTATCTGACCATGCACCTCTAGTCCTCCTACCCTCGCACGCTGCGCCCCATCCTGACTTTGATGCATCTGTGTAGATGACTAGATCGTACGTGTCAGAGCGGACACTCTGTACTGCTGATTCTAAATTCGATACCCACCACTGTAAATCCTGTCTGACATCATTGTTTATAATTATCGGAGCGTCATAATTCTCCTCTGCGTCCAATAAAGTAAGGTACTTAAGCCTCTCCAACCTTTTAGTGTATAAAATCCCGTAGGGAATTGCTGGACAGGTTGACACTAACTTACCAATTAATTTAGCAAACAGTAATATTGTTGGGCATGCGTTTGCTACAAATGAATTAATTTGTTTCGTTATATTTAATCTTTTATTCTGCGGTAAAGATACAGTCATGTGCCTTGAATTAAATATGAAGCCTAAGTACTGTATCTCCTGCGTGGGGTCTAGTACCGATTTTTCGTCGTTAATTATAAATCCTAATTTATTTAACAGTTGTAGTGTCTCATCAGTATTAACTCTACACCTGCCAGAATCTCTACCGATACCCAGTATGTCGTCTAAATATATTACCGACTCGTGACCCCTTCCACGCAAGAATGTCATAACTGGTTTCATCACCTTGGTGAATAAACGTGGAGCTACGTTGAGACCAAACGGGAGACAATTGTATTCGTACAACTGCCCTCTCCACTCAAACCTTAGGTATTTCCTATATTCCTCATGAATTGGAATCAGTAAGTAAGCATCTTTTATATCAATGGAAGACATAAAACAGTTGTGAGTGATTAATCGTCTTACTGTCCTGTAGTCCTCAAGCTTAAAGTGTTCAACAGGAATAAATTTATTTAATTGTGTTAGATTCAGGATAAATCTAAAACCACCTGTTGACTTGGGAACTAAAAAAGTAGAAGATACAAATTGTCCTGGAGTCTGATGGCACGGCCGAACTGCTGCTATCTTCAACAATTTATCAACAGCCTTATCCATCTCAGCCAACTCCACTAAATTAAATTTCCGTTGCCTTGGCAAAAAGTTTTGGAAAGGCTGAGTGCTGAATGGGATTTTAAATCCACTAATTGCCTCCAGCACATAAGCATCATCGGTAATCTCGTGCCATTCAGTAATAAAATGTTGTAATCTACCGGCATGTTTAATTACCTTATTTACCGGCGCTGATTGTACTGCTTCTGTTGGGCAGGACGCCCGCTCCCCTTGTTCCTCTTCGTAAAGGATGGGGGCGGGCGCTTGTAGTTTAAATTACGGTTTGCTGGTTTTCCATTCCCATGAGAACGAGTTGTTCGTTTGTTATTGCCAGAACTCGGAGACTTGTGTACCACTGCCTTCGAGGATAAAGCCCGGCCAATCTTTGACAACTCATTGTGTGACTTCAATTTGGTATGAAAATCAGTACCAAAGAGTTTCTCATCAATAGACGACTCAGCAGCAACCTTCTTTGCTTCCGTCTTCAAGTTCGCCGTAATTAAGTGCCGACGATGAGTACTTAGTTGGAACTGCACACCTATAATCATCTGTGACGCTGCGCATGAATGAGAAAGAATATCTTTTATAGCTGTCTCTATGTTACCCGACTTTTTCATGCTTAACAAGCCTGTCAGTGCACGTCCTAATTCGGATATTCCCCCACCGAGCTCGCTTTGTAGCTTTGTATAAAATTCGTCCCGCTCGGCAGTGAACTGTGTCAGTGCAGATTCAATTTCTGAGTTAAGTTGAGGTGCTCCAATTAATGTACAATTAGACGGAATGGATAACTTGTCCTTAAAATTCTTAACCTGCTCCGGGTCCAAACCCTGGGTAGCCAGCTTATTCCATCGTCCAGCAACCTCAGCATTGATCGGTTCTCCGATTTGAGTCTTGGGCTCGACTGCCTTTCCCAGGAGACCCAGACACTCATCATTATCCTCCGGGTGTAAAAGCAAGACGTCGTCGTCTACTTCACCGGGAGTGTCGTCATCGCGGAGCTTATCGTCCAACGTGACTGTCGGGTCCGTTTTTCCTTCACGATTAGGAGTCAGTGAAGGCGGACCACGACTGCTCTTTCCAGATCCGGGGCTGTCATAAGAGCAAGATGAGAGAGCTCGACGTCGACTATAATCTCTTGATCTTGAACTACTGCGGGCGGTAAGTTCCAAAAGTTGATTGACCTGTCGTCTTAATGAACGAATGTCATCTCTGGTTCTGTGTCGGCGACTGAGTCTACGACTGCTATCGTGTGAGCTCTCTCTCGATCCCCGTCGATGCCGCTGTGACCGGCTACGGTGACGGGATCTGCCCCTGTCAGACGAATTCCTACTGACGCTTCTCATCTCTGTAAAAATATAATTATTACGACTGTGTTAGTTTTAATAGTTGCAACAAGCCTAAAGATTGCATTTACCCAACAGTCGGCCTCTCTCCCTGAAAATTCCTTAGTTGAAAACCAACTAAATAATAAAAAGTAAGAATTTCTAATCAATTAAATCTTAAAATAAAAAACCGTTTTCCAGTAAAAATACTTCTCTCTAAATTCTTCTTTGGTGTCCGTTTGAGATACTTTTATATTCAGACCTGCAATCTAAAAGAAAGCTGAAAATTTTCTGTGGAAAATGAAAATCTCCAACGAAAATAAAAGCACATATGTCATGGATGACACACAAATAATTAATGATGAGTAAGTGGAGGAGAGAGCCAGCCACCGGTGGAGGCTAGCGGAGTTTGTTTTGTTTTTTTTTTGGCTTTAGAAGTGGTGTGATTGTCATGGTGATATACAGGTATATACGATTAGTAATTAAGACGGACCGAGTCGAGTGAAGTAGAATTTTGACTGTACAAATCCTCGTACCTTACGGTCTCATTAATCGTTGTCAAATTAATTTCAGATTGGCATTGATATAATTCATACGATTGGTTACTTACTCAATTTTTTTATTTGATTGTATGCAGGTTTTAATACAACAACAAACGTTGTAGTTTTAGCTGCAACAAATCGAATCGATATTCTGGACGGAGCGTTACTTCGGCCGGGAAGGTTTGATCGCCAAATATTTGTTCCTGCTCCCGATATTAAAGGTCGTGCAAGCATTTTTAAAGTTCACTTGAAACTATTAAAAACAAATGTGAATAAAGATGAATTATCAAGAAAAATGGCTGCACTGACTCCTGGTTTCACGGGTATGAATTTTTACTTGTGTTTAATTTTTATTTTAAGCCTAAATTTGGTTGTTATTCAATGTGGGATAATCGGTTGTACATTAAACTAATTGTTCGTAAATTGCCCTTGATATTTTTTCGTAGGAGCTGACATAGCCAACGTCTGTAATGAGGCAGCTCTTATTGCAGCTAGAGATTTAAACACTTCAATAGTTTTGAAGCATTTTGAGCAAGCCATTGAGCGTGTGGTTGCTGGTATGGAAAAGAAGACTAACGTTCTGCAACCTGAAGAAAAAAAGACTGTTGCTTATCACGAGGCAGGCCATGCAGTCAGTGGCTGGTTTTTAGAGTATGCGGATCCACTCCTAAAGGTCAATTAACTTAATTACAGAATTTTATAGCTTACTTCTTTGTCCTTACGTGTTTAATATTAGGTAGTGATTCATAATTAATCTTCTATTTTTGTTACTCGTTGAATAGGTATCAATAATTCCTCGTGGAAAAGGTTTGGGGTATGCACAGTATTTACCCAAAGAGCAATATTTGTACACCAAAGAACAACTATTTGACCGCATGTGCATGACACTCGGTGGAAGGGTTTCAGAGCAGATCTTCTTTGGAAAAATCACGACTGGGGCACAAGATGATTTAAAAAAAGTTACTCAGAGTGCTTATTCGCAAGTATGTAGTGTATTAATAATTTAAAAGTATTTTGAATTAATATGAGTATGTTATTAAGTGTACTGAATATTTTGATGATTATAAAAATTATAGATTGTTCATTTTGGAATGAATGAAAAAGTTGGGAATGTAAGCTTCGATATGCCAGCTCCTGGAGACATGGTACTGGACAAACCCTACTCCGAAGAAACTGCACAGTTAATTGATGGTGAAGTTCGGGTGCTGATCTCCAAAGCGTATGATCGAACAATGTCTCTCCTGAATGAGCATAAAGAAGATGTTCGGAAGGTACCGGAGCGTAATTTGTTACATTTCTAGTGCTTACGTGTGTATTTTCCAAACACACCGCCACCTGGTGTGATGTACCATGTATGGAATTTGTTGATTTGGCGAAAGTAACCGTCGGATTTTTAGATTTAAAAATATTGGTGTGACATACCTGCATACATTTAAAGGGATTTATGGGTGGAGAAGCGGCAAAACAAGGGCTTTGACCTTTTTTTAACTCGTACATGTAGCAACTATGTAGCACGAGTTCAATATTTATGACTAGGTATATTATTTAAATTTTTAGGTCGCTGAACGTTTGTTAAAGCAGGAAATTCTAAGTCGAGATGATATGATAGAACTTTTGGGAAAGCGACCTTTCGCTGAAAAATCAACGTATGAAGATTTTGTTGAAGGCACAGGCTCTTTCGAAGAAGACACTACATTACCTGAAGGACTTAAAGGTTGGAATCAGACGAAAGAACCCGAGAGCAAGAGCGAACCTCCAACTAAAAGTGAACCAGCACCAGCCTAAATAACTTATTTATAATAAATTAATAAATTAAATTTATAGTAGACAAAGAAGACCTAAAGGTTTAAACTTGAAATAAACTAAGCCAGAGTTGAAATTTCGTCGTTCAATATAGTTCATTGCACTGACAAACATATTCATTAATTACAGTTAATAGTTATATCAGAGGCGACGCTAAGGTCCAGTATAGTTCGATTACTGTTACATTACAAAATATTTGCCATACGTAATACTTTCAATGGTTTGATTTATGTATGTTAATTTATTGTTAAAAATGCAACCTATTCTGTGGAATAAGAAGCTGTTGGTTTTTTGGGGATTGGAAGGATGGGATGGACTTCTTTAATGGGAATTTAGTAATAAATTCTCCCGAAACATGAAGATTTCCCCGAAAACGAGTGACTATGTAGTGAATAGCCGCTACTTTATCACAACTCATATTTGGCTCCTGTGAAATAAGCGTTGGGAATACAGGTTTGTGCAAAACTGGTAAAGCAGTGTATTACGTAACTAAGTAAGTTGTAGGAACTCCGTAACTTAATTAGGTAGTTAGATAAAGGCCATAATAAATAAAGCTTCGCTTCTAAAATTGCATCTCATGAAAATATTTCATCCGTTTTATGAAATTACAGTGAGCATTGAGCATGATGACAAAGGGTGCGGATCAAGGTTATATGGCGGAAGAAGCTCTGCCTTCCGTGAGAACTTTGTCTTTATAGGTAGAGTTTGCATATAGGTAGTTCAATATACGCATGTTTAATTGCATGAACGTAAGTTAATGCTTTACAAAACGAAAAGCATATAATCCGGATGGAAAGGCGAAGGATAGTGAAAAGGGCTCATTTCACCTCTAAGGAAAACAATGGCAATTCACATCAGCATTTAACATGCAACAAGTGTTAACTCCAACAGAAACAAGAGGGGGAAAGAATCGCCCGCCACTGGTGACAAGTAACCGGAAGTTTATGAACCTAATATCTTAATCGAGATACATGTGAGAATACATTGTAGGAGCAACCATATTTAAAGATTATAGGCTTTGGGAACATTTTATAACTATTTTAGGAATAAAATACGTTCATATAGTAAACAGATGATTCGGGGGTATTCTGCGTAACCTTCGCTTTGGAAAGTGGACAATAATTCCTACCATCATTTCAGTTTCAGATAGACAAGCTGGCTGGCCTACGGACAGCAGATTTAAATAAAAGACCTCAGTCTTTTAATAGAATGATTATCTTCAAGTTACTGTCAAATACTACAGTTTCTTCTAATAGAGCTGTGAAACTAAAGTTATTACGCGCGGGTCAGCATTACTGCGCGGAATATTACGCGGGTCTATTTAACAAACTATTAAATGTCAGTACGCGGGTCTGCAATAGTATGCGGGTCTGGGAGGTTCAAATTTGAATCGTACGTGTGGTGTATTATTACAAGATATACGGTAGTCAAAGGTCTTATCTTTACATAATAATTTTATTGTTATGCTAGTAACAGAGTTGATTAATCGTTGTCGTGTTAATTGTTGTTAATTTGGATTACTATTATTTTGTACAAGGCACAAGGTCTAAAATAGTTTGTAGTATAATTATCCATTTGTCGTAAATTTTGCATAAGCCCTGATGTGTTGTGTATAGTTATTACCCTGAATTCCCTGAGAATCCAAAACTTCGTTAAAACAGTACTTACGTAATACGTGTTGATGAGATTTTTTATTTTGGGGCTGCCAGCTGCCATTAATGCAAACTATTTTTTGTGTGAAAGAAAGCCATGGAAGATTTAATTTTTGATTCGATGGTGTGTGTATGCATATTTTGCTAACACCGCAGCATAGTCTAACAAGGGAATGACGCGACATGACCGACCCGGATTTTAAAGAGACCCATTTCAAAAAATCAGACTACTTTTCAATAGCACAGATCCAAAGTAACTCGAGTGCATTTTGCGTTGTTTGGTCACAGTGACCCGCCAAAGTTTTAAAAAATTCAAATTTGGACATTTTGCCGCCCTATAACTTCCACAGTTCTTGTCCGATTTGGATGAAATTTTGTTTTTTGTGATCCGTAGACTTTTTACTAAAAAGTAATTTCAGGATTTTAAAAAATTCGAAAATTTTCATTTTTTTGAAAAAAATCAAAGAATTGAGTATATTTGAGGCCCAATTTTTTAACACTGTTTTTTCAAAAAAATGAAAATTTTCGAATTTTTTAAAATCCTGAAATTACTTTTTAGTAAAACGTCTACGGATCACAAAAAACAAAATTTCATCCAAATCGGACAAGAACTGTGGAAGTTATAGGGCAGCAAAATGTCAAAATTTGAATTTTTTTAAACTTTGGCGGGTCACTGTGACCAAACAACGCAAAATGCACTCGAGTTACTTTGGATCTGTGCTATTGAAAAGTAGTCTGATTTTTTGAAATGGGTCTCTTTAAAATCCGGGTCGGTCATGTCGCGTCATTCCCTTGTAAGTCTAAAACTAATGTTCCCTTGACAGTGCTTGTCTTTATTGCCTCCTTTGACACCATGCGCAACTTGTTTGCCAAACTATGAGTACTTCTCCAGAATCCAAAGTCCAGGCAGACTTATTTACTGTAGTAGCAGTCAACTCCAATTCCACCAGCGTATCGTACTACAGTACTACACGTATCTAAGTACATAGGTGCATGCAATTGTACAGTATAACAAACGGACTTGGATAACAAAGTTTCCCCCTTCATCGGTGCATCGGTGCATTGCCTACTTTTTTCTAATTCCGATTCCGAGTGCGTTTTAAACTCTATCCCCGATTCACCTTCTCCTATATCATAATATTCATAATATCTTTTATCTTTATCCCGCACTCTGTACTGTACTGTGCAGGGCCGGACGAAGGAATTGCTTTTAGGCAGCAATTTGTTTCCATACAAAAACCACCATTTTGATTTTATTGATGGTTTTCTTTGGCAAAGGAAAATGTTGTATTTACATGTTTTAGAAAAGTGAAAAATGTTCTTTTTACTTGATCAAGAAAAGTGGAAAATGTTCTATTTACATGTTTTGAGAAAAGTGGAAAATGTTTTATTTCCATGTTTTTGAAATGTACAAAAAAATTCATTTTGCATGTTTTGGAAAAGTCAAAATATTCTTTTTATACATATTTTTGAAAACTGCAAAATGTTCCATTTACACGTTTTTTGAAAATTGAAGCAGCGGGGGCTGCCTGCGCTGGCCGCTTTATCCGGCCCTGGTACTGTGTATTACTCTACTGTCCATCTAATTCACCCGTGCACATTCATTCAAAGCGATCGAGTTGTTGTTGTACTATATGCGATATATATGGCCACAATCCCTTCATTCCAGTGTTTCCGTTTCCAGTCCCTTCATTCCCCATAGCCACGTCCACCTTGTAACTTTTCACATGCCATGTTGCTTTTGATACTGCATGTGTTTGTGTGGACCCAGTGAATCCTACATGCATATGAAGCATTAGATTAGTGGATTCTCCTCCATGGTATCGATTGAGGTAGCGAAAGGGAGTGAGTCCGGGAGTTTGCGAGAAAGGAAGGAGGGGTAGCGCGCATGATGGACTTTCTCGGTGTATACTCTTCACTCCAGCCAAAGGACCAGAGGGTACCTCGAGAAATAGACAGGCACGGTGCAGACGATATTATTTCTTTGCCCTCCCCTACCACTCCGTGTGGGTGTTTCTCTACCTTCTACCGTCTACAATAGCTCCAAAGTACTTGTATATTTCCCAATAAACACGGACTACACAGAGATTCTCAGATTTTCCTGGGTACGAGTCAAGTTTCCTTTATTTCCTCTATTTAAATAATTTTGTAAATTGTACGTGAAACCCTCTAACGATAAGAGCAGTGGACCCTTTTCCCCATTATTACAAAACCACATCAAATACTTTTAGACGTTGATGTGAGTGAGTTTTTAGGAGTGCACGTTTATGTAATGATACTCTGCCCCTCTGTCCGTTCCATCCTTCACCTTCAACTTCTGTCTACGTAGTTTCTTCTATTTTTCGTTGTCGTTCCATTAGCTCAACAGACAATAACCAAAATCAAAGATCCTACTTACTCTCTCTCAACTCACTATTATGGATATTATGGATCGAGAACTTTCCCTCAAATCAGACACGCGACCGTCTCTGTGAAAAGTGTGAAGACGGTGCAGAACAGCAGACACAGAGATAGACTGGTCATAGCTTGTGGCTTCAACTTGGAGAAACTGAATTCAAGAAAAGAAACCCAGAGTCCATTAAGAAAATAAATCTGATACTTACATCGAAGCAAATCTGTTAATCGACTTAATAAATCAAACTAATAATATTTTGTAAACTCAACTAACTAGGACTAAGGATAAGTAAGAAAAACGCGAAACGATCATTCTAAAATAAAAAAGAAAAAATTCAACAATGGCAACGATAAGGATTCAAATTCAAAGTGAATGTTGAGGATTTGCGGATACTCAATTGAATTTCATTGTAAAGAAACAAAGTCTGCAGAAAGTGAAGTGCTAAAAAAGACATTTCAGTCTCGAGAGCTAAAAGTTTAGCTTCAAGAATTTAGCGTGCCAGTTTTGTTGCTGTTACTTATAGCAACAAGTCGACTGGAGAGTAACCTGAGCAACGCAACGGAAAGAATAATATAAAGATTTAATTTGTAGAGTGAGTAGTGAGACATTTTTGAAAACGTAAAGGAAGCTTTGTTCATTTTATTACTACTACTACTACTACTACTACTACTACTACACACCATAAAACTAGTTCCTCACCTGTAAAAGTGGGTGTGTAACAAAGTGGAGGAGGCTCAGTCTTCATTTTACCTCATGCTTATTTTCCAAGGGAATTTGATACTACTCAAGTGGTTTTATGCAATGCACAAATGTTAGGGAAAGTTTACCTGGTTGCTTGTCCATCAGTCCTGCTACGTACCATTTAATTTTCTTCAGCCACCCGTGTGGTTCCATAATAATTCCGCAAGACCACATCGACATCGTCATCCTTGTCGGACTCGGAGTCAAATCCTGGTTAAGTTCCCCAAGTACGTATGACGTAGTAATGTAATTCTGAATTCAAATTGAAAAAAAAATATGATTTTTGTCTTTGCATAAAATTTGTAAATGGAATATATAGGCTATATAGTGCTTGTTGTTTTGCTGCTGGAGCTGGAAGTATATAACAGGTGTCCATAATGCACGTGCTACTGCTCAATTCCCGTCATGGCATTCGCCTTGTCATTCATCCATACACGACATCAATTTGAAAATACCGATTGCAATAATTGTAATCTAGTTGACTCAGTGTCCAGTAGTTCCTAACTTTCCTTCCTTCGCTTCGGTTTGGAAAAATATTATAATCTTCGAATTATTAGCATTATTTAGGAAAGGAACCTCTCTCAACAGTTGACCAGGTATGATGACTCGAATTATGTCATTGAGTGATGGGACATCCCTGAATAACTGAGCCCATCACTTGTTGGCAATATGTGACCTGAGTAGAGATGATGATAATAAATCGATCGAAATCTTTATTCTCAATCTGGATGGATCGAGTCGAGAAAGAAAATATTTCACTTTAGTGGAACTAATTATTTTGATTTTTTGAGATTCTGATTTTATACAATTAATTTTTGAAAAGTAAGGTCATACTTAGCTGTGTGTGCAATGAAAGCGCCGTTTGTATCACAGTCCCCCACTCTGTGCTACACAGAATAGTAGCAATCTAACTGGGTGCAATGTACCTAGGTACATACCAAAACCAAACTCCTAAGATTATTTGTAAATACTGCCAAACTCCCATGGGACATCGGAAAACATGTGATTTGTAAAATGGTTCAATTTTTTGGTTTTTCCAGAAGTCAGTTATTTTTTCTCAAAGTTTTTGGGTGATGCTGATGATTTTAATCAAAGCAATATTATCTAGATAGCCCATGCTCTCATAATATGCACTCAGTGAAAAAGGACACGATAGAAATATCCCTTATTACAAATTCAGAAAATAGTCCAAGTTTCAATTTTTAATCTTGAAAATACTGGATTCTCGAAATGGATGACACTTCAGTTCGCAATAACTTAATTTAAATATCTACTTCACCCAAATATAGTGACCCTAAATGCTGCATTGAAATATCCGGCACTCGCGTCAGATTTGCCTCCTTGGGGCGCGAATGGGATGCTGAGCTTTGCCTTTATGCTGCCTCAGGGAATTAATTTAGTAAAGGGTTTAATTTAAAGTTTTAATACTGGCTGCTACGTTTTCTAATGACTTTTTGATTTTTTTTGATTAGGTATTGTAGTTATTACCGTACAACCTGTAATAATGCGCCGGCATTAATAATTACAAGATTCATAGGTATGATGAGATAGGTATTGAATGTTAGTGTTAGTTCAAAAACGGTAATTTAGATATCATGTTTTGAAGCTGTATGAAATCCTAAAATATATTGAGTAGTAATAATATGGGAACCAATTTCAAAATCTGGCAGTATTTGAGACATGAATTCGTACATTTCGTACGTGATGCGCCGGATTTGACGACCGTGAGCCAGAAGTAGATGCTGAGCTTTCAGGGAATATAAGCTTTCACAAAAGAGTGCACTATTTTGACGCAACGCGCAAATATTATCCATAAAGTTTAATTTTCAGAATTTAAAATTAAAAATTTTTCTACGAAATGTAACCAACCCGTGTCTAAAATACTTCCCTTTGTCGGGGTTGCGTCAATTTTGAACACTCTCGTTGTCAATAAATTTTGCCCTACCCATAAGTACAACGTCATTTGTGGGCAGCACATTGTTGCCACCTGGCCACATTTGGTCCCTCCCGAAGTAAAAAGTTATTTGTGAGCAGTCCGTTGTTTTCCCTATAAGTGACCCCACCTCCAAGTATACTGTCATTTGCAGACAGTATGTTGCTGCATCTAGATTTTCTCAATCTCCCGCGTGCCCGCGTAACGTTATTTGTGGCAGCCATTTTTACTCGATTTTATCGCACCCCACAAAGCATGAAGCCAGTTGTGAACCGTCCTTTGTTGTCGCTTTTAACAATACCCGTAATTATGACGTCTTCTCTACACACCAGCCCTTTGTTATCCCTAATTTCCAGCCTACCCTTACAAAAACGCTTTCCGTGTGCATTTGTTTGTTATCACCTTTGGTTCCACGATAACGTATGACGTAATTTTTGAACCCTTCTTCAATGTCACTAAATTACCCTATCACAAATCCCAAAGCTATATAATGAAAGTCCCATGTTTTTGCTAAACAATATCCCACCCCAAAGTACAACGTCATTTGTGGACAGTCCATTGTTGTCACTTGAATTGACCCCACCTTTCACGACTTTTTGTCGCACTTTGACTGTGTATGAACTCTTCTAATTGATGTCGGTTCCATATTCCATATCATCATAACAGTACAACAGACGGACGGATAGACGACCGTTTCCATTTCAATAGATGCTAAAGCTCAGCATCTAAAAACATATGCAATGATAATTAGGAAATAGGTCTCTTTATTCATGAGTTCATGACGGGACTATCAAGAAGACCGCACTATCTGGACCGGTCTAAGCTGTGATTTTAGTATGCTTTAGTAAGCTAGGACTAGGACGGGGCGAAGTGGTTAGACCTTGATATCGAGAAGAGTGAGAAGACCGTACTATTCCGGTCCGTACCAACAAGATTTGACTGTAATTGATAGTACATACATTTCTAAAATTGAAAATTTATGAAAAAATATATATTTTCGGGAAAGGGGGAATACTCGGTTTATTTTAATGGTGTGATTTTGATAATGGGAGGAACGTGTCCTCGTTACCGATTTGAGAGAAAAAGGTTCTTTGTCCTTCAACCACAGACAGAACGATGGACATGGTCACTTCAAAAGTTGCTTACTAGTGAGTTAAATCTCAGCATCTAAAAAGGAATCAATAATGATTCATAAATAGCACAAACACTTGGGATTTTGACTCTCCCAATTGTTGCTGTTCGGTGTCGTCCATATATCCAGTATATATTTTTTTGACTTTTCTTCGCCCCTCAATCCATCAGTATACAACCGTATTGACCATCTAGTGTTGTAATTTGTTCACAATTGTTTGTGAAGATTGTGATTTTCAGGTGCACGATTGTGCACAAACTGAGTTGCGCACAGTGCATTTTAATATCTTTAGATTGTGATTGTTCACAAAACGTGTGACAAAAACCGAAATGAAATAGTGTATACTCATTGCCATTCCGATATGATAAAAATAATATTTTAAAAATAATTACGCAAATTAATGCATAATATTGTAGATTGCATATAGCTAATCAGGACCAAATGCCTAGAAACTGGACGTCCGTTAGAACACAAGTATTATTTTCTCAGAATGCCTTTACACGGCCGCGTTATATTATATAGTTATCAGTATCTTAAATAAAGGTTTGGGGGGAAAATGTCCGGGGGGAATTGGTCCACGGGGAAAATATCCAGGGGGAATATGTCCGTACACCGGAAAATCAAGTTAGTTCTTGTTTGTTCCTGTCGGATTGGGATGCATATTGTGATTGTGCACAATCCAATTTTAGTAGGTTGTGGTTGTGATTGTGATATCGTGTTGAAAAAGAATAGTTTTTTAGTTTGTGATTGTTGTTTGTCACAATCACAAACTAATAAAATTGGATTGTGCACAATCACAATATGCATCATAATCCGACAAAAACAAACAAGAACTAACCTGATTTTCCCGTCGTCTCTAATAAACGTTAATCGCAAGCTTTCGTCAACACAATCTGAGGCTATTAAAATGCATTGTGCACAATTTTATACCTGACAATCACAATCTTCACAAACAATTGTGAACAAATTACAACACTATTGTGATAGAACAATCACAAACTAAAAAACAATTGTTCGTTGCGAAGAACTTACAACACTATATGACGATCTACTCCACTCCACCCCCCTATAAACGTATACATACGGCGTGAAAAAATGCCAATTTATAAAATAATTGTTATTGCATTGCATTTGGACCATTGCAATGGTCCAAACTACGTAAGTAAGTATATCCTATTAAAAACCTATACACATTCAATTTTTACAAACGTAGTATTTTGCTTCATTTATAAATTACACGAGAACCTTTATTATAAAATTTTAAAAATTACAATATTGATATTTTAAACTTTTATGAAACGAATCTTCTGATCTTTCACCTATTGCAAATTATTATTAATTTCAAGAATGTACCTGAGACCAGGACCAAAACAAAAGGTGTTACATATATTTTATTAAATAGAGTTTGTAATTATTGAGTCGGCAATAATTCATTCGCTAAACTAAAGCTAATAAATAAAAACATTCGTTAAGTATATCTGCATTTGCTTATCTGCTCTCCTTTAGCACAAAATCTCACCTATATAGTACACATAAATCAAAGTTTAAACAACAATAAAGTGTTAGATTTTATAGTTTTGGGGGGGGGGGGGTTTAGATGCAAAGTTATAAAACTGAAGCAATAATTTTCATTTATTTCACAATTTGTGACAGTGTATACACGATCAATTGCACAAACCCTCCTGCTTTTAAAGTAAATCTACAACAATTAGCACGAAATAATGTCATAGACTAGCAGTACGGCAACCCGATGGGTTGCTAGCATGTTGTGGTATACGCAGTAGTGGATTCAAATATGTATTCATAAGAATTATAATTGCAATGCATACAAATTATTCTATTTACCCAAACAAGAATTATGTAATGACAGTTTGGTGTCTTAAATTATTATAACATGACTACACAACTTGCGTTTAGGAAGTTTTTGAAACAATGTTTTACATTAGCATTGTTTGTAAACTTTTAGTTGGAGGAAGTCAAACGGCTTGAAAATACACTACTTGGACTTGTTGCTGCGCTACACTGTTGTTGTTGCTATACAAGCTTCTGGTTTATTTTATAAGAATGCCACGTTGCTATCTGGTTAAAAAGGTTAAATTCTTTGGCATCCGAGATTGGGGTCAGCTGACGGGTGTGCCGCCGAGTCCATTCGAAGCGTCCGTTGCTCCTGTTTCGCCGTTTTTCACTCAAGTTGATCAAGATTTGTCTGCAGCCACATCCACCTTCAGTGGAACAGTCATTCCTCAGGACCACCAGAAGGATAACGTGTCAAAATGTCAGACAATACCGTCTAGCAGTAAGAAATAATAAAATTTGTATTGACCAATTGTTAATTTTATTTGCTTAACCATGTCTCACATAATAAATTGATTTTTTGTGTGTAGAAATATATGAAATGTATAATATTCCCAATACCGATTCCGAAGAACCATGCTTACAAATTCGTAATCCTTTGGAGGTGAAAACTGAAATATCTAGTCATGACGGCGGCATCCCAATTTTTCGTATTCGAACACCTGAGGAAACGGAAATCGCACAAGATTTATTGCAGCTCTCGAGATCTCTTCCACCCAGACCCAAGAAAGAACCGTCTATTGACGAAACGAATTTTAAACAAGAACAACATTCTCATACCGTGACTCTGGTCTCTGAACATTCACCTTCGATTGCTGTGGCCATCCCTATCTGCACTTCCTACAATGATGCATGTACTGACTCATCTTTAAATTCAATTTCTCTGCACACAACAGGGAGCAGAGAATTAGGCAGTACGGACGGCTGCCTCACAACCCTTGAACCTAGTCAAACCTTCCATCAAAATAATCAACGCCCATCGACATCAAATCCTAACGAAAACGATCTAAGCCCATCTGAACACAAGTACAACGTTAGTGAAGAGTGCGATGAAGCCGTTGTCTCCAATGAATCCAGTCTTCATCACTTAGAAAATGTCCATCATCTAACTAACAGCCATCCCAATTCGTATAGTTTAAATGCCAACGACCGCTCTCCAGATCATCCGCTCACTCCATCCACCTCGGAGTATTCTTCCGATGCTGAAAACATTTGTCCAAGTAAGGTTACAATTTCTTTTATGTAGTTTCAAAACAAAAATTCAAAAATTTTGTGCAATATTATGTTTGGATACCACATTAGGTAATACTACGTAATACATAAACAATAATTGATGCTTAACTTAAATAAGGGAGCATATCGTCTGTGAAAAGCCGAATCGACCCATATCCATTTTCAGCTAAAAAAACAATATCAACTATCTACTAAGATATTCACATATGTCTTGAGAGTATTTAAATAGAACTTTTTGGACTTTTCAAAAATATGTAAATACAAAATTTTACACCTTTCAAACAGATGCAATTAGAAAATTTTGCATCTTTTCAAAAACATCGAATTAAAAATTTTCGCCCCTTTTTTAAAGCATGTAAATAGGAAATTTTAATTTTTTTAAAAATATGTAAATATGATATTTTACATTGCTAAAAAACATGAAAATAGAACATTTTACGTGTTTCAAAAACTCCTTATTTAGATTTTACGCATGTTTCTCACTTTGTTTTTATGACATAGCTCATTATGATTGTAGCTTAAATTGGATATGGGTTGTTTTGGTTCTTCATAGACAATATAATTAATTACAAATAATGTTTACGAGTAGGTGAGGAGACGATAGGCGTAGGGTGTGAAATGGCGATTCTTTGTCAAGACAGCGACTCTAGCTGTGAAGTGATTCTCAATCGAACTGACAAAACTCCAATTTCATACACCTATGATCAGTTGTTGGTGACAGACGGGAGATCCAAGCGATGCGTCGTGAGCAACTCGAGCAGTAGTCTTGTGAATGGGAAACGACCGCTGGTGAGCAAGAAACACGAAACATGTCCTGCTAAAACGACTGACCATCGAGCACGAAGGTCATCAACAAGGCTTCAGCAGCAGCAACAGCAAAATTTTTCTTCTCATTTTAAACATAATGAGGACGAAGAATCAGAAACTCAGCAATACTCTCACGTTACCTTCCGTCATTCCTACAATCATCATCAGAAACCAGAGCAACAGTCACGATATTTACGAGCAAAGAAATCCAGCAGTCTCCGGTCGGATGAAGAGAAGGATGACGAATTTGGTCCAATTGAGGTAGACACTGAAGTCTCGGACGAGGTGGATGGAGAGGAAGAAGACAGGGAAGACTGTGGAGATGAATTTGAAATGGCGCGGCAGCGCTACACGTGTTCAGAATGTGGAAAGCACTACGCTACATCTTCAAATCTTTCCCGCCACAAACAAACACATCGGAGTCTGGACTCACAGAATGCCAAGCGCTGTCCAACATGTGGTAAGGCATATGTGAGTATGCCAGCGCTCTCAATGCACTTGCTCACACACAACCTCACGCATAAATGTGGTATATGCGGAAAGGGATTCTCAAGACCATGGCTCCTTCAGGGCCACATGCGGTCACACACGGGAGAAAAGCCGTACGGTTGTGCTCATTGTGGAAAAGCGTTTGCAGATCGAAGGTACTTATACTCTCAAAAAATAAATGACTTTACTATTATTAGTAAATATACATGAATTAAAATTGCTGAGATCAACGTTTAAATGGAATGATGTTAAAATTGTGAATATTTCAGTAATTTACGCGCCCACATGCAGACTCATTCTTCTGCAAAGAATTACACTTGCAAGCGTTGCAATAAATCATTTGCCCTCAAGTCCTACTTAAATAAACACTATGACTCGTCTTGTCTCAAGGATTCTTCATCAATTGCTGATGACCATGATGGGGGCTGCTCACCTGCTGGAGAAACCACTGTCGAATATTCAGTTAGCAATAGTGAGGTCTGCACGGCGTTTACAAACAGCAAATAATTTCAAAAGTGCCGGGTACTAGAAAAAAATATCGCAATGTATCTATTTTTATCTTATCTGAATCTGAACAAGTCGATTTTTTTTCAACTTGGATGGAATGCAACCTGGCGTGAATCATTCAATAAATGATGTGAAACCCGGGTACTATTAAATATGGTAAATTATTACACTTAGTCATAATATAAGCTGCATCCACAAGGATGATGTGCGTATATTGTAGCTTTTCTTGGAAGCGACAGAAAATTTACTTCACTCATATTTGGTCCGGAAATGATTAGAAGTAGGAACAGGGGATTAATAGAGTCCTGATGTAACTTGAAGTATAGTAGTTGTTACTCTCTTCCACAGTCGGTCCCGCCATAGCAAAGATGTCTTCTCTGGTTATATAGCAGAGCAAATATAAAGCAGAATAACCATTAAAAGTAACCGATTGCATATTATACAATGAATTTATATCGCTATATGAAATTCAGTGCAATTAATTACATTATTTTATTGCTTTGCTTACAAACCCCAATAACTTCCTCAGCTGCCTACTTAACTTCTGAAGTAGATGGCTTATAACCTGAATTTCAGGTCGCAAACACCTTATTTCAAGCATGCGTTTCGTAACCTGAGACTAAACCCTCAAAAAAGGCAAAAAAACACATGACGAGGCTCACGCACACATATTGTGAAAAGACAACATAGGCTTAGATGCAAAATGTTAATTAATATAAGATATAAAGGTATTTTTTGTATCACTCATATAAGCAAGCGCTATCTCTATGCACTGTCAATTTTCGCCGTTCTTATTTTAGATAAACATTTGTAGACAATTTGTTGGTGTACAAAACACCTATAAAGTTTTGAAAAAACATATTTGACAAACTGTTTTTATCTTTTTACATCGACGCGACATCCAGGAATCCAGAAAAATTGGCATTTGAGTAAGAATGTACATAGTAATAGTGTATTATTTAATGCAAATATTCATATTACTGAAGTGATTAATAATTGCCCGATACATTTGATTTGACCTTTCACTTAATGATTTACACATTTTATATTTTACTGAGCACGAAAATAACTTATATTTTAAGAGGTTAAACTTTTTTTGAGCGGTTGAATACTATACACTAAAACCTGTTTAAATGATTCAATAATTTAAACACAAACTAGCAATAATATCATTTTTTAAATTCTGCTAAAAACCGAGCTTAGAAATCAATTACACATTTTTTGTACACAATCAAACGGCCAGGGGTATCACAGTAAAATTTTCTCCACAATAATACTGGAACACGGAAACAATTGATGGACCTATGGAGGAAACTGAGAGGTACCAAATAAAATCCAAAGGTGGTATAAGCTTTGTATACACATACACCCGCGCAAGTTGAGAAAAAGAATTTAAATATGGTTTGTTTGATTGACCTCTTGGGGGCCGATAGTATTTTTCTTGCAAATGAGTTTGGCCGATAAACATTTGTCTGAATCCAAAAGCAACCGCTTTATTGTTTAACGATCTTATTTACAAAATGTGATATACATATTATGCTTGTGTTAGAAATGTGAGTCCCAACGTGAGACTCCGGACGCGCTTGTTTTGAACTTGTCAGAAACTAAAATATCAGAGTTGTAGCGTTAGACTAAAAAACTTTATTGTCCATAGTTTGGTCACACAAATTACATAAAATTGTCAGTATTGTCTAGCCTAGTCTAGTTGCAACACATTTTAAGGGTTGCTTAACTAGACTTTATTTCAGATCTGGTCATTAGAGATCCTTAGCAGGCTAATTTTTGACTCAAACCTAATCATGTATGGTTAAATGAAATACCTTGTTATGTTGGTCAAGACACAAAACGTCACGTGACTAATTTCCTAACAGTCTACACAAGTATGACGAGACGACGACAGTTTGTGTTTTCCTATAACACAAATTCAGGGTAACATGAAATAGATGGAATCTGAGTTACCGTATTTGCTCTAATAGTACGCGGGTCTCTAATAGTGCGCCGGTCTCGCATAGTACGCGGGGTATGACGTCATACACTCGAAGAACATCGACGGCATCGAGAGATCATCGATAGCCTGTATGCGCGCTAAAATTCAAATCTAACATCAAGCTGCATCTCAAGACCTAATGACCGGCAATAAATTATTAATTTAACCGTACGAGGTTTAAAGTCTAATCTGCATTCTAGCTTAGGTAGGTACCTACTTGCTTTTGTCCTAATTTGTTTTTAGTAAGGTCGTGTAGTTGTAGTCATGAAGCTGATACAAAGCTGATTTTAAGCTGGAAGTTTTAAAGCATGCTACTGAAAATTCCACCGAGAAGGCAGCTAAAAAGTTCAACCTTTTTTACACTTGTAATTTCTGGGAACCGGCAATAAATCTGATTTTTCATTGAAATTTTGGAACTAAATTTAGGCCTGATTTTTTGAAAATTGAATAGTACGCGGGTCTCTATTATTGCGCGGGTCTCTAGTAGTACGCGGGGGGTCGGAGCTCGAGTTTTAATAGTACGCGGGGCGTACTATTACAGAAAATAGGTACCTTTACCTACACAATTAAGTTGCAAATTCAAAAAGTTTTTTTGTGTTCTATGTTCTCTGATTCAGTCACTCAGGATTTTGCAAGTAGCAAAAGCTTTATGCTTTTTTTGTACAATCGCATTCACTAGTCAGCAGCTGTATAAAACCGCCATAATATATTATACAAAGGATAAAAAATTATAGAACTACAGTTTTAATTTATTTTAAACTAACGGGGAGAACTAAATGAACTTAACTAACTGATGAAGTCCCTGCAAGGGTGACATGTGCTGACAATGTTAGTGTTCTTCCAATTAATGTCCTGAAATTGAATGTCCTGTCGCCTGTCTACGATAGTTTATTAAGTTGGTGTCCACAAAGACTTTCTTCGCTAAAAAGACAACCTCATTACATTTAACCCTTCTTGACAGCTTCACTAGAAAACGTTTTTCTTTCTGCAACCTAAAGTATTAGGGATACTTACGATTAAAGAGCTATGTAATAGTTTTTTACAACTTTGATGCATGCGCGCAATGGCGTCCAAGTCAAAAATATAGTTAACACAATAAGAGCTAAACCTCTTATTTAAAGACAGCCGTAACAGTTAGATGATAGTCGTTTTTTGTGTTTTTGTGATCAATTTTTGTAAGAGAGCAAAAAAGTAGCTGGTAACGTATTTTCCACCATGTTGAAAATTTTAATTTCCTTCCCGACAACCCAATGAAGTTACACATAAGATGCTAAAATATTTAAATCGTAATTATTTGGCAACTCTTAATACCGTTAAGTTGCTACTTACGGCGATCGTAAAAACGTTTGATTTTTAAATCCCTGAATGTGAAAGTTTGAAAAAGGGTCCGGATTGCGGATGGCTAGGGAGAAAATAACTGAATTAAGAAAATCTTCATAAAATTTTCTTACGTTTTGAAGCGCATTAATATACAAATTGGACTCCATAACACGTGTATTTTTATTTATAAATGCATTCTATCCTGAAAATATTATTGGCAAGAAAAAGGCTCTGCTCTTCTTTGAAAGTCATAGGTAGTAATAAAATAACGCATGACCTTGCAGTTAATTGACGTATCACTACGATCTATTAGAAGCTCAACAAACCATAATACAGTATATAAGCAGCATATCTTCCCTTCCATTGAACCCCACTATGTATACAGTATGTATTTCAACTACAATTCAATACAATGTTCTCTTTTAGTTTGTAGTATAGGCTACAAGAAGTTTAATTCCTCAAAGAATTATTAGTTGTAGTTTTGAGATTATACATTTTATGGATAATTTGGCAGTGTAAAAATGACTTTTTAATTTGACAAAAGTTGGTTATATTTTTGAAGAGCTTTAATAAGGTGGGGTAGCATGTAAACTTCAAGTTTTGGCAAAAAGTTTGAGTTTAAATCAAATAGTTTTAAATTTAACCGAATGAAACAAAATAGGAAAAAAATATTAACGTTCAGAATGGATGCCTAAAAACAAGTACACTGCAATGCGTCTGCAGGCACTAGTAAATTGCATTTAACTATATACCATTTTTATTTTACAGCTTATAGCTTGTGGATTTCAATATTGGTAATAATTGCGCAATCCACAATTTAGCATATGATTTCAAGTTTTAAGAGATACAAGAATGGAAATATGATACAAAAATGCGGCATTGGGATGGAACAAACAAGCTTCTTAAGGAGTTGCTTGTTCGTCAACATTTAAATTCACATTTTATTATCAGCTGTAATATACGAGCAGGTACATGCACATAAATACAAGCCGCCATGGTACGATCAGGCAATAGAAACCAAAAACGGAGAACATAATATTTTGACCTCAATAATGGCTACTTAAGAATTACTTCGATGAATAGTACCTGCGAAAGCGACGGGTCCTACAATAACGACGGGTATTAAAAATCGCACTTCACAACACTCTAGTTACCTACTACATAATTAGAATCTCCTAAAAATAAATAGCCCATTAGTGAATACGTTATACTAATATGATGAATATTAAATTGTAATTTTATTGCTAAAAAATGCTATCTGTTTTTTACTGCAAAATTTACTAGTACTAGTGTAAACATTTTTATATACAATCTCTCTCTCTCAGAAATCAAATTCGCGTATAAGAGTCAATAAGAGATACAGTAAAATAAAAGCAATTTGGCTACAATGAACATAATTTGTTACTTAACTCTTAATCGGTCCCACGTGTTCTTTTAATTTCGAATTTGACTGTATTAGATATTGATTTTGCTGGAAACTTTAAACATAGAACAACACTGTTACCTTAAACTTTAATAGCTGATTTTGATATAGTAGCCGTCCACCCGATGCGTAGTAATTGCCGTAGTAACGTAGTAAAAAAGTAACTACAGTGGAAAATAGCTGTGGAGGTCTGAAAAAAGTAAACTTGAATTTTACCAAAGTTACTACTCCACAGCTATTTTCCACTGTAGTTACTTTTTTACTACGTTACTACGGCAATTACTACACATCGGGTGGACGGCTAGTCTTTTCAATGTAAGATTGAAATGCAAACTAATTATTAGGCTAATCACTAGTTGAGTGATTAATTAACTCCGATGTCACACACTCTTTTTTGTGGTTAAGATTTAGGTATGTACCTAAGACAAGGACACATTCAATATCCGGAGTGAATTTAAATGATTGCTCTGCTTATGCATTTAAGTAGGAATAGTTGTTTATTTATTATTTTTATACGCCGGTAAATACAATTCCTACACTCAATAAAAAAAATATGCACATGAAAGAGTTCTATAGAATATGAATAAAAGCACTATATGATATTATGTAGAAATGGCTGTTACTCAAATTACTCAAACATTAATACACGATGATGATGATGATGATGATAGCTGTGAAGAACAAAGTTATTCTGGATTAAAAACTTTTTTACGTGTGTTCGTGAAAAGGTTTAGTCAAAACTATATATGCAATAAAATATTAAAATTAGACACTTATATACATATAGTGTTAGGATTGTTACAGAGACAGTGACGAATACAGAACGAATATCAGTGTTTGCCAGAAGCAGACTGATCTAAGTACTTAAGTAAATTGTGTTGTGAATATACTTACGTAGGAAATACAGGTTTATTGATGCATTTACAAAAATCTGAAATTTTCATTATTGTGATGGTCATACTCAAGACTTACATATATAAAATGTAGTAAACTTAATGATAAGAACAATAGTGTGTACAGCTTTACTTAAAATTCAGTGTACTTTATCTCCAGCAAATTGTTTACTGTGCTGTCAACTCGTCAATTGTGAATCTCCATATTGAAAGAATCTCTCAAATAGAATGTACCCTTCTTTGTGAAACGATGTCACCTTTATATTTATTTAGGAAATTGTTCTGTCTTAAATAACAATATAGTTTGTATTTATTAACGTATTTATTTTACCCATACATGTATCCCACTTCGGTTACTGATTATTTTTGAGTTAATTAAACGAAACTAACATATTATAGTAGATTTATTATGTATTCTACATACATTTAATTGTTCAACATGACAAGTGCTCAATCGATGTATCCAAGTCAGCAAATAAATACTTAAATCCAATAATAAATTCAATAAAAAAACTAACATAGCTCTGAAAAGTATAAATAAATATAGTGTTATGAAATGAACCATAAATTTTAAAATTATTATGTAAATTTTGTAGATACGTATTCAATAAAAAAAGTGATTGTGCTAACAAATAGTTAAAAGATTTAAGTACTTAATATATATAGTTATCATTATATAGTCCACTGATTCCTTAGTCAAAAGTCTGTTTACGTGAGGTACAGAGAAAGAATACAACGATGCAACGCCGCAAAATTTTAGTCAAAAAATGTAACTAATTATTCCTCAATACTTTCATTAGAACGTAGTTATAGTCTATTTAAGAATAATTACATAAATAAATGTTTAATACAACAGCCACGTGTTGTATTCCTCGAGAAAAAAATTATTCAAGGTGTAAAACATATTATGATGGAAGCAGAATTTACGAGAAAGAATTACTTGTCAACGATTCCATAATTAAATGTAGTTAAATATTGTTATGAATGTAAATAACCAGTTTAAGGAGTATTAGTAGTACCAAGGTAAACAAAAGCAATGAAATGACGCTACGTCAATATCCAAATATTCGTATGGGTAGTTCAATTCTGATCTGTTCATAAATTAATAAATCTTATCAAAAAAAGATTGATTTGTACTGTGGAATTTTTTTAGTTTCATTTTACTTAAACTGTATTACTTTACGTGTGAGATACATAACGACATTGATCTTACTTCATCCAATTTCCAATAGGGCAACGCAAAATCAATATAGGCATTTACCAATCCTACGAGTGTATTTATGCTTGCTATGAATTGCTTAATTTCTTTTTCATAATTTTATAATTATACGAAGATGAAAACTGATTTATGCGCAAGTGCATTATATTTATACTGGTAAGTATAGAAAATCTTGTCTATGTATGACAGTGTGTTATTTAATTTGAAAAATTGAGGACCAACTCATTATATTAGCCATCTACACGGGTTTGCATACGAGGTTATATTGTTTTAGTTTGGGTTAATCTGCTTTCATATCATTTAATTCTGCAAAGTATTATTAAAACATTATCGTCTACATAATGTACCAGCGCATTCTTGTAAGTATTAGTGTAGTTATTTTATAACATATTTAAGCAAATCATTACATTTATTAAAAAATACTAATTCAAAAAAGAGTTACGGAGACCGGGGTAATGATTTGCAAGAGGTTTGGGTAGATTTAGGAGTTGGTGTTGGGGGAATCTTTTAATGACCACATTAATATGTTTGAATGCGATATCGTAAATTTAGTCTTTCAGTTTTTTAAACACTTTAAAATCTTAAATCTTGTATTGAAATATTCAATTTCTAAAGCTGATTTTACAGTATGTATATTAATTTAATTACGATAAGCACAATAAGAAAAAAACGTGTCAATGTGGTCATTGCTGCCTGGGAGTGAGTGGTAGCCTTCCCGGTCTCCTACAGGTTACCATTCTCTCACAACATCCTTACATGTGCACAACTTTTACTTCTGCACATGGGGGGATGGGGCATTTTGTTTTTTGTTTCAGCGTTGCTGACCGAGAGTTGTTCTGTGGACTCAATCAGATACAAGTCAAGACTTATCGTTAGTTCGGAAGAACTTGGTTTGAAAAAAAATCTATTAGTGAATCGCTTGTGAGAAACTACTCTTGGAAATTGAAGACCTTTAATTTCACTTCACAATTGGAACGAAAAGACAACAATATACGAGGTAATGGTCACAACCGGGTGACACAAACCACCCAATCCATTTTGTTCTAAAAAGAATATGTAGAAAAAGTGGAGTAGCGTTAATTATATTTATTTATTAATATTAATATAATTTATTAATTATATTGGCAACTTTATGATAGCAAATTTTTATTTTTCCGATATTATAATCATTATTGGAAATACTGTTACAGTTTTAATACAAGATTCTCATTAATCAAGCTAACTGAATTAACAATAAAGTTTACAGATTCTCTGTAAATGTCTAACCGATTTTTACGGTTATATACTACTTATAACTGCTGTCAGTATAGAGTCCCACTAATATTTGCAAGACCACACTGTTATGGCTGTTTGGCTCAGCTAGCAGGTAACGCAAAAATTGTGTGCACTGGGATTAGTTCACACTTTTGGGCATAGGGAGCCTGACCTCCTGCCATCTTCGCCGTCCAGCCCAAGTTCATGAACGTCAACATCCGCATCAACCTCAACTTCACCTACGGAGCCGTCCACGTCTACTTCAGTCCCAAGGACGACACCTTTATCATCTCCCCGGACCAGAACACATGGATGTATCAGGTCAGTCTGACCGGAAGTATTGGCTGGGTAAGAAGGAGAAGTGGAAACATCAGGACTATCACCGGGCTGCACTGGAGTGACCATTGAGGTTGGAGGGGAGGAGGCGGCGGCGGAGCTAGTTACGATAGACAGGATGTCGCAGTGGTGTAGCCAGGATTTTTCGCGGGTAGGCCAGAATTTTGAACGTTATTGTCTAAAAGCCTCAGAATTATATACCACTTCTATCTTTGACAACAAAACAATTTTTTCGAATTTTCAAAAACCTAGAAATCACTTTTTAAATAATGTTGTAAGTTTAAATAAGTTTTTGAAAATCGAATTAAATTCAAGGAAATACGGGGCTACAAAATATCAAAAATTACCACCCAAGGTTTTTAAAACTATTTTTGATTTTTTGTAACCATGTATTTCGTTTTTTTAACCGTGTATATATATTTTACCGATATGTATTTTTTTCAAAAATTCCTGGGTAGGTCTAGGACTGGCTATGCCACTGAGAATGTGACAGGGGGAGGGGTGGGGGGGGGGATCACCGTGGCCCACCGATTCTCCGCCTCCTTTCAGTTGATCGAGAAGGAAGCAGCTGGTTTTGCAACACACGTGGCTTGAAAGCTATTCTGAAAGTGCTCAACGTCCGAAGCTGACTCCGGAAAATTTTCAGAAACGTAGTAAATTCCAAAAATACTACGATTTCAAAAATAGGAAAATGCAATTGTCTTTTTTCCTATTGTTCGGGTAATTAACTGTGCAAATCAACAGTAATACGTTCTTATCAGCATAACGGTGAATTGACGGGGGAGATTAGTGCGGGCAAAATTCCTTATCAAGGTCGTGCAGATACAAAATTTCAACAATAGGCCAGGTAATTTAACCGAGCCAATTTACTGAATTAAGGTCGAATGGAACTTGCTACACAAAAATTAGCTTAACAATGTAAAAACCATTAGCAGCTATTTTTGATATGGCAGTATTTTTGAAATTTAATACGTTTCTGAAAATCCCATCCTCCTTAGTGTGTTTACATGCTACGTACAGCAGGTGAATGGTCAATCATAATATTATTTTATTTATTTTCTAATATATGTAATTTCTTGACCTTTTAAATAATGTGCTTCTGTGTGTAATTCCGCAGAACTCCCATGACCTCCGTCTGACATCGTGCTGGAGGGGGTTGGTGACCAGTCCTCCCGCTCCATCGCCTTCCGTCAAGACCAACTCCACATTGACCTCTTGGTCTTTTTCTCCGTGTTCTTTGCATTTTCCCTGTTCCTGGGAGTGTGTGGGATTGCGTGGAAGTTGAAGCAAAACATGGAGACCCAAGTAATTTTTTTAAATGGCCAAAATTTTATTTTTTAGCATAATGGGATAAATCCATTGTATGATTTTTTGCAAAATGGTATAATAAGTCCACCTAAAACATGCATTTAAATTTTGTTTTTAATACAAGAAAAAGTTTAAAAGTTAAGAAAAGTTTGGTTTCAATCGAAAGGGAGCATTTTCATCTCACGGTCTTTCAACTCCGTGTTAAGTTAGATTTTTGTTTTCTTTTCAAAGCGGGATAAGTCAACAAATTGAAAGGCTTGAATCTGAAACTTCCAGAGTTAGTATAGATTTATGAAACCACTTGCAATGACGCTTCTTCAGTTGCAGCGCGTGGAGAAAACAACGATTTCAAAAAAGTAATCTTGTCACCTTTTATTCATTATTCGTTGTTCCTGTAAAATTTGCGTTGATGAACTTGACCTTTTTTGCCAACAAAAAACTTCAAATCGCGGGCGAAGGATCAAATCCGCTTCCTTCCACTTTTCGTTGAAAGCAAATCCGCTTCCTTCCATTTTGCCTTATAAGCAAATCGGTGTCCTTCCACTTTTAATGTAAATACGCGTTTTAGCTCACCAATTCATAATAACAGGGTTATGAAAAGTGCAAATTGCTCTAATTCAATATTTTAAAACGCAAAACGTTCTAACTACATAGTTTTAAGTTGCAACTAATCTAACTGCATGGTTTTTAAGTTGAAAACTAGTCTAACAACATGGTTTTAAGTTGCAAACTGGACTAACTACTTGATTAAAGAAAGTGCAAAACGGTCTATCTACATGGTTCTCCGTTGCAAACTAATATAAACACATAATTTTGAAAACTGTTCTTATTACGTGCTTTTGAGTATTACGTGTAGGCTAAGTTAGAGCTTTTTGCAGTTCTCGAACGCTGTATTTACAACATTTCGCATTTGTAATATTTTGTAACTACAACATTTTAAAATTTTCAAAACATGTAATTAAACCATATTGTAATTTTTAAAATCATCTAGTTAGAACAGTTTGCACTTTTTAAAATCATTTAGTTAGATAGAACAGTTTGCACCTAAAACCATGTAGTTACAACAAATTGCGTTTTAATATCATGTTGTTAGAATATTTTGCACTTTTTAAAATTATGTAGTTCGATTAGTTTGCAAATTAGAATCATCTAGTTAGAACCATTTACAGTTTTAAAATCCATGTAATTAGAACGTTTTGCGTTTTAGAATATGGAATTAGAGCAATTTGCACTTTTCATAACCCTGTTATTATGAATTGGTGAGCTAAAACCCGTATTTACATTAAAAGTGGAAGGCAGCGGATTTGCTTTCAGCGAAAAGTGGAAGGAAACGGATTTGATCCTTCGCCCACGAAATAATGAATGATTTTATAGTAAATAATGAATATTGTATAGTAAAGAATGGATTTTAAGTAAATTAATTGACATGCATTAATTTCCCCACAGGGCTGCATCTGCGTCCGTCCTCTTGCCATTGAAGGAACTCACGAGGGGAATAATAGCGGCCTGTGTTTGTACAATGTTAATCTCGCTGCCCGGTGGCTCCCCCGCTCCTGTTCGTCTCTGCCTCGCCTCGACGCTCGCCCACTTGGCCCGCTCTTATCCGTACTGTCATAGTTGACGTCGACGGGGATAGAAACGTTAATTAATAATTAAATAATTATTATTATTCCATAAGAAACCTGATTCGGAATAAAAATTTCTGTGGAAATGTTTTGAAACGGAATCCGCGAATGTTTCGAAAAAAAAAGAAAAAAAATCATTGAAAACGTTCAAAACGTCTTCGACCTTCTTCACACGTGTTGTCAAATAGATAATTAATTTTACTAATTTTGGATTCTAGTGTAATTACTTTAGTTGTATTTAACTCTAATCCTACTCTCATCCAATATAAGTTTCGTGTTTTGAATTGTTGAAATTAATTATTATGGAGAGTCAGTAGTTGTAAGTAACTTGAATGTTTTTCAAATACCTAAATATTCAATACAACTATATTATATGGTGGAATACATTTTGTAAAAGAATTTAGGTAGTAAGTACATAACACGCTTTAACGTCCAGCTGTAGGTCTGATTTCCATCATTATTGTGTTTGTAAAGTATAAAGTATGTAATTTTTTGTGAGCAATACTAAAATGTTTAACTGTACTTGTTGTGGATGCATCACCTTTATTATCCGTACGGATCCTGTATGTAAATAATGTGAAAAACTACACAAATAATTTTTTTGTCTATATTTTAAGTAGCTTTCTCTCGGCCACAAACCACAATGTACCTTCCATTTTAAATGGAAGCTAAACTTTAGTGGGCTGCTAGTTTTGAAGCCATTTCATTATCCCCACCCCTATACGGTTTTTTTACAACTCTGCAGTTGCAGTAGTATTATTTATTATTACATTATAGAGCTGACAAACAGCTGTATGTTGAAGTACTTGACACCTTAGTAATAAAGCTAACCTCAATTGATTTAATTATTGAACACAATACTTAAATATATAATTTTATTACTTATTTACTGACTTATTGGGAACGTTTTCAGGTGTAATAAGCCAGGGATTTGGCCAAATGTGACCAAAGTGCCTTCTACTTACCAACCCAAGACACTTAATTCAGCTAGCATATCTGTAGACACTTGAGCGCATTTTCAGTTCCTATTAGCAACCAGAGCCCGGGACATTTTGAAAATTTTCTCGGAAATTGAAAACTTAAATTTTAACATTATGCGGAAATTAATGTACCACATGGTCCCTTCCCCCTGCCGCAATTTATAATTTCATCAGATTTTAACATAGCGTTAACATAGTCCTGGACATATTTTCTTCTGTATGCATGTAGTATGAACTACACTATTTCTCATGTGTGAATAAAAACTCGCTACGTGTTGGTGCTGAATTTTTGTAATATACCTAAATAAAAATTCGGAATATAAAATATTTAAAATAAATTAACTAAATTATTTGCAATAAAAATGTCGTACTTCAGTTTGCAAGTTTTGCATATTACATCTTATTTGTATTTCCTACCCCGCCATTTTCCACCAACGAAAAAACCTTGGGCGTTTCCTACACATAGCTACAAATAAAAATAAAATGCAAATGAAGCTATATTTATGAGAGTACCGAGATTACACAGTAGTTGTGAATTAGTTTTTTAAATTATCATAGTCAATCTGCATTCTAAATTAAAGCTGTAACAAAATAGTGGCGATTCTTCATAATTAATCATTCTAACCCACATTATTAGAAGACCCTCAGATTGCTGCACAAAACTTTAAAACTGATCCACGTATGAAAGTTAGTTTCAGGCACAAAGAAAAGTAACATAAGCTACAAAAAAAAAGGAAAATCAGTAGTAACGAAAAGTCTTTTAGGAGAAGTCGTGTGTAGGATATGTCCGGGTAGGAAAAGTCCTACAATCGGAAAAACGAACCCTATATTCTTTGATGGAAAAATAACCCTCACATAACCAAGCTATTTGAATATCTTGGCCCGCACAACTTGTTACATGGCTATTTTGAGAAAAATTCAATATAGCACGTTGTTGTACTTTCTGAATATAGTCGTCAGCTGGCGCGGGCGGTACTGCAAATTCTGACTAAAATAGTGAAGTTTGCGGGGGGAGCTACACAGAAAACTACTGATTTGGAAAAACTACTTGACAAACTATTTCATGGGAGAACCTACATATATTATGCTTTGTAAGCATTTGAGTTAATATTTCAGAGGGACGAAATCAGTAGGGTGACGAAATTGCATGTAATGTACGTTATAAATTTTGTAGATAATACGTGGGATTATAACCGTTTTTGTTTTGTGTAAAAACTCCCTCCCGGGTATACTAGTTACTGGGTAAACGGGTATTTTCGGGGATTTGTCGACTCGGTGATCGGTGATGGATTATTCAAGCATGTTGTTGCTTCAAAGTGAGAACTCTCAGCTCGTGTACATAGTCGACTCCATTCTCCACAACAAAATACTTAAACATCGATTCTAGAATACAAATCAAAGTTAATGTAATTTTCTTGCATGCTTTAAAAAAATTTCATTGCTAAATCAAATGTCTCTATTATGATTTATAAGTACTTAGAGTTTAAAATAAAATTCTGAGAAGTAAATGCCACTGCAAATATATTTGTTCATGGGTCACTGGAGGTCATCACTGAAGAATAAAATAAATGCTTCTACCGCTAAAACAAGTACCGCTTTAAGAAAACACAATTTACTGAAGGCTTATAGAGTAATCTCATATCCGGTCCGGTTCAGAGTAATTCATTGTGTGAAAAAGATTTACCCAATTTAAATTACTATAGACTAAACTTGCTTCCCGTGTATTATACATTTAAGTTCAAAATTGCCTATCTTTAACGCACTATCTTGGATAGTGACAATACATTTACTTGTGTCAAGAATGAATTCTTCTACTTAACATAATAGAAATATTTAAAATTTTTGAAAATACGACGACTGTTTTGCGCTGGAATTTATATTAGCCGTCCACCCGATGTGTAGTAATTGCCGTAGTAACGTAGTAAAAAAGTAACTATAGTGGAAAATAGCTGTGGAGTAGTAACTTTGGTTAAGTTCAAGTTTACTTTTTTCAGACCTCCACAGCTATTTTCCACTGTAGTTACTTTTTTACTACGTTACTACGGCAATTACTACACATCGGGTGGACGGCTATTGTGTGTAAATAATTTTTAAATATTTTAATTTACAGAATTTACGTCACAGGGAAAACTTAATCAATTATTAAGTAACCTGTGCACCAAAATATAGCCCCGTGTTCAATTACAGACCCGACTACTCAGGGCCGGACGAAGGAATTGGTTTAAGGGAGCAATTTGTTTCCATACAAAAACCACCATTTTGATTTTATTGATGGTTTTCTTTGGTAAAGCAAAATGTTGTATTTACATGTTTTGAAAAGTGCAAAATGTTCTTTTTACTTGATTCAGAAAAGTGCTCAATGTTCTATTTACATGTTTTAGAAAAGTGCAAAATGTTCTTTTTACTTGATTCAGAAAAGTGCTCAATGTTCTATTTACATGTTTTGAGAAAAGTGGAAAATGTTTTATTTCCATGTTTTTGAAATGTACAAAAAAATTCACTTGCATGTTTTTGAAAAGTCTCCATATTCTTTTTACATATTTTTGAAAACTACAAAATGTTCCATTTACACATTTTTTGAAAATCCCAGCAGCGAGGGCTGCCTGCGCTGGCCGCATTATCCGGCCCTGCGTCTACTATTCAGATTGTAACCTCCCAGACGCGTCTACTATTACAGGAAATACTATACAGGCTACTCTTAACCCCCTCAATTATGCTTACAACACACATTTAATTAACACGGCTAATGAACATAATTACATAATTGACATAAATCTGTTTTTAAAAAAAGCAAACAAACTAATGTAAAAATCACAAACTGCGTATTATTTCTTTTTCCTTTTGTGAATGTGTAAAGAAAACAAGAAGCAGAACGAGACTCAAAGGAATTTGAAGAAGAAGAGCAAATACAAATTTCTAGTTCTGGTACTGGTATAGTGTGTATATAATGAAGGGTCCGGCACACGGCACACGGGTGGTTCCTCGGAGTTGTACGGATAACGGATATGATACGCACATATCTATATCTCCATGTATATCAAGTACAGAGAAGGAAGGGATCCATTCAACCTGTAGCTTGCGCAGACAAATAAAGGAGAGAGAGAGAGGGGAGCTGGAGAAAATGTGAATTGTACGGTTTGTATGGATGGATAAAGTAAATTAGGGTCTATAGCGAGGAGAGAGTTTTAGATTCCAGGGCAGGATGTATATGTATGAGCATGTTGGCTCAAGTACGCTCGGTTTTGTGTAAGGCCATTATTCTGTGTGAGAGAGTTGAATGCGAGATGAGTGTAGTCGGATGTACTGTAGAACTGTAGAACTGTAGACTGGGACTGGAGGGAAGGGACACGCGAGTCATAAGTATAATTAAGCGAGAGCCTACTTCTACTTTGTTCCCTCAACTTGAACATATCGTCAGTGAAGAACCAAAATGACCCATATCCTTTTGTAGCTAAACACAGTATCCACTATCTACAAAAATATTGAAATATTTCTTGTAAGCATTTAAATAGAACAGTATGCAATGTTCAAAAACATGCAAATTAAAAATTTCACATTTTTTAAAAAACATGTGAATAGAACATTTTACACTTTCCAAAAACAAATAAATAGGACATTTTACACCTTTTAAATACAAGTAAATAGAATGTATTGCACCTTTTCAAAAACATGTAAATAGGACATTTTACACTTTCCAAAAACACATAAATAGGACATTTTACACTTTCTAAAAACACATAAATAGGACATTTTGCACCTTTTAAATACAAGTAAATAGAATGTATTGCACCTTTTCAAAAACATGTAAATAGGACATTTTACACTTTCCAAAAACACATAAATAGGACATTTTGCACCTTTTAAATACAAGTAAATAGAATGTATTGCACCTTTTCAAAAACATGTAAATAGGACATTTTACAGTTTTCAAAAACATGGAATTAGAACATTTCGAACCTTTTTAAAAACATGTAAATAGAACATTTCGAACCTTTTTAAAAACATGTAAATAGAACAATTTGCACTTTTCAAAAACTCTTAATTAACATTTTACGCATGTTTCTCATTTCAGATTTATGACATAGCTCATTTTGATTCCAGCTTAATTTGGATTTAGGTCATTTTGGTTCTTCACCGACGATATGCTGTATGTACACACCTATAATACACAGGATCCAAAAACTCTCTCGGAAGTAGCTCCCATTTGAGTGTGACTCTAAGCGAAGCAATGTACTTTTTACCTGTTAATTCCTTACACGGCTCAGTGGGACCTCTGCCTGGGTGTAGTACTTCTACTTTGTCTTGGCGTTGGCATTGGCATTGGGAAATTGTGAATGCGGGTCCTGTTTTCCAGGCAGTGCAGTAGAAGATGAATAGGGAGAGAGTGAAGGACTGGAGACTGGAGTACTGGAGAGGCCGAGGCCGAGGCCGAGGACGAGGACGAGGACGGTACGAGTCCGTAGCCAACATTCATTAGCGTTGAATGCCCACATTAAATGCTGTAGTTTGGAGAAAGTAGGAGTGAAAGAAAGAGACGGAGAATGAGGGGAAAAAAAGAGTTTTTGAAGATGGGGAAAGGAGGAGGATTGAGAGATGAGATGAGGAGAGTTTTTCCGTGAGCACTTTCCACACGGCACTGTTGCTACACTCTCCCTCCTTCTTGACATCATCTCTGCCCTCTGCAACGTCTACACTTGATATGGTCTCTCTCTCTCTCTCACTCCACACAATGTACCTAGGGATGGAGAGGCTGGACTGATCCTTGTCTCTACTGTAGGACTGTGTGGATATGACCAAGACCGAGAAGGAAAATTTGCCCTGAGTAAAGAACGAGTGAGAATGTGAAGGTCTCCGGCTCCGCTCCTTTGAAACGTACATAATGGAGTAGTTGTAAAAGGAGTTTTTAGTCCAGATCCAGAGTCCCATAGTGAGAGCCAGACAGGGCCGGACGAAGGAATTGGTTTTAGGCAACAATTTGTTTCCGTACAAAAACCACCATTTTGATCGGATTTTATTGATGGTTTTCTTTGGTAAAGCAAAATGTTGTATTTACATGTTTTAGAAAAGTGCAAAATGTTCGATTTACTTGATTCAGAAAAGTGCTCAATGTTCTATTTACATGTTTTGAGAAAAGTGTAAAATGTTCTATTTACATGTTTTGAGAAAAAAGGAAAATGTTTTATTTCCATGTTTTTGAAATGTACAAAATTTTTATTTTGCATGTTTTTGAAAAGTCTTAATATTCTTTTTACATGTTTTTGAAAAGTGCTCAATGTTCCATTTACATGTTTTTTTAAAATTCAAGGAGCGGGGGCTGCCTGCGCTGGCCGCATTATCCGGCCCTGGAGCCAGAGCCAGTGAGCGTAAGAGCTAAACTGCCGTGGTGGAGATAGGTGGACTGTGTGTAGCTATGTGAGGAGTCCCCCACTTTCTCTCCCTACCTTCTCCTCCTTTCCTTTCGTTCGTATGTATGTGTGGACAGATGCTCTGTAGGCTGTAGGTAGGTGGATTGTAGGAGGAGAGGGAATAGAGCAGTTTAGCCGTATTACTTTACTCTCTTGTTCGAATCTATTCGAGCCGTCTCCCCGTCTCCGCGTAACCTTCTCCGTCTTCTTCCCACTGGCCCACACTCACACTATTGAGTCCTGCTCTCGTACTACTTTTTAAGTTGGTCCTGGTCCTACAAGTGAGTCGGATTACTATGTATGTGCCGTGGAGGCATGTGCTTGTAACATTTACGAGTGCACACAGGGCTCTGTGGGAACTGTGGGAAGGCGAGGAGACGGGGGAGGGAGCTGTATGGGAACTACGACTACGACGGAACACTCATCCAGAGGACACACTATACACACATAATATGCAGGCGGACCCAGTCTACTGTGAGAGACTCCAATTGCCAATTCATAAAGGGAAACGTAAGTAGGGAGTTTGGTGGAGAGGCTCCTGGAACCCGAACCCGAACTGTGTGTGCTATAAAGAATGAGTGGAGGTACTGGATAACACTGGAAGCTGGCATGCATGGGTGGGTGGGGAGAGATGGTTGTCTGGCTCTGGCTGGAACTGGAAACTGGAAACTGGAAAACTGCATTGTTCCATGTATATCTATAGCCCGAGGTTTAGGCATGGGCTCCGTACTAAGAGCGTACTAAGGCGGCATGGGCTACACGTAAATGCAGAGGAACGAGTAGGAAGTATAGACGAGGACCGAAACCGAAACCGAAACCGAAACCGAGGAACTTGAAGGGCTCCGCGTTCTCAATCGATGGTTCCAGTGCGCGCGCAAATTCCTGCTCCCGGGACCCGTTCCCCAAACTGACTATAGTCAGTCCTACGCCCGCTGCCACGGCATATAGCTCCTCACTCTCCACTCCTCGTCTCTCGTCTACGGCTACGGCTACGGCTACGGCTGGAGTACTGGAGTCTACTGGAGTCTACTGGATAATAGAGGATAGGACAACTATGCAAGTTTTCCGCACTCGTATTTCCTTATAAAAGCGGAAAGGAGACGGAGCGGACTCTTCACTCTTCTGAATCTCACCACCGTCGTAACTACCACCACCAACACCAACACCAACAACCAAACCACCACCAGTGCTTCTTGTGCTACTCTCTCAGCTACTCTCACCGTACCTCGCTTTCTCTCTATCTCCCTTTCTCTCTCCCTCTTTCTCTCGCTGTCTCTGACTGTCTCAACCAGAACCAGAGAAACGCATCGCCGTGCTCATCATCCTCAGCCGGAGTCCTGTAGGCCAGGAAGAGAGGAAACAAGAGGGCCATCATTTCCACCAATTTTCTACCATGCACATTCCTCTACGTCCCTTCCAACCATTCGTTTCCTTCTCATCTCGCCACTTCACCTTCTTCGACTTCATCTTCCCATCCTTGTCCCTCAATCCATCTCACAACAATTATCTCTCCTCCAAAGTGTAACTCTCCCGTCCTCTATCAGCCTCCATTCCTTCTCCCTCTGTCACCTGTCGCTTCCCTTCTTGAAATGGTCTACGCTCCAAATCCAAATCCAACTCCAGGACTCGTCACCCTCTTCGTCTCTCACCCACCGACCCAATCCAAATTAGGACCAGTGTCCCAGGGCCCTCACCATCCCTGAGTTTCGGACGGACGGACGAAAGGTGTCTTACTGAGAGTCTTGAGGGAGCCCAGGAGAAAATACATAAATCCCTTTGTTGAGTATCTGTGTGCGACTGGAACTACTGGAGAGGAGATTTGTACTTTGAGGAGGAATCATTTGGGTCAAATGAGTGGGATAAGTAGTGATACGGAGAAACAAACAACATCATCATCATCATCATCATCATCAGTGAGAAGATCTGTGTCCCAGCTACAAGAGCACGTCCAGTCCTTTCGCTTCACAACCGTCACACTCTTATTTGTCCCCGTACCGGTCTCACATCGAAAGATGCTCAATTGGAAATGACATGATTCACCTGGACCTCTTCCCACAAAACAGAGTCTCTCGTAACGGGACCACCTTCTATTTTTAATTCATTTCTAAGCTTTCAAAATGTGAAAATTAAAATTATCAGTTTTATATATATATATATACGTCATCATATATATTTACTTGTGTCATATTTACTTCCCCATACTACTCATAATACTGATTGCTTCAAAACAAAATTTTTCCTCCTATTATTGCAAAACCCAATAACCCAAAAACCCAAAAATCCAAAAACCCAAAGGATCCACGTGACAAAGAAAAAGAAACACAACAAAAGAAAAAAAGGAAACAAAAACGTCTCGTAACTCAATCCATGTCGAATCAGAAACAGAAACTCCACGTTCATCATCCAGATCCAGATCCAGATCCAGGCAACAATATTCTACAGAAAATATTTACAAATTGGAATGTGTTAAAAATCCTATACTAATAATTATTATGTTCCCCTATTCGTATTCGCCTATGTACTACTATCCTCCCAGGGGTTCCCCTTTACTTTTGGTAATTATTAAAAAATAAAAAAGGAATAAAAAATAAAAATAAATGCATTCGTGAAGAGGATGAGCAGTTTTGTTGTGTTCCACATTTTAATTTGAATGTGCTGTGGCTGTGGCTTTTGTTGTGCAGAGTGAGAGTCTGTCTATGTGTCTTGAGGGAAGAAGCAATAAAAGTGTTCCTCGTAATAAGGGCGACGACAAAAGGGGAAGAAGAGCGGATTATCAGGGATAAGGATACAGGGAAGGGAAGAAAGTGACGAGTTTTTCGGTTTCGGAGAGTCAAGTTTTTTTTGGGAGAATCCGAATCCTGGGAAGGGAAAAGTAAAAGGGTAAGAATGCCTCGGTGTTTGATGGCCAAGAAGTGGAAAAGTTTGGCTTACGAGAAAGACAAACAACAACAACTTCTGGCTGAGTCCTTCTCCAACTCCGGCGCCAACACTTCAAGCTCAGGTAGTGCAAATAGAATGGTGAATGGTGGCAATAAAAGTACTAGTAGTGGCAGTGGCAGTGAAAGTACCAATAACCTCTCCTACTTGACTGCTGCAGCCGCCTCCATCCTCGCTCCAAGTCACCACCACCAACAACACCACCACCACCACCAACAACAACAACAACAACAACAACAACAACAAAATGGACCCGACCAAGATGAGCAGCCCCCCACTGAGGGCAGCTATCTCAACGTCAGTAGCCACATCATCATTCCCGTATCCACTACCCACAACTATAATGAGGACTCAGCTGACACTGAAGACCAGGAGTCACGCTGCTCCGCCTCCACCAGTCAGAATCAAATCCACCTCCACTACCCGCAGAACTGTCAACAAAGCTCACACCCTGGTTCTGGTTCTGGGCCCGGTCCCGGTCCCGGTCCCGGTCCCGGTCCCGGTCCCGGTCCTGGTCAACTTAGCAATAATAATAGTAGTAGTAGTAATAGTAATATACATACAAATAAAAATAACGCTCAGCAATGGAAGCATCATCAAAGCAATAATAATTATATCAACAACACACAGAGTTCCGCCGCATCTCGACACGACTCCACGTCAGCTCTTCTTCCACCGCCGTCACCATCCTCCTCATCAACCAAAATCCCAAACTTCTCGTCTCCAGTCAACGGGAGCAGTCATCATCACCCAGTGACGGCTGCCAATAGCAACCCCAATTCTCAGCATCACCACCACAGTAATAACATCAGTAATCCATGGGGTCCGTCAAGTCCAACTGAGGGTGCCACCGCACCGTCCCCCCCACCAGCGTGGCTCCCCGCACCTACTGCCGGCAAAGTTACAGTTCTTTTCAATGGTCAGTGCCTTATTACACTCTCTCACAAGAGTTATTTCTTTTCTTTATTTTATAATGCACCTCCTTGAGGAGGTGTCTCCTGTAGGACAATTTTAATACATCTTACAGCAGCGTTAGAATAGCCGTAAGAAATACTGCGCTGAGAGTCACAAGTGGTTTGCATGAGATACACGGGTGTATGTACGTCCATGTCCACATGTACGTGGACGAGCTCGGTAATTGTGAATTGCGTTTCGGTTTTCGGTTTTCGGGAAGGACAGAGCGGAGGACGAGTGTAAAAAGGATGATAATGAACTTGAGTTGTCAGGGCCGGACAAAGGAATTGCTTTTAGGGAGCAATTTGTTTCCATACAAAAACAAACATTTTGATTTTAATGATGGTTTTCTTTGTAAAGCAAAATGTTGTATTTACATGTTTTAGAAAATGGCAAAATGTTCGATTTACTTGATTCAGAAAAGTGCTCAATGTTCTATTTACATGTTTTGAGAAAAGTCCAAAATGTTTTATTTCCATATTTTTGAAATGTACAACAAAATTTAATTTGTATGTTTTTGAAAAGTCGAAAATATTTTATTAACAAATTTTTTAAAACTGCAAAATGTTCCATTTACATGGTTTTTGAAAATTCAGGCAGCGGGGGCTGCCTGCGCTGGCCACATTATCCGGCCCTGTGAGTTGTGGTTTTAGCTGTGTAATTGGAGCTGGACGATTAGGAGTAGAGGGACACGAGGACGAGGATGGGAATTAAGTTGTTACTTCCAAAAGGAGCGTTATGGGCAGAGCTACTTTCCTTCTCGACTTGATTGAGTATGTACATGATGGGGAGAGCGAGAGACGCTGTAGATGGGACGCGGAGAGATGAAATAAATGAGCAACTAAGGCAATTGTTGTAGTCGGGAGTTGTAGTAATGGGTGATCGTTCCTGGGAAATCGAGCTGACTTTCGTTACTCTGATTAGAATCAGTGGATGGCATGGGAGCTTTCCCCATATAGACAGAGACAGAGGTACCGGTACCGGGGCCGGGACCGGGTACCGCAAACAAATCTTTGAGCTATGTACGTGTGTCTTGTGTACACTGAGTCTCCAGGCTCTATAGATATTGGGAGAGAGATCAAAAGAAGGTCCATTAGTTTTGTTATTTCCCCTCCACACACTAATTACCTTCTTACAGCTTTCCCTCCATCATCTTTCCACTCTGTGCACAGAATAGACAATGACTCTAAAACTCTAAACACATAATATCTGTGTGTCGTCCTCACGCAGCGAGGAGCGCTATTCCGACTGCGTTGCAGAATGCTAAATGCTATGGACTGTTTGGAGCGAGACAGCCCGGGCCTGGCTTACTTACTACTTAGTAGTTAGTAGTTAGGCCTATATGTAACAGCATGCATTCCTGCACATGTATGAATTCTGTTGTACAACGAGCTCATTGTATGTACGGTCCTACAACGTGTTGGAGATGCACTCAAGAAATACACACAAAACAAATACAGCTGTTTTATTTGGATATTTTCCATTTGAAACAAGAAATTATTCAAACGTCAAAGAATAAGCAGTGCCTTAAATTGTTGTAGGGAGTAGGGACTTTATTCAAAATCGACGCATTTGAATTTCCCGCCAAACTAAAAACTTCAAGTAATGTAATTAATAGGCAATGCATTTTTAAATTGTAATACGTAGTCATTTGTCTGTGCAGCATTTAACATTCTGGCTCACACTGACTTCCTGAACTACATGGAACCAGAACCAGGGCCGGACGGAGGAATTGTTTTTAGGCAGGAATTTGTTTCCATGCAAAAATCACCATTTTGATCGGATTTTATTCATGGTTTTCTTTGGTAAAGCAAAATGTTGTATTTACATGTTTTAGAAAAGTGGAAAATGTTCTTTTTACTTGATTCAGAAAAGTGCTCAATGTTTTATTTCCATGTTTTTGAAATGTACAAAAAATTTATTTTGCAACTTTTTGAAAAGTCTCAATATTCTTTTTTACATATTTTTGAAAAGTGCAAAATGTTCTTTTTACTTGATTCAGAAAAGTGCTCAATGTTCTATTTACATGTTTTTAGAAAAGTGAAAAATGTTTTATTTCCATGTTTTTGAAATGTACAAAAAATTTATTTTGCAACTTTTTGAAAAGTCTCAATATTCTTTTTTACATATTTTTGAAAAGTGCAAAATGTTCCATTTACGCGTTTTTCGAAAATTTAGGCAGCGGGTGCTGCCTATGCTGGCCACATTATCCGGATCCGGCCCTGCATGTAACCATTTTACTCGATGCAGTTAACGTGGAGCTGGCTCCTATATCTACTTAGATACTACGCATATGACTATCTCTGATATTTCTTGAACCGGCCATCTCTCTCGGTTGTGTCACTACTCTACTCCAAACTCCAAAACAGTCAATAAATGATCCAAGCTTGACGCGACGAGGAAAGATGCCTCACCAGTAACCAGCATGGATCTTTGAAACTGTGAGAGTTTCCCCATCTTTCCTTGACAATAATTATCCTTTTCCCTCCACATCATTCTGAATTCTGACCCCTACCGATGCCGACGATGATGCCATGGGAGCCTCTCTCTAATTTTTTACTCTGACTCCGTCTCCTTCCCTGAACAGGACATAAGGAAGACGAGGGAACAAAATACTTTCCTTTTATTTTTCCGTTGAGTTATTTCTTGGCACGCTTCAACAGTATTTTTTATATAGTAATGTCTTTTGGCTAAGGAAAATCTGAGGCTTGGGGAAGTGAGTGCAAATTTTTGCTGTTGCCGCAGTTTCGTGTTGGGCGGCCTCAGCGAAGCTCCAGTCAACATGACAATACGCTGCTTCCCCATTCTACTACAGCAATGTCATCACCGAATTCAGGGCAACGGGATTGTCAATTATAAAATGGGAAGAGAGAAGTGCATTCATGTGTCGCTCGTGTGGAGCTGGCAGGAGCGGATCCGGAGGGACGGGGGTTCCCTACGTAACATTCCCAAGATGAACAAACATTTTTTTAGTCTTTTTGGGAGCATCCTTATAGTATATAGCGATAGCCGTATAGCGCAAGAGATTCTCCATCTCGAATAAATCCTCTGTACGTGTTGATACGTCTTCACCCACTTGCTCCACAGCTCCAGACTCGACTCTCAAAATGACGACAGAGCTCAGAGGTTAGGGCAAAAGTAGGTAGCTACTTATGGGTAGTTACATATCGTCCGTGAAGAACCAAAATGACCCATATCCAATTTAAGCTACAATCAAAATGAGCTATGTCATAAAAACAAATGAGAAACATGCGTATAAAATGTTAATTAAGAGTTTTTTAAAAGTGTAAAATAAAAAATGTGCTATTGCTATTTACATGTTTTTTGAAAAATGTAAAATGTTCTATTTACATGTTTTTGAAAAGTGTAAAATGTTCTATTTACATGTTGTTTGAAAAGTGTAAAATGTTCTATTTACATGTTTTTGAAAAGTGTAAAATGTTCTATTTACATGTTTTTGAAAAGTGTAAAATGTTCTATTTACATGTTGTTTGAAAAGTGTAAAATGTTTTATTTACATGTTTTTGAAAAGTGTAAAATGTTCTATTTACATGTTTTTGAAAAGTATAAAATGTTCTATTTACATGTTGTTTGAAAAGTGTAAAATGTTCAATTTACATGTTTTTTGAAAAGTGTAAAATGTTCAATTTACATGTTTTTTGAAAAGTGTAAAATGTTCTATTTTCATGTTTTTTAAAAGTGCAAAATATTCAACTTAAATGCATTCAGGAAATGTCTCAATATGTTTATAGATAGTGAATATTATTTTTAGCTATAAATGGATTTGGGTCATTTTGGTTCTTCACAGACGATATGTTTATTCCGCTTCGGTTTAGGACTATATAAGTACCTGTCTACTACATAATGTAATTATATCTAGAAAATCCTGCTCTAAACCCAAAAGGATATTATATGTACACACCACCTATACTAACGAAGCTTAGGCTATACGTATCTAAGGATGTTAAGGGAGGATGGTGCGGAAAGCGTCTTCTTTTTTTTTTGGAAGACGGGGCCAAAGGATATTGATTTGCATTTAATTCTCGTCCATTCCGAAGCGCATACCTACTATTAGTTGAATAAAATTAGTATTAGTACAGTGGAAAACAAGAACGCATACGGAAGGGAAGCCAAGACGCTATGGGAGAAACTTTAAGCCAAAACGCAATCCAGACATAATACGTCTTGTGGATTTAAATGTGGCTGAGGAGTATTTCATCCAAATCGAATCCAGTCCATGATCCTGATCAAATGGCACTTGGCCCTTTTACTTTCTTTCTTTTCTCTCTCCTGTTTTTCTGGTTCTTTTTGAGGGTTTCTCGTGTGTAGCTCACAGCACAGTGTATAGTGGAAAACAAGAAAAAAATTCTTTTTTTTCGACAATGCCATGTACAGAGATTGTAGGTAGGTGGTTTTAATTTTTGAGAGAACTGTAAAGTAGGGAGGAGGCCTTCCAGTGCAGTGGTCGCCTGTCACGTTAAAAAATGAAGTAGTGAAGTGGATTTGTTGGAGGGAGAGGTAATTTGTAATTCGTAGTGTGTTGGGTGAAGTGGGATGTGATTGCTGGAGGAAGTGCTTTTTAATGAATGGTGGTAAATTGGTTGAATGTTGGCTGTGTGTAATTCGCAGGATACCTGCAAGAGTCTCCCTCGAGACAGGGAAGCTGCTCGTCCCCCATCTCCAGTATTGATGAGCCTAATGTGACTAATATGGACTCACACCTGGCGTCCGTCATCCGGAGTACGTCACGCACCATGAGATTTGGTTGTCTCCCTCCTCCGAAGAAGAGAGATTTGTACAGACCCTACTCCTTGCCAGAGTCCATTATCGCTGTGCAACAAGAAAAATTAAGACTTCAGTCCGTCTGCTCCACACTGTTTGAGAGGAAGCCGGAAGATCTGACCACAGCACATGCCATCCTAGACCTGAGCACCTCCTCCCCCCTCGTTCCATTACCCAACATGCAGCCGACTCCCCCCGCATCTTCATCTTCATCAGGTCAATCAGCATTACCAACCACCACCACCACCACCTCCTCCCCCTCCCCCCCTCCCGACCTCAAACCGACTCACCTCACCCCGACCCCGACCCCGAACAACAATTCAAATGGAAATCCTACTCCGACTGCTACTGTCCCAGGAAACAATCCTGTAAATCCTGGGAACACAAGTACTGTGGTCTTGTCTGTCGTCGTCTGCCCGCAATCTCCAAGTTCGTCTCTGGAATCCTTTGACTGCTCGATGGATGGCCGGAGTGTGAGGGAGAGGAGCAGGAGTGGGAGGAGATGCCCGGGTCTTACGGGACTGGAGGAGCCTCTGAATCCGAATCCGAGTTCGTCTGTCAACCCACCCCATCATCCGCACCCTCATCTTAATCAGTCAGCTCCACCACCACCACTACCACCACCACTACCACCACCACCAGCAGGAGCGCAGACACAGCAGCAGCAACAGCCCCTGTCTGCCTTGAACACGAACATGACAAACGCTCGAGATGAGCTCACGCCGACACCGACAGGGACTAAAGAGCGGGAGCGAGACAAGGACAAAGAGCTCCGGGAAGCCCTCACACCCAACTCAACAAGCTCCTCCACGACGACGAGTTGTTCTGGGAAGACGGTCGCGTACACGTATGAGGCGTTCTTCGTGAGTGATGGGAGATCCAAGAAGAAACCACCTTTCTCCGCTTCCTCCTCATCCTCCTCATCTCCGAAGGAGAATCTGTCCGCCGAAGTGGCCTCCATTGGGCGCTACTCGGGTGACTCGGACTCGGACAGTTGTCCACCAAGCTCCAAGACGCGCTACACTTGCTCCGAGTGCGGGAAGCACTATGCCACGTCCTCAAATCTGTCGAGACACAAGCAAACTCATCGAAGTCTCGACTCCCAGTCCGCCAAGCGCTGTCCAACGTGTGGAAAAGCCTATGTGAGTATGCCCGCTCTCGCCATGCATATCCTCACTCATAATTTACATCACAAGTGCGACGTCTGTGGGAAGGCCTTCTCTCGTCCGTGGCTCCTTCAGGGACACATGAGATCGCACACCGGGGAAAAACCCTATGGCTGTGCTCACTGTGGAAAAGCTTTTGCAGATCGAAGGTACTTTCAAAAATAACTTATGCATCCCTCACCCCAGACGCAGTTCCAAGTGTCCATTTGTCCTGTGTAGGTACATACAAAGAGGCTTCAGTAATGTAACAGAGACGCTCCTATGGCATATGGCTCAACTGCTCAACCAATCATTACACTACATGTCTTTTCAATCTGTAGTTGGTAATTGCAGTTTCCTCCATAAATGTAGCAACATACTGAGCCTGTAGCTGGATTTAATTGCTCACATTTCTTATAGTGACATTGATGTGGAGTCATAGATTGTGAAATATTAGGTAGAAGGTCCATTGTCGAGATAACTGAATATTTACTATTACTATAAAGCATATCGTCTGTGAATAACCAAAATGACCCAAATCCATTTATAGCTAAAAACAATATTCACTATCTATAAACATATTGAGACATTTCCTGAATGCATTTAAGTTGAATATTTTGCACTTTTAAAAAACATGAAAATAGAACATTTTACACTTTTCAAAAAACATGAAAATAGAACATTTTACACTTTTCAAAAAACATGTAAATAGAACATTTTGCACTTTTTAAAAACATGTAAATAGAACATTTTACTTTTATCAAAAACATGTAAATAGAACATTTTACACTTTTCAAACAACATGTAAATAGCAATAGCACATTTTTTATTTTACACTTTTAAAAAACTCTTAATTAACATTTTACGCATGTTTCTCATTTGTTTTGATGACATAGCTCATTTTGATTGTAGCTTAAATTGGATATGGGTCATTTTAGTTCTTCACTGACGATATAGGTACAATTTATCTGACATATCCGACGATAACCCTTTGTATCGAGCTAGAGATTTTTGAAATATTTTATGAGCAGTGCATTCCATCAGTTAGCCATAGGAAGAGCGGTAACGGTAACAGTAACGGTACCGGTACCGGTACCGGTACCGGCTATAGGAGGGCCTGAGTCCAAAGTTGAAATGCTCAGCAAATTCCAAGTAGCTGTATTATGTTCAACATGTCTCGCAATGGAACAAACACGATGAGTTCTGCCTCGTATTTTATTTTTTCGCTCATACATATTTGACATTAGCTTCATTACCCCCATTAGAAAAGTGGTTAAATTAAATGTAGAGCCAACTTTGATAATTGAGTCAAGTGCAATTTCGTGACTGTCCAAATTCAGATTGAGAGAAGTGATTTTTGGAGGAGTACGGGAAAATTGCATATAGGGACATTAAAGAGGATACAACTGCCTCCGGGGTGAATTGGTGAATGATGAGATGTCACAAAAATATTAGGGTGAGATTTTAGGAGGATTACAGGCATTGAAGTTGTTAAGGAGTTTGGGTCTATGTTCTCTTGTGAATGTTTCAGTAATTTACGTGCCCACATGCAGACTCATTCTTCTGCCAAGAACTACACTTGCAAGCGTTGCAATAAATCATTTGCCCTCAAGTCCTACTTGAATAAGCACTATGACTCGGCCTGCTTCAAAGATTGTCCATCACCTTCAGATGCAGACAATACCAACTCGAGCTCGTCCAGCTATGACCAAAGCCAAAGCACCCCCACGGCACATCATAATGAGACCACTTCGTCCAGCTCCTCATTTCCTTCCTCCTCCTCGTCTCTATCTTCCTCCTCGCCCACTGTCACCGTCGTGTCCCCCCCCTCCGCCAGCCTCTACCCCCCCTCCTCACCCCCCACCATCCTCCCCACAACGGCAATTGTACAAGTAACAACAAGTTGAAAAATCGAAACTATTGATTACACACTTTGACTCTCTCACTCCCATCACCAATTCCACACCACACCGACGAAACTCACCATCATAGCTACTACACCGCAGCAGCAACCAAATTTCGAAAATGGAACGACACACACACACACACACACACATAAACCTACAAAGACGCAGCATAGACGATGAGACCCTACATCGCAGTCTTTTCCCAAATCCAAAATCTCCCGTCTAAACTCTGATTATTAAAACTTTATTTCTTGAATTTATGCTCCGCTTTTTCCCCATCGCATCCTCCTCCTCCCATCCTCAGCATGGAGCCGAAGCAACAAGCAAAAATTCTTGACAAGTAGTTCAATGGAAACGGCGAGACAAGTGGAACGACTATATACTATATAGGAGCCAAGGTCAGAAAAGGAATCAAATAAAATGAGAGCACTGGACATAATATTCTATGAAACCAGTTTACAAAGGGAAATAGGCTATAGTGTACAGGGTACAAGGCTCTCTCCACCAAACATCCGAAATCGTCCGCAGACAACTAACCCAAAAAAAATGACTACAGAAAATTACATGGCTTTCTTTCTTTCTTTTTTCTTTTTTAATTTCCCCCCCCCCCTGTCGAGCTATGACTTGTGTCTGGAGTTCTGAAACTAATTGTAAACCAATATGCTGTCAAAAGCAAAAGCAGCCAAAGAACCCAGTTGTCTTGTCACCGCACCGTTCTGCCACCACAACCGAGTCACCACCGGGACCGAAGGTAAATTTAAAAATTGCTCAATTTAATTATGTATTTTCATGCCCCTGTCCATGACCGCCACCACAGCACCGGCACCTCGCACGGGCCTTCCTCATCCTGCTAGAAACCATAAAAGAAAGTAACAGTTGTCACTTGTAGTTGGGAGGGAAAACCAACTTAAAAGGCGCAATGTAAAATGGGGCAGATTGACGGAGAATGACCAGTTCATCGTTGAGGGATTTACTACTAATATCCTCAAGGCTTCTAATTTTCTGCCCCAATCTGTCCAACGGCACATCAACATGTTAGCCAGCTTCATTCCCATATCGTGTGTGAAGAATCAAAATGACCCATATCCAATTTAAGCTAGAATCAAAGTGAGCTATGGCATAAAAAAAACACTAAATTAATTGAAATGCGTAAAATAATAATTATGAGTTTTGAAAAAGTGCCATTTGTTGTATTTTATACGTTTTAGAAAAGTATAAAATGTTCTAATTACACGTTTTTAGAAAAGTGTAAAATGCTCTAATTACAGGTTTTTGAAAAGTGTAAAATGTTCTAACTAAACGTTTTTAGAAAAGTGTAAAATGCTCTAATTACAGGTTTTTGAAAAGTGTAAAATGTTCTAACTAAACGTTTTTAGAAAAGTGTAAAATGCTCTAATTACAGGTTTTTGAAAAGTGTAAAATGTTCTAATTAAACGTTTTCAAAAAGTGTAAAATGTTCTATAATTACACGTTTTTGAAAAGGTTAAAATGTTCTAACTAAACGTGTTTAGAAAAGTGTAAAATGCTCGAATTACACGTTTTTTGAAAAGCGCCAAATGTTCTAATTACACATTATACAAAAGTGTAAAATTTTCTAATTACACATTTTAGAAAGGTGTAAAATGTTCTGTTTACACGTTTACGAAAAATGTAAAATGTTCTAACTACACATTTTTGAAAAGTTCCATATGTTCTAATTTGCATGCCTCAAGGATTACACGATATTCATATAATATATTGTTTGTAGATAGTACATTTCGTATTTAAATAAAAATGGATATGGGTAATTTCGATTCTTCTCAGGTGATATCATATCTATACGAATGTCATCGCTTTTTATTAATACACATTGGCGTAGCTCCCTCAGTCAGTTTCAGTTTCAGCTCTCACCTTTCCCACAGGCCACCGGGCTCGGCTTTCGGCTTAGACACAAAGGCTGTACAAGTTGGCATGGCTACATTCAATGTACTGTGTAGAATTCGGTCGGGCAGTTATATGAGCATCGTAGTATAATATGTTGACATTTATACGCCAAGGCAACTATACAACCAGAACCGGAGACCAGACTTGGCACCACTTTAAAACTAGTGCGAAACGAGCGCTTCATAGAAGTGATATTTGAGCTGATGATTACCGGTACCGCGGTACCAGTACCGGGACCAGCACCGGACCCTCTAGTGCCCTGGACTCTCCATTCAATTCAATGAGCGGACAATGAAGATCACACTCAACGTTTTTATTTGAGGTTGCAAAATGAGCCCGAAATTTGGAAGTGGATGAAAGTCCAAACCCAACCCTGTTTATGCACTTCAATAATTCGGCGTATTCGACCTCTAAATAAAAGTCGTAGCTTGTAAATTGTAAAGTACCTATAGGTATATGAGCTAGACTTATATAGACTGTCCCTATTTTAAAACCTACTGTGCCAGTTTAGAATTATTATTAGTAAAGCAAAAAACTCACATATTTAATTTACCCGATTCGGATTAAGACTTATGAGATTGCATCTCCCAACCATGGCAAGGTCTAGAAAGGTGAAAATAGAAAATAGAAGATGCAGTAGAAAAGTAGAAATGGCTCTTGAGCACTTGGCTCACATATATACGCGACCTGCAGAGAAAGCCAAGGGCAGTGTATATTAAATGCGTCAAGGTATTTGCTCGACAGATATGTAGAATATTTTCATTTGCTTGTGTTGGGGTTGGTGTGTACCGGTGTACCCGTGCCACTTGTAAATCAAATTGAGAAAAATCTCACTCCTTGTCGTGGAGTAAATCGTTGAGTAAATCGTTGTGTAAGTAAATGCTACGTTTGCTTCGCTTAGGGACGTCATAAATTTAGAATAAAAAGAAGAAATTTCTCTCTCTCCGTATCTTCGTCCGTATGTTTTAAACCTTTGCTATCTGTGGAATGATTTCACAAAATTCTAAAAAGCACACCTAAATTATTATTAAATTATTTAATGGTCCAAATCCAAATCCGAAAATCCAAACTATTACGGGAATTTGTGGGTTGAGATGGCATTTTCCCCTATACCATAGAAAAGGACCAGGATAGGAGCTCATACAGTGGCCATTTTTACCTTTACCTCAGCTGGTCGTCCTGTTCCATGTTATTAGACGTTCGACTGGGAACTCTGGGCGATGAGTTGAGGTAGATATTTTTTACCGTTAAGAACATACAGAACATGGTCACCAACACCAACCAATTGAGGAGTAATATTTTCCATGGCAAAGGCGGCGCACGCTTAGGACTGTTTCGTCAATACTGTCATTATTCTAGTTCTATATCAGGGCCGGATCTGGATAATGCGGCCAGCGCAGGGAGCCCCCGCTGATTGAATTTTCCAAAAATGTGTAAATGGAACATTGAGCACTTTTCAAAAATGTGCAAAAAGAATATTGAGACTTTTCAAAAAACGTGCAAATAAAATTTTGTGTACATTTCAAAAACATGGAAATAAAACATTTCCCACTTTTCTCAAAACATGTAAATAGAACATTGAGCACTTTTCTGAATCAAGCAAAAAGAAAATTTCCCACTTTTCCAAAACATGCAAATACAACATTTTACTTTAGCAAAGAAAACCATCAATAAAATCCGATCAAAATTGTGGTTTTTGCTTGGAAACAAATGCCTGCCTAAAAGCAATTCCTTCGTCCGGCTCTGATTTCTATTCAGCTGGGTCTGGGTAACAAAGCAGATGTGCGACTCTGCTTGAGAAAACTTCCTTTTTCTGTCAATAAACACTTTTAAATCCTATTTTCGTATTTTTCCCGAGTCTCACTTAATAAATAAGGCTCTAATTTCACTTGCTAATCATGTATTACTCAATGATTTGAACAAAAACCAAGCGGACATATAGATGTGAAAATTCCACAAATATCTTTAAGTCCTTCATTGGCATTGGTATTGGTATTGGTATTGGTCTATCGCATTCGAGGCATTTGATTTTATGAAAGATGCCTTTCTATATTTTATTGCAATATTTATGATACTGACATTGACAGCACTTACCCATAGTAGTGGTCAATGGTGGCCACATTCCAATGTACAATAATGATTACACGTAACTCTAAAGTATGCGTTTGAGCATTGCTATAAATATGTGTGCAATCACGTCAGATGCCTTCTCTTGAATTCTTTAGTAACGTTATACGGGACACTCCAGAAAATCCAGGTGTATCATGGTGCCATATGGCTCTGCTATACCTACCTACCTGTGCATATAATTATGTAGCTATATCTATATCTATATATCCCTGTGCCCTGTGGTAGGTACATATTGTTTTGTCAAAGCATTTTATCAGGATCAGCAGGACTGGCGAGCGGAGAATTCTCCCCGTTGAATACTCTCTCGTATCGTATCGTATCAGTCTAATGAAACTAGCTTCCCCGGGGTATTTTATTTTTATTTTTTATTACTCTAATTCCTACCATGCTCCCACTATGTACACCTCACGTAGACTTATGGCAGTAGAGACTTTGGCTTTAACCAACACCAAACAAACAGTGTACATTGGTACAGTGTAGTCGTGGTGGATGAATAGAATATGAGGCCCATGCATGCCCGGCTATAAGAGTAACAGTCACTCAGGAGTGAGCAGTGAGTAGTCAGTCATAGCCATGCACGAATATCTCATCTGACCATCTAAATCTCAATGTATGTTGTTCTCGGCCGTATACAAGTAGAAAGGAAACATCTGGAGTTGAGTCGAACCTGTAAACAGGGGGCTCATGAACAGTGTACAGGTATCAGGTAGGTAGGGAGCTACCTTTCCCACTGACGCAGTTTCATAGTTTCATTCCTATACTCTAAAATACATAAATGTACTGCACGTGTAAGTGCTCGTCCACCGAATACCGACTACAGAACCAACTACCGACCGGGAGGCTTAAGGAAAGGCCAGACGCATTGCGAAAATATTCATTCAGCCTCAGCTTTCATTATTTTCATCGACCATCCATGAGTAGTAGTAGTAGTAGCAGTAGTAGTAGTAGTAGTAGTAGTAGTAGGAGTAGGTGCACAACTTTTAGTTTACTCTACGTTCGTAGTACATGTAGTAAAGCGGACGGAGTCTGTCTGTTGTGGTACTGGTACTGGACTGGTGCAGGGCCGGATAATAAGGCCAGTAAAGGCAGCCCTCGCTGCTTGAATTTTCTCAAAACATGTAAATGGAACATTTTGCACTTTTCAAAAATGTGCAAAAAGAATGTTTTGACTTTTAAAAAACATGCAAATATATTTTTTTTGTACATTTCAAAAACATGGAAATAAAGCATTTCCCACTTTTTTCAAAATATGTAAATAAAAAGTTTTGCACATTTCTGAATCAAGTAAATCGAACATTTTGCACTTTTCAAAAACATGTAAATCCAACATTTTGCTTTACCAAAGAAAACCATCAATAAAATCCGATCAAAATGGTGGTTTTTGTATGGAAACAAATTCCTGCCTAAAAGCAATTCCTTCGTCCGGCCCTGGTCTGGTGCGGTGCAGGGCCACACATTAGAGCTCTATATACTGTTCTTCTTTTTAAAATTCTCATGCATAATAAGCTTAAAATTCCGATACGGATATGAGAGAGTAGGCGGTACAGATAAAGGAGCAGGATAATAAAGCAAGCAGTAGGGACGGGGAAATAGATTGGACCAAAAGATTTAGTCGCAACAGTTTTTATTTTTTTATTTCAAAGTTGTTCATAGCTCCAACTAAAAAACCAATATGTAAATGCCAAACACTGCCGTGCAGCCAAGAGTCCCTCTATATCAAGGCTGGGAGTATATGTACATCCAGGGCTTTTTTTGGAACCTCTCAAAAACCATCTATTGAGAATATTAGAGTAGGTAGGTACTTGCTAATAAAATGACAGAGTAACAATGAAACGACATAGAATTAAATCCTTTAAGGACGAGGACGATGATTATCCCCTATGCGTTCATACATTTTTTTTATCTTAATTATTATGGCAAATGTGATTATTTGTATTGTGAATTGTGGGCTGTGGGGAATTCTATTCGATTCTGCATTAGAATTAATTCATGATTTAAGAGACTGGATAAATACACATGTATTAAAATGATATATACAGTACAATGGTTTTTATAACTGAATCAAAAGGGTTTACAATGGAAATGAATTTTGAGCTTTTATGGTTTTGAAAATACAGTAGTGGAAGGTCCGCGTATATGTATCAGGGCCGGATAAGCGCAGGCTGCTTAAATGTTCTCAAAACATGTAAATGGAACATTTTGCACTTTTCAAAAATATGTAAAAAAGAACATTTTGACTTTTCAAAAACATGGAAAATTAAAGTTTTTGTACATTTCTCAAACATGGAAATAAAACATTTTCCACTTTTCTCAAAACATGTAAATAGAACATTGAGCACTTTTCTGAATCAAGTAAATCGAACATTTTGCACTTTTCTAAAACATGTAAATACAACATTTTGCCTTACCAAAGAAAACCATCAATAAAATCCGATCAAAATGGTGGTTTTTGTATGGAAACAAATTGCTCTCTAAAAGCAATTCCTTCGTCTGGCCCTGAATTATGTATTAATTTTATTCCGCGCTGTCAAAGTTTACAGGAAAGTCAATCATTGATTTTGAAAACCAATTATGACAGTTATGAGAAATTATGCATATGATATACGAGTATAGGAACTAATTCAATTTTGGCCCCTGAAAAAAAGTAAAAATAATTCTTCATTAATTGTTCATCCAGCATGGAAATTTGGTCATAGAGCTTATAATGTATTCTATTTTTTAATATTTCAAATGTAAAAGTGTATAATTATACTATGGGAGTATATGATTAGGATTTTGTTCCACCTTCTTTTTAACCCGGTGCGGGTGCGGGTGCCGTTGCCGGTGCGGGTCGGATATATGTATAAGGGATTGCGCTGCCGTTGGTTGGCTGGACGTGGATGTGGATAAGGCGGATAGCATATGCTTTTTATTTTATGTGGCTAAAAAGAGTGTTCACGGAGAATGAGGTAAAGTAAAAGGAGAAGCATATACTCCTATATAATGTAATGTAATCCGTTGACGTCACAAACAAATGAAAAATAAATACGGTGACCTAAGTCATCGAGGCCATATAAAGCGAGCTTAGGAAGTACCTAAGCTATAATTAATTTATGTGATTTAAGTCTCTTACCCTCTTTTTCCATCACTCTCTCTCTCTCCTTGCTCTCCCGACTTGCATCATGCAGCATTTTTTTGATTATTTGGTGTTGGTATTGGTTGGTGTTGGTAGTAGTTAGGCAGTGTACTCACGATGAGTGAGATAGGTGCCTTCTTAATTTTAAAGCTATAACCTGGGCTCACCACCACCATAGATCTTTAACTACAAACTATACACATAGCCAAACGTACACGAAATACGACCAAGTTCCAGCTCCAGCTCCAGCTCCAGTCATACGGTCAGATTTATTATAGTCCGTTGCATGCACCAGGTCTCTCACTCTTATCTATATTGCATGTTTGATCCTGAAAAATCTGACTTAGATCTATATACGTTTTATATTATTTTTACAGCTACTATTCCTCTAATTGCACTTGTAGTGTAGCGCACTTCTAATGCTTCTCCGCTCAGCTCGCCTCCGAGTTGATGGACCATCGTAAAATATACCTACCTTATACATACACTAGTACGTACACACTATAAACCTACCTCACTACTACTGTGTATAGATCACTATCGCTATTGCCTGGGTATATCCCTCACACAACTATATAGTAATTTTAGCTATATGCAATCGCGTGTGTGTGTCGGCTTTATATGTGAGTCGCTCCTTTCTCCGTAGTAGTAGTAGTAGTAGTAGTAGTGTCGTATGTAGGTACTCCGTATTCATGGAGATAAAAAGGTAAGAGATAAAAAAAATTTATTGTGTTTGAATTTTAGACTTTGCTTTGGTCGGGTTTGTACTTTAGATTATGAGGGTGAGCTCAACTTATTTTGTCCGTCCAGCGAGCGAGCGACCGTCAGCTACGTCGTTTTCGTTCTCGTTTTTCGTTCTCGTTCGTACCTTTACGCCGTAGTTTAAATTTGTATGAGTGAGGAGGGAGTGACGAATGTGTTTCGTATGTACGACAATGATATAAAGGTAAAGCTCGTAATAAATATGAGTAGGTAGGTACATATGGGTTATTTCCATAAGAGATCCCATCGATTTTATTGGGTTACTACTTACTTACTTATACTTACTTACGAGCAAGAAGCACATTTTTTGTCTCCCCTTGATCTAATTAAATGTCATGGATTGAAAAAACAAACATTTGGAACATTGGGAACACAAGTGTGTTTTTTTAGTAGCTTTCTTGATTCTTTAGTAGTCCTTCATCTATAGACAAATCAGTGCTCACTTGACCTTTTGATAAAAAAAAATCTATATATTATTATTTATTTGGTCGAATTTTTTATTTGTTTTTAACGTGTAATTTCTCGTGGTGTAGGCAACAATAGTTTTTGAAATATATGCAGAATTAAATGGCAAGGCATATATTGTCTGTGAAGAATCAAAATGGCCCATATCCAATTTAAGCTGGATTCAAAATGAGCTATATATCATAAAAACAAAGTGAGAAACATGCGTAAAATGTTAATTTAGGAGTTTTTGAAAGTGGAAAATGTTCTGTTTGCATGTTTTCAAAAAGGTGCAAAATGTTCTAATTCCTTGTTTCGAAAGGGTGCAAAATGTTCTAATTAAATTTTTTCCAAAAGGTGCAAAATGTTCTAATTCCTTGTTTCGAAAAGGTGCAAAATGTTCTAATTCCATGTTTTCGAAAAGGTGCTAAATTTTCTAATTCCATGTTTTCGAAAAGGTGCAAAATGTTCTAATTTCATATTTTTGAAAAGTGCAAAATGTTCTAATTCCATGTTTTCGAAAAGGTGCTAAATTTTCTAATTCCATGTTTTCGAAAAGGTGCAAAATGTTCTAATTTCATGTTTTTGAAAAGTGTAAAATTTTCTATTTTCATGATTTTTAGAAGTGCAAAATGTTCTATTTAAATGCTCTCAAGAAAGATTTGAATATTTCCGTAGATAGCCGATATTGTTTTTAGCTAAAAATGGATATGAGTCATTTTGGTTCTTCACAGACGATATAGTAAAGGAGAGTATAGTTAGAACAGAAATTAAACGAGAATTCCTGACGCATATTCTGTCTAAATGCTCACTACGGATCACCTTTAGGGGGCGCTCAAAATTGGCTAAACATTGCTACAATGCATATCCAAACAAAACTAACGAGCGAATCTTGACATATGAGCCAAGTGTACTAATTTAATGGAGACATACGTAGCAATAGATATCCACTAAAAGCTACAAGTGTTCACATACAAGGGAATTCCTTGTAGCCGAATCCCCCCACGTAACCTTCCTAGAATTGGGCAGATATTTTGCTCATGGCAAAATAAATTTGACACTACCTAAAAAACGAAGCATACAGAATAATGGCTTCTGCTAAGATGCAAAATTTAACAAAAATAATGTTTTTTGTTTTAGTTTCTTAGAGACTCTGGAAACCCTCGAATCAAATGACCGGGATCCGGATGGAAGATGGAACAAAGACATGGAAAGAAAGACCAAAGACCATCACAGGTTACAATGTTACAATGGGAAACAAAAAAGGAGGGGAGAAGAAACCTGTCCAAGACTCAACAGTTGAAAGGAGAAGCCAACCAGGAGCGTCGAGCAGTACCATCACCATAAGTTTCGATAAAATACTCGAATTTCCTCCTTCCCCATGCAGTCAAGGTTACGGGGCAGAATTCTAAATAAAAAAAGGAACAAACATATTTATGGAACTGGAACTGGAACTGGGGAAAATAGTACGGGAGACATAATACAGTGAAGTGCTCAAGACGAAGACGACGGACATCGGAGTTCTTCCACATGATTCTGGTGGAGTGGAGGATTTTGATGAAGACACCTTCCCGGGACTGACAAGGACGGGAGGATAACCCGGGAGCAGTGTCATGTGAATGGCAGAGGGTTACATATTCATGGAGCCAAAGTAATACAAACAACATTAAGATGCATTCTCTCTCATGCTTCCCAAATTGAAAGTTGTGTACAAGGGTGACAGACAGACAGAGACACACATAACTGAAATGGAGCGCATGATTACTACTCCTACTACTCATACTACTAACTACATACGTCGCATATTATAGGAATAGGACACTGGGGAAGACGTGAGAGAGGTTTTTGGAGTGCTCTGCTCCCTCCCGCACTTGTCTCGTCTATTTACGGTTACGGCCCATTTTTTATCCCAACACACAACAAGTTTCTAATTCCTTATTATTAGCTCAGTGACTACTACTACTACTGCCATGGCATTATACCCGGACCCGGACCCGGGCACTTGAACTGAACTCCTAGGAATCAACTTCCAGCTCCTCCAACATACCGTTAAACTACCACACTATTCTAATCGTAGCCATACATCACCCGACGGCCGACTTACTCACCCCCTCCCCCTCCCTCATCTGTCCCCATCCCCTCCTCCATATTCATTTCCTTTGCATATTATACTCAAATATTGAGCTCTCCCCTCTACCTTAATTTGTTTCCAAGCCTCAGCTATTTAATATTCCGCTCAATGTCTACTAAATTCTATGTAGTACTTTGGGACGCTCCTCAACTCCCCACACAAACACACTCTTCATACAGACAAGGACGCTTCCATTTTCGCCTTCTCAGTCCATTCTACATTCTACATGGCTACACAGTACATAGTGGGTTTATTTAAGAACATTTTTTTGACTCCATCATAAATTTTGGGGGTGGACAGGAAATCTTGGACTGCTTTTACACGGAAGGAAACCGATACTGATTTGAGTCCTATTCTAATAATTACCGATATGCGGATAGTAAGAAAGTGTAACCAAATCCAAATCCAAAGGGTAAGCCTTTCAATGTCTCTCTCACGATGCTCATGAAATTTTTAGAGAAAGCATACGCTTATATACATATTATGTAGCTAAATGTAATTAAGTATGATAAGAGTTGTTGGCGGCGAGCATGCGTCCCCCTCTCGACGCTTCCCCCGTGAGTTGTGTGTAGTAGGTGTACATCTTCTTGGAAGTTGGAATTGGAAGTGACGATGACCAAGACCAAGGAGAGAGCAGAGACACAACACATCATTAATGCATAATTATATATTCGAATTCGAGTAAAGTTGTTCTAAGGTTACCATTTGTGGAGTGCGAGCGAGTGCCCGACGATCTAACCGTAACTTTCCGGGACATTCCTTGAATGAATTTAGTTTTGATTATTATTAGGGGGGAGGGCGACGCGTCGACTGTGGACTGGGAAGCCAGGGGAGCCAGGCGCAGTAGAAATACTCTAAGGTATGTAATTACCCAGATAGATGTATAATATTCCACGAGACCGACCGCATATAGCAAATTCCGAGTGGTTGGAACTATAGGGAGGGGATACCGGTACCGTTACCGGGCCGGTACAAGGGACGTTCAACGGTTCGGTTCATATACCATTTCCATTACTATAACCAACTTTATCCAGCGGGTGTGTGTGGTCTACTGTGTGAGAAGAATAATTAAAAAAAAATTATGAATACTTACTACACATACACAGTCAAATCATATGAGAATGAACTAACTAAGAAATTACAAAAAAATACAGTATAATTAAATTAAAAAGAATATTAATCACTTTTTTTGTTTCATCTTCACTAAAAATGAAACAAATAAATATTTCCATAACATGTACTCACATGTGGAACTGTGGAGTTGGGGTGTGAAGAGATATTGTCATTTAACTATATACACTATATAGAAGAAGGTAAAATAGTCCTACAGTCCTATAAAGTATAGAGAGAGAACTTTTCAACTATATAATATATATTTAACTTACTACGTATGTACTTTTAAGAAACGGTGAGGATCAAGTTACTGTACAATATTACAGTATCAAATAATTTACACGGAGTTATAAGCAGAAAAAAATACAACTTTCAATTTTTGAGAGAAACATTATATTATATTATATATATATATAGAGAGATAATTACTATATGTGAAAGCAAAAAGATATATATATATATACACGATACAATTACGATGCATATTACAGTAGACTGTGTACTATGTAGACTGTAGATTGTAGACTGTAGACTGTATAGACTGTAGACTGTTTAGGCACTCAAAATCGCTAGTCGTTATCGTTTAAATAGTCATAATAATTACATCTATATATACTATAAGGATATATTTAAATAATAATTATATATGGGTCACATTTATTAAGTATGTGTGTTGCCAGAAGGACACACACACACACACAACCACCATCCCAAGTAAATGCGACATATGTGAGGCTTCCCTCAACGACGAATTTTGTTATGAGTAAACAAAAAAACGAAATAATTCATAGTATATAATCAAAGTTATATAGTTGACGGCGTCAGAGAAATATCGAAAACATAAAATGACTGATGCTTTTTAGATTTAAAATATTTCAAAAAACCAAAAATGTGTGGTGGAAAAATTGCATTTGAAAAAAAAAATGGTTTGGTTTAGTAACTGTACACGTCGTAAATAAATACGTTTTTAAATTACCTAGTAAAAAATATAGGATACATAGATCTCCATTACTGATATTCAGATTCATATTAAAATAGGTAGGTACATACGACTGCCATTGTGCTTAAAAAAAATTGATGATTGATATTTATGTAATTCTACGAGTAACTTACGATTAGTACGTAAAATTGTACGTAATTAAATTTAAAGTTAAACTCTAATTAATTTTAGTGAAGCACCACAAAAAATTAGGAAAGAGCCATAATATGTCTGTCGTATGATTATTAATGCTATATAAGAAGTGAGCACGTCTTTTTTGCTATAGCACAAACAATAGCAGTATATAGCCAGTCAAACTATTTTGTTATACAGTCTTAAAAATGAAAGGAAATAATTCAAAAAAAAAAAAAAATTTGCTATCGAATTTAATTATTAGTAGACCGGAACCGGAAAAAAGGTAAGGTAGGTACGAAATATTTCAAAAAAAAACTATACATATTGTATTAGTAAATTATCACAAATGTTCAAGTAGTGTACTGCGTATAGCATAACATTACTTAAAAAATTTACTAGTCCTATAGTTAGTATAGTACATGAAAAATGTACGTAATTCAATAACGTATTTAACACAATATAATGTATTATAAGTCTACACTATACAGATCACAAAGTAGAGTAAGAGGAAAATACATAGAAGAGGGAGGAGGTATGCAATGCATGCATACATACACATACCTACATAAAAAAATGGAACAACGATTTAAACGGACGGAAGTTGAGGCAAGTATTTTTTTTGTCTGGATTTTTGTTTTTGAAAAAATGCTTTGAATAGTTTAAAAAATATATGAGATAGACTCTGCCACCTGCGCGCTCGAGCAACTTCATTTCCATATTATAGCTGCTCTCTTATTCGTATTCGTATTCGTAGGAATATTTTCATGAAGCTCAATGATAAATGGGAACGGTTACAAGTGGAATAATGTCTATAGTATGTGGTATACACATATTTTCGGTGAAGAACCAAAATGACCCATATCCATTTTTAGCTAAAAACAATATCCTCTATCTACAAAAATACTGAAGTACATATGTCTTGAAAGCATTTAAGTAGAATGTTTTGCAATTTTACAAAATGTGTAAATAGAACATTTTGCACGTTTCAAAAACATGTAAACAGAACATTTTACACTTTTAAAAAAAATGCAAATTGAACATTTTACACTTTTAAAAAACATGTAAATAGAACATTTTGCACGTTTCAAAAACATGCAAATTGAACATTTTACACTTTTAAAAAAACATGTAAATAGAACATTTTACACTTTTCGAAAACTCTTAATTAACATTTGACGCATGTCTCTCATTTTGTTTTGATGACATAGCTCATTTTGATTCTAGCTTAAATTGGATATGTGTCATTTTGGTTCTTCATAGACGATATATCCCCTCAACTGAACAAAAATACCCACCAGTTACCATTACCAGTACCAGCTTAACACCTTCTTTAACTATTACACGTACCACATCCTCATTTTCTTCAACACAGACAGAATTCGGGGGATGCAATGACTGAATCTAAAATCTTATCGTTTTCTCTTACTTAAAAGCAAAACAGAAATTCCCCGGTAAAATGTGTAAAGTTTGTTTCATAAATAAATTTGAAAAATGAAATGGACATTGCGGATGGGGAGCGGATGAGGTATTGAGAGGAAGATGAATAATATTGTGAGAGTGTAAAGTAGAGGGGTGGTTGTCTGTGGAGGATGTCGGGGTCGGACGTGTAACAGATGGCTTGGGAACTTCAAATTCAACCTGAGTAGTGTAGAAGCCGCAGTTGCATGTAGGTGGGTTAGGTACATTACAATGTAGCCAATTAACAAAGGGAAGGTAAATGTGTGCATTCATAAAATAAATCTTACGTAGGCGAGAGAGCTCCTCACCACCTTTACGATTAAACGGGAATCGGGCTAAATGTATGTGTAATTCAAGGATTAAGCCAATATGTTGTCGGCGTCGGAGCTCCATCCAAATCCATTTCCACACTCCGTACGTACGAATTTCTGCTCTATATACTGGGATAATTACTATATGCTATATAGGCCTGTATATACTGGCGGCTAAATGTGTATGCGTTCCAAACCTATGGAATGGAAATGGAAAGTTAAGAAGCCGCTATATATGAGTCTCGGAAAAGATTTGTGAGTGTGGAGCTCCACTACTACTACTACGTGTCAGTCTAAGAGATAGGTATAAAAGACATTATTTACAAACTATGTCCCTATACTCATATAGTCCTATATAGAGCCTATACGCCGATACATATGCATCCATGATGCGGCAGCGGCATAGGGAACTCCTACAACAGGGCCTCCACGTCCAAAAATGTGGATGTGCATCTCCTCAACCTGAAAAGTAATTACACTTAATCACAATTAATTTTATTTAATTGTTCGATCGGACTGAGTCCAATTAAGAAGAGTATCATTCATTTAGCGAGCCATTTCCATGCGCTGAGGCAGTCGTGATTTGACACATTGATTACACGCCAGAGTCATAACTTATACTTAGTACTCGTTACATTGTTATCGCTCCCGTTCTATCTCTTCTCACGACGAGTTTCCCCATGAAAACTTGTGGCTCCGCGTACTTCTCACATACCACACGAACCATTTCACCCAAAACCCAAAAGTCCACCACCACCACCACCACCACCGCCGCCCCAACGTCACCGTCACCGGCACCGGCACCGGACGCACTCCCGGCCCCGACCCGACAACCGCCATCCAATTCGAAAGCCCAACCTAGTTACTATGGCGACGGTGACGGTGACGGTGACGGGGACGGTGAGTGCTCCAGTGGAATTGCCTCACATATTCTACTTTATTTATTTTATCTACTCTCCTCTATTAAAAAGAGACAAAGGAGGCTTAGGCGAGAGCGTCCGCTCCCCCACAACACCTCCCCCCCCCCTCCTCCTCGCTCTAACTTTTCAACTTTTAATCGTTCGTGTATGTAGGACGGAGACTTGTGTAGTGTAATATATCTCAACTTGCCATATGATTAGCCTAGGTCTCTCCAGCTCCAGTTCCAGTTCCAGCAGCCGCCGACCACATCCCCGTGGAAAATAATTTCCATGTCTTGAAGGCACTTGTAAACTATGGTGAGACATACCTGGTAGGGTATGTCCGGGTAGTACCTTACTACCTCTCTCTCGCCGTCAACGTACTTTCCCCTTAATGTTAATTCCTTTACGATTACGACCAACTACTCCATAATTACAATTTATACCAACTCTTCTTCTTCTTCCCCCCTCTCAGCCTCATACTCACTTGGGTGTAAGGATGTGCGGACATGTTTTAAATTTACACACAAGTACTATTCATTTGTTTTATCTCGACTCTCCTCTTCCATATTTACGAGGTCCACACGACCGAGCCTCCACACGATCCAGGATCCAACTTTAACATTTGTAATGCTCCTGTGTAGAGAGAAACTATAGAACGTTACCGGGCCACCACGATACCATCTAGAATCCGAATCCACACGCTTTCACCGCGAATAACGGGAAAAAAGTATGTACCTTAAATAAAGTGTAAACTTTGTACTTTCCCGCATGATACAGCCTCCCGCTCCCATTTTTAATTTCACCGTCTAACCAACTTTCTTCCGTAGATTATTTTGTAGCCAACTATGTATGTATTTTTGGGGAGCTCATTTAGGTAGTTTGCAATGATAGGAATAATGCAATAGCCTATCTGCTAGAGCTACACAACGAAGAACGAACTACTGAAGAAATACTGAATTAAAAAGGTAGTAGTCTTATTGCTTATTGTAATTCATATCGTGTGTGAAGAACCAAAATGACCCATATCCAATTTAAGCTACAATCAAAATGAGCTATGTCATAAAAACAAAATGAGAAACGTGCTTAAAATGTTAATTAGAAGTATTTGAAAAGTGTAAAATGGTCTATTTACATGTTTTTGAAAAGTTGCAAATTGTTCTAATTCCATGTTTTCGAAAAGTTGCAAAATGTTCTAATTCCATGTTTTCGAAAAGGTGCAAAATGTTTTAATTCCATGTTTTTGAAAAGGTGCAAAATGTTCTAATTCCATGTTTTCGAAAAGTTGCAAAATGTTCTAATTCCATGTTTTCGAAAAGGTGCAAAAATTTCTAATTCCATGTTTTCAAAAAGGTGCAAAAATTTCTAATTCCATGTTTTCAAAAAGGTGCAAAATGTTTTAACTCCATGTGTTTGAAAAGTGCAAAATGTTTTATTTAAACGCTTTCAAGATCATAAAATATTTCAATATTTCCGTAAATAATTGATATTGTTTCTGGCTAAAAATGGATATGGGTCATTTTAGTTCTTCACAGACGATATACTTTTGTCTTTTTGAAACTACTATAGAAAGAGTGTACATAATATACCTAGCCTTTTATATATGAAATGTTAACTATAATATTTAGCATGTAAGGTAATTAGGGTAGGTATATAGTGGAGAGGTATATAGAGGGATATACTGAGAAAGACTTGAACATCCTTTGTGGTTGGAAGTCGGACATTCGCAAAGCAATAAGCTAGCAATAAGCGAAAACAAGCAATACCATCGTGATTGTTGTTTTTTCTATTTAATTAATAGGTAACGTACGTAAAGTACATAATAAATTATTGGTCTATATGGAACTGTGAGCGTGTGTATAGAGCATATCCATAGACTCACTATAGTCAGAGGCAAATAGAACATAAAATATTTTTGATGCATCTTCCTATAAAAGTAGATTCTAGTCACGTCTATTGAGTAGTTAGGCCTTATATAGCCATATAGCCATAGGTCCTGTCATCCCTGTACATAATATGTACATATGATCCCCCGCTGATGAATGTTGAGAGAATGAATGGGAATCTATTTAGTCCTTTTTAAATGAGCAACGAATATCAAGTGAGTAGTTAAAATTCTATGTGTCGCTTTGTAGATATAGTGGAGACGTCACGACAACGAACGAAAATCAACGATTTTAGATATGAAACTGGCTAAGTAGTATACTTGCTTGGTATATAGGCTTTGATTAGTTGCGCAATAATACATGTATCTATAAGTTAGAGAGGGTAATTATATGCCCAGAAGCCGAAGCCGCACTGTGCACTTTTTTGAATAGGTAATTTGCACTCGTATAACATCCCTGTCCCTCCCTGTATATAGTATAACAGTTGACCCAGAAAAAGTCGGCTGCGAACCAATAATTTTTATCAATCTCATAGAATAGAAACCAAGCCTATTGCCTATAGGAATTTGTTTTTTTTTTTAGTTTTTTGGTAATTAATTTCTACAAGGGAAATCAAAAGCAAACCCCAATGCAATGTTATGATGATTTTATGTCGGACTATTGGTATCGTAAAGCTGACCTACATTCTACATTTAAACAAAGTTGGGTCAAGGCAGTAGTATTATACTGATAGTATAGTGCACCGATTTGAATTTTGATACTTTCACGTAGGTTATAATTTGCTCAAGTTTGAAAATATGACCAGATTTTTATGTTGATTGAATTTTTTTTTTACATAACTAATTAAACTATGTGTCGCCAGTGAAGAGTCAAAATGACCCATATCCAATTTAAGCTACAGTCAAAATGAGATATGCCATAAAATAACACTAAGAAAGGTGCGTTTAATTTTAAATAAGTGATTTTGAAAAGTGTAAAATGTTCTATATTTCCATGTTTTTGAAAAGTGCAAAATTTTTATTTACTTGTTTTTGAAAAGTGCAAAATTTTCTATTTACACGTTTTTTAAAAGTGCAAAATTTTCCATTTACATGTTTTTTGAAAAGGTGCAAAATGTTCCATTTACATGTTTTTTGAAAAGTTCAAAATGTTCCATTTACTTGTTTTTGAAAAGTGCAAACTGTTCTATTTACATGTTTTTGAAAAGTGCAAAATTTTCCATTTACTTGTTTTTGAAAAGTGCAAATTGTTATATTTACTTGTTTTTGAAAAGTGCAAAATGTTCTATTTACATGCTTTCAAGACATATTTCAATATTTTTGTAGATAGTGGATTTTGTTTTTAACTAAAAATGGATATGGGTAATTTTGGTTCTTCCCCGACGATATGTATCTGATTTGAATTTTTAATCCAAATCTGCACTGTATACTGTAAGATGGTAGAATAGTATGAATTTGTAAATATGCAGTAATTATAGGAATTAGTTAATGAGTAATTAAGGCGTGTAAATATTATAAAACTAATTAATTAAGGAATTAATATAATATAGTAATGTTGGTTATGGTTATGAATTTTTCAAAAATAACATGACAACAGCAACAAAATGGTTTCCTATGTACTGACTTGCAGATTGTTCAAAAGGTTTGAATTGTTCTCTCACAGGAATATGAAAATTCCTTGCAACTGAAGTCTGTTTCGAATACAACGAATCTCAGTAATAATTAGAGTATATAATATATATAATTATATTATATAAGTAGAAACATAGAATTAGTAGAATAGCGGCGTCGTCCCGTCTAATACTTTAATGGCGGATATAGGAGCGTGCAAATAATACTGTAGAGCGTATAGAGCGTAATAATAGTGAGAAAATAATTTTAAGAGGTTTCCAAACTTTTTTTTGGATTCCAGTTCCAGTAAGTTAAAATAATGCTTTATGCGAGACGCTTATTTTCATCATAGAAATTCTTCGTATAGACAGCAGTGTACATTTTTGTACAGATTGGAAATTAAAGCTCATATTCTTCCACACACCTTAAATAGCACAGGATATTGCAGAAGAAAATCTCTCCAAATTTTTAGAAATATTGTAATAGTTAATGATGAATTTAAAAAATTTATTATTGTAATACAGATATTTGCATAGGGCATATAGAGCAGTTGGACATAATTTTACGATATGACAAAGAATTGAATCCATGACTTCCAATACATTCCATTGATAAGTATAATATGTGATGCATATCCATCATGCGATTTTTCGCTCTGTGTGTGTATGCACATATAGTAGAAGTAATATATCGTAGTCACTTTCGGGAGCGTGCATAAATTACATGGTACGTCGAGGGGGTTCAAAATTTCCTATTTTTTTACCAAGTAATTTATGCACGTTCCCTTATTGTATCTTTCTTGATCTGTAAATAACTCTTTTGACTAATGCTTTTGTGTACTCTATACACTCTTGACCCTTGACCCTTGAGCGGTCCGATGCTGTTGCATTGTTTCTATTTCTGTAGTAAAATCAGTGTTGTTGACTTTCTTCTTTTCTTACTCTCCTTTACTATGTAGGTAGGTACTTTTAAAATTCTTGTTGACTTTCGAACTTTGACCTTTCATCTTTTAGCCGTAGCCCATATCTTGACTCTGTAACTATGTAGCATTCCTGTTTTCTTGTACTTAATCTGTCATTTGGATTTCTTCTTGTAAATATTCAATCTTTACACTACTGAATTTCTATAATTCACTTTCACTATTTCCACCTCATCTGTCGTCTTGATCTTTTCTTCGAATTTCTGCCCCTTCTTGTGCAGATAACTCTTTTTCTCTCTTCTTCTCGTAAATCTCTGTCTCGTCTCGTCTCACTATTTCCTTGTTTTAGTTTGTTAGTCAGCAAAGTGTGTCTCAAATCTAATGCGCCACCGTTTTAAAAATACAAATTGTTTATGTGAAGAACCAAAATGACCCATATCCATTTTTAGCTAAAAAAATATCAACTATCTACAGAAATATTCAAATATTTCTTGAGAGCATTTAAATACAACATTTTACACTGTTTTTAAATGTTTAATTGAAACATTCTGCAGGTTTTCAAAAACTTGTAAATACAACATTTTACAATTTTCAAAAATGTGTAATTCAAACATTTTGCAGTTTTCAAAACCATCTAAGTGGAAAATTTTACACGTTTCAAAAATGTGTAATTCAAAGATTTTGCAGTTTTTCAAAAAACTTGTAAATACAACATTTTACAATTTTCAAAAATGTGTAATTCAAACATTTTGCAGTTTTCAAAACCATCTAAGTGGAAAATTTTACACGTTTCAAAAATGTGTAATTCAAAGATTTTGCAGTTTTTCAAAAAACTTGTAAATACAACATTTTACAATTTTCAAAACCATGTAAATCAATCATTTTGCAGTTTTCAAAAACATCTAAGTGGAACATTTTACGCTTTTCAAAAACTCCTAATTAACATTTTACGCATGTTTCCCAATTTGTTTTTAGTACATAGCTCATTTTGATTGTAGCTTAAATTTTATATGGGTCATAGTGGTTCTTCACAGACGAAATGTAATGTCCACAGAGGCAGAGGTGAATCATTTGTCGTCCATTCATACACCATATACATACGCTGTGCTTCAACAGCTCTCAAAATCCAAACTTAATAGTGTTTTATACTGTAGGTATTTATACCAGTAGCGGCTACAAAGTTCAATCAAATACATCGAAAATTCAGCAATAATGCAAAAAAAGTCCAGGAATGAATTGTAAACTTTTCCACAAGAAAAAGTAGTTACATTTTTTTAAAAATTGTAGTACCCACGATTGACGATTAGACAGTTCATTGTGCATGCGACCATTTTATTTTAGATTTTTCTGGTCTTCCGATTCCAGTACTGTCGTAGTCAGATCCGCCAGATATATTTTATAGCTGAAGCTTTCCTTTGATGAATGTATTAATTACCCACAAATATTGCTAATTAGGTAGGGTTCTACGGCAATACGGCAACGGGCTACGGTTACGGTTACGGTTACGGCTACGGTATATAAGGGCACTATAAGGCTATAGCTGTGCAGATAGGTACATACTGTGCTGTGGAGTGTAAAAATAGATGCTACACTTTTGGAGACTTGCACTCTAATTTGTGCCAGGAGCAGTTGTTGTTGTTGCTGTTGTTGTTGTTGTTGGGAGTTGAATTAAATCTTGCATAGATATTTATCCATGCGTTATGTTATCTAAGTGGAAGCTGGCTCTCTATCATAGTATTTGAATAACTTGTCCAGAGACTATAAAGCCAGATTCGATTTTCTCTCGCGACTCGACAGACAGACAGACAGCATCAGTAGTCGGAGTCGGTGTCGGAGTGGGCTCATGGGTAAATCAAGAATACTGAGCAGCCCCCTACTTACTTAGTAATACGTAACTTACTCATTCCAACAACTGTCTGTCTCTCTCTTCCTTTACTGATATTAACCAGTCAGCCTCGCCCTTAAAATCCAGTGGTTCCTCTCCACTTTCCCTCAATTTGTTTATATTCTACGTGAATGATCTGATAGCAAATGCCAAATGCCAACGTCAACTACTCACTACTAGTATGCATGAGTGCATGGACAACAGGGTCGGATAATGCAGCCAGCGAAGGCAGCCCCCGCTGCTTGAATTTTCAAAAATGTGTAAATGGAACATTTTGCAGTTTTCAAAAATATGCAAAAAGAATATTTTTGAATTTTCAAAAACATGCAAATAAATTTTTTTTGTACATTTCAAAAACATGGAAATAAAAAATTTTCCACTTTTCCCAAAACATGTAAATAGAACATTGAGCACTTTTCTGAATCAAGTAAAAAGAACATTTGTCACTTTTCTAAAACATGTAAATACAACATTTTGCTTTAGCAAAGAACCCATCAATAAAATCATAATGGTGGTTTTTGTATGGAAACAAATTCCTGCCTAAAACCAATTCCTTCGTCCGGCCCTGATGGACAAACCTCTCTCCTGTCTATATTAGGTATTACATTAGCAGTGCATATCCACATTAGAGAGAGAGAGGCAAACGGGACGCGGGAAGGTCCTCTCTCAAATGGTGGTGCATGTCTTCATTTTTGTTTTCCAACTTGAATGTCATCCTCAAAAAATTAGAAGTTATCTCAAGGTGATAATGATTCATAATTTAGCTGCATCTGCGCGCTTTATCATGGACGACTCTGATTGTCAGCTGTAATTTATGGAGGTGCAGAGAAGACTTTAGCACAGTGTTCCAGTAGATAAACAATTTATGTATAGGATGCTATAGGGATAGGGAGGTAGGCAAAGGAGATCTGCACACATACGTATTCCTGTGGCGCAGCTCTAATGGCCCTTACATACTTTAAAGTTGTGGGTAGTTAAAGCTGGCTTGAAAATTCGAATGGCATCAGCAACCTATACAATTATATGACAACGCATGGCGGTACTCAGGCAGGGCCGGATCCGGATAATGCGGCCAGCGCAGGCAGCCCCCGCGCCTTGAATTTTCAAAAATCATGTAAATGGAACATTTTGCAGTTTTCAAAAATATGTAAATAACAATTTTTGCACATTTCAAAAATATGCAAATAAAATTTTTTTGTACATTTCAAAAACACGGAAAAAAAACATTTTCCACTTTTTCTCAAAACACGTAAATGGAACATTTTGCACTTTTCTGAATCCCGTAAAAAGAAAATTTTGCACTTTTCAAAAACATGTAAATTCAACATTTTGCTTTACCAGAGAAAACCATTAAAAAATCAAAATGGGGGTTTTGTATGGAAACAAATCGCTGCCTAAAACCAATTCCTTCGTCCGGTCCGGCTCCGGCCCTGACGGTACTTATACAGTGGCATAGAAATTCTGTATGTAAATTATAGTGGAATTTAATGTAGGTGGGTATAGTATTATTGACGGGTAAAAAATGAGATCATTGAAAATGGAGTAGGGCATGGCATTGTGACTATTAGTATATTTATGTACATGTACTGTGACTCTGACGATGAGGAGATTTTGGACGGACATAAATTGGAGGCACAAGTTTTGGTAATTTAGAGACCAAGAATGTGGAGTAGTTATTTCTAGCAATTTAGGAGGAATGGGGAAATTTCATTGTGTTAATGTCGAAATGAGGATTGAGTGACATCTGATTCACGACTACGACTACGACTACGAGCACCTCGGTCCCGGTCCCGGTTCCGGCTCCGGCTTTGGTCTCCCGCTAAAAAGACAGGTCGAGTTGAGAGTCCCAGAGACATTTATTACTATACATATTATGAGTGGACCCTCCGCTGTACTTTCCACTCATCCAAATCCAACAAACATTCCTGTGGTTTTCCCACTTCCACTTCCCCAGCCCCACAGCTTCTCGCCTTTCTCTCCTTCCTAACTTTTCCATCTCTGTAGACTACACTATGCTAATTATTATGATTATGAAAACCATAGGCTATATTCCAGACAGAGAATTAGCATGGAAATCTTTCCACTTTCTATTTTCTATCTTTCTCTCAGCGTCTACCACGACCAGTACACCATTAGTAGGGAGCTCATATCTCACATGCTATTTTTACTTTTAGGCTAAGATACACACGTTCTACGTAATTATACGGAGACAAAAATTAGTGAGCTATTTATTTCCTTGTAACACTTTTCTTCTCTGTAGTCTTCCTCTATTCCTGTCTGTCTGTGTAGTGTAGTGTAATATCGTCTGTGAAGAACTAAAATGACCCATCTCCAATTTAAGCTACAATCAAAATGAGCTATGTCATAGAAACAAAATGAGAAACATGCGTCAAATGTTAATTACGAGTTTTTGGAAATGTTCTATTTACATGTTTTTGAAAAGTGGGAAATGTTCTATTTACATGTTTTTGAAAAGTGGGAAATGTTCTATTTACATGTTTTTGAAAAGTGGGAAATGTTATATTTACATGTTTTTGAAAGGTGTAAAATTTTCTATTTACATGTTTTTGAAAAGGTGCAAAATGTTCTAATTCCATGTTTTCAAATAATGTAAAATGTTCTATTTAAATGATTTCAAGATATATTTGAATATCTTCGTAGATAGTTGATATTGTTTTTAGCTAAAAATGGATATGGGAATTTTTTTTTCTTCACAGACGATATGTAATGTACCTACTTTCTATATATCTAAATGCTTCTACTCTCTGTGCATTTATGCGCTATCTGAACTTTCAAATTTCAAATTTCGAATAATAGATTTCAATAATGTAGTACCTGTGAAAATCAGTTCGCTTCTCGTATCGCACTCCAAAATGAATGATACTGTAGAGAGACTATAGTAGCTATAATATAGATTCGCATGATCCAAAAACCCAAAGCAATAATTCCAAAAAGTAATAAAATAATATAGAAAATGATTCTAATTTAGACAGATAATGTAGTTTGGTCCCTATAGGAAAGACGACTATAGTGAAGCAATAACTTGAATTTATATAAAGTACAATTTCTGATAACAACGTAGATGTAGTGAAGTACAAGTAAGTAGTTTGTAGTTCATAAAAACAATAATCAGAGACTCTTTGAATGCAAATTTAGCGGGATCGTAAATAGATTCTTTGCAAAACCTCCAATATACAGATCGTGAGTGTGTTAAATAATTCTCAAAGAATATAACAGTGCGTCCTCAAAATTCCCATAAGTTAATGTACCTACGTTGACGGCTGAGTATCTACATATAATGTGACAGATTGTCCAATCAATAGTGTGCCCATAGTTAAATAATTAACTACGCCGAGTAAAGTAACACGTTATGTAACTGTTCAAATTCCACTATAGGTTAAGGTTGTACTTAAGCCTTTTAAGCAAAAATAATTTGGGTGAGTTGGTAATTTAATTCCTATTTTGCATCATTTTATTGATTTGGTCATTTGGTGTGGTGTGGTACTGGTAATAATTGGAAAGGGAGATATCGTCTGTGAAGAACCAAAATGACCCATATCCAATTTAAACTAGAATCAAAATGAGCTATGTCATCAAAACAAAATGAGAAACATGCGTCAAATTTTCTATTTACTTGTTTTTGAAAATTGTAAAATGTTCTGTTTACACGTTTTTAAAAAGCGTAAAATGCTCGATTTACATGTTTTTAAAAAGTGTAAAATGTTCTATTTACACGTTTTTGAAAAGTGTAAAATGTTCGATTTACACGTTTTTGAAAAGTGTAAAATGTTCTATTTACACGTTTTTGAAAAGTGTAAAATGTTCTATTTACACGTTTTTGAAAAGTTTAAAATGTTCTATATACACATTTTTTAAAAGTGCAAAATATTCTATTTAAATAAATGCTTTCAAAACATGTTTCAATATTTTTGTAGATAGTGTATATTGTTTTTAGCTACAAATGGATATAGGTCATTTTGGTTCTTCACACACGATATACACATTAACATTCGTAATATGTAGGATTAATTAAATAATTTAATGCGTGCTAATTAGAACAACATATTTAAATACATAAATATGTCCATGTGGAAAAATTAATTAGCACACAAGCTGTGCGGGTTACATTAAAAATGGTTTTGAATTTCAAAGTTGATATTTCTTATTTAGTCAAAATTCACACAATTTTGCAATAGTCCCTACCTACCAAAACTACACGCAGCCTGCGCGTATCCTAATCTTCTTTCTAACTTATATACTCATAATATTAGAGTTTTGGCATTATTCCTCCGGATCCGGGACCGGATCCGAATCCGGATCCACATGTATAGAATAAAGGACACAAGGAAAATAAATCCAATTTGTTTTCTGAAATGAAGAATTTGAAAGTCTATGGACAAGATTGTAATTTGTAATAATTGGAAAACCTCAGAAGTTTCACTCTTCGATTCCGATTCGACTCTCAGGGAAATGGGGACAAATTATGTAATAATAACTGTTTAAAATATTATGGAAAATTCATGTTGTTCTCTCTCTGGCTCTGGCACAAGGCTCACGAGTGTTTTTGTGGCCTATTGCGATTGTGCAACAGTGACTTGATAAAGTTTAGATATATCCACCACCAATCCTGCTTCCTTGCAGAGAGAGAGAGATCACGATGAACCAACTTTCCACTGCGCCAACAAGAGAGAGAGAGACAACCGGAGAGCTTTTGCCAAATATCTCAAATATGTACGTAGCCACCGCCACACTATATACGTGTATGTATCTCCGTATGCCCTATATCCTCACAAGATACTTACATGTGCAGCACAGATACAGACAGAGAGAAAGTCGAAGTCGAAACCCGCAACCGCATGCCAGGGACTTTTCGATTTATTTTCCGTGCACTATGCCTAATGAGCTCTAATAAGTTAGAAACCAGATATTTTACGTGGGCACTGTGTAGCTGAATGACTCCTATATACTTAGTTGTATTTACACAGGAATGAACACTTTGCGTAGTATTTGAAAATTATCGCATATTTTAATAGATAACCAAAAAGGAAGACTACAACTTTTTCAATGTAATTTCACGAATGAACCAAATTGTTAAATATCGTCAGTAAAGAACCAAAATGACCCATATCCATTTTTAGCTAAAAACAATATCCACTATCTACCAAAATATTGAAACATGTTTTGAAAGCATTTAAATAGAATATTGAGCACTTGAAAAAAATGTGTAAATTGAACATTTTACACTTTTCAAAAACATGTAAATTGAACATTTTACACTTTTCAAAAACATGTAAATAGAACATTTTACACTTTTCAAAAACATGTAAATTGAACATTTTACACTTTTCAAAAACATGTAAGTAGAACATTTTACACTTTTCAAAAACATGTAAATAGAACATTTTGAACATTTCAAAAAAGTGTAAACAGACCATTTTACACTTTTCAAAAAACTCTTAATCAACATTTTACGCATGTTCCTCATTTTGTTTTTATATGACATATAGCTCATTTTGATTCCAGCTTAAATTGGATATGGGTCATTTTGGTTCTTCACTCACGATATCATTGTCCCTATGTACACACAATAACCATCAGCTTTAAATTTGAAGGGAAATTAACAGAAATAAGATCTACTGTACGTATTTGGGTCACAGGTGTTGAAACGGAGGCTATAATTTGAAAACCCTTTTTTTAATACAAATATTTGAATAATTAACGAGTAAAGATCACAGTATTGTTGGTTGCGTTAAAACTTTTGAGTGAATTTTACTACTAGAAAATGTATATAGACTGACTATATAGTGAGAATACTCTTAATTATTTTGCTCGTTTTTAAGACAGAATTTTAATGTCGATGATGTTACACTTACACAGTAGTAGTTTGATTAATTAAATATTATAGTAGCCTAGTAACTATAAGGTGCGTAATTGAGCTTCCATTCGTAACAACGAGATTTAAGTCCCGTCTTAATTTTTGTGTGGATAGCAGGAAGGAAATTAATCAAGAAAAACCAAAAATATTTCGTTGCTAATTAGTAATAAATTAATAGTAAAAGATCCAGGGGTCAACAGAAGATTAGACATGGTCACATGGTATAGTGATACATAAAAAAGAATCAGAGTGTGTAGGTTATATAGTTCCTATCTCAATGGTAGTATGGTACTTGGCAACTTTAATCAACTCAACTTACTGAAATAGAGCTACAAAATAATGCAATATTATTGTGGATGGTGGTACTTTATTACTATACGATGTGTAATGAAATTATGAAATGACCGAGACCGAGACCGAATGAAACTAAAGTTGGTTACATCTGCTGCGTTATGTACGAGAAATTAAAAATGTGTACAACTGTTTTTTCTATTTTTATTTCTTTTTTATCCATAACCCATACCGCTCTCCTAAGTAAAGACGAAAAAAACTTTTTTTCTGTAATTTTGGGTGATCATGATTTATATTTAGTTGATATATTGGGAATTGGGGATTGGGCATTGGGCATTGGGAGTTTTTGGGAGTAGTAAACGGAACGGATTTATTCGAGACATCGGCATCGGCATCGGCATCGACATCCAACTCATCCGCTAGACATTTTTGAGCCTTACAAATGAATATAATTAAATGTATGTGTACACATCAGCCAGAGCCAGAGCCAGTTAAATGAAGGACGCTCAATCCGGCCATTAGACGTGTAAAAAAAATCGTAATCGTAATCTACAGCTATAGCATCTTAAATCTTAAATAGTATTAGCATAGGTGGAAACTTTGACACTTTGAGTACCCATCGACAAAACTCTCAAACTCTCTCGTATCCCTATCCCTGTCACTCATCCTCATCCTCTCGCAGATCCGAGGAAAAGTTGCAAATTTTTTAATTAATTAATTACAGAGAATAAAATAAATGTCACCCTCGTAATATTCTCGTCTCTTTACGAGCATGCAAACTTACATACTTGAAAATTTTCCAAAATTAATGCTTTATTAGTTTCCTTTAGGAGAACTCCTTCGTTCGCTTGGCTATTAAAGACGTAGTGCCATATGCGTAAATCGTGTGTGAAGAACCAAAATGGCCCATATCCAATTTAAGCTACAATCAAAATGAGCTATGTCATAAAAACAAAATGAGAAACATGCGTAAAATGTTAACTCCGAGTTTTTGAAAAGTGTAAAATGTTCTATTTACATGTTTTTAAAAGGTGTAAAATGTTCTAATTGCATGTTTTCAAAAAAGGTGCAAAATGTTTTAATTCCGTGTTTTTGAAAAGTGTAAAATGTTCTAATTCCATGTTTTCGAAAAGGTGCAAAATTTTCTAATTCCATGTTTTCAAAAAGGTGCAAAAAATTTTAATTCCATGTTTTCGAAAAGGTTCAAAATGTTTTAATTCCGTGTTTTTGAAAAGTGTAAAATTTTCTATTTACATGTTTTTAAAAAGGTGCAAAATTATGTAATTCCATGTTTTCGAAAAGGTGCAAAATGTTCTGATTCCATGTTTTCAAAAAAGGTGCAAAATGTTCTAATTCCATGTTTTCGAAAAGGTGCAAAATGTTCTAATTCCATGTTTTCGAAAAGGTGCAAAATGTTTTAATTCCGTGTTTTTGAAAAGTGTAAAATGTTCTAATTCCATGTTTTCGAAAAGGTGCAAAATTTTCTAATTCCATGTTTTTGAAAAGGTGCAAAATATTCTATTTAAATGCTTTCAAGACATGCTTCAATATTTCTGTAGATAGTTGACACTGTTTGTTTTTAGCTAAAAATGGATATGGGCCATTTCGGTTCTTCGCAGACGATACGTTGTTCAAGTTTCAAAGTTGCGTTCAAGTCGCACTTTTCCTATACCTTACTACACTACACACCTTGAGAAAAACAGAGACTGGAAATAATCATGTGGATATTTCCGTATTTCCGTATTTCCGTACTGCAGCAAATGCTCTGCGTTACCAAAATATTGTGGGGAGTGATTATTAATAATTTAATTGGGGACGGCGTACATCATAAATAGGGAATAGGTGCTCTACCGTTCACTGTGGGACACGAAACATTTTCCTAAAACATTTTCAAGTCAGTCAGGGAGTAGTGCGTGTAATTATACAGCCACTGCCACTGCCAGTCCCAGTGAGTGTGACACTCTATTCACGTTCTTACATTACCAACAACCAATACTAAGGAAGGGAAGTCACGGGGAAAGGAATTCCCTTATAATATATTCATAAGAGATTTCAAAGTTATAAGTTGCCTATGTGAGCTCCAATTAAATAGAAGCATATCCACATCCACCCATATATAGCCAAAAGGTATAATAAATATAATTGCATATTTATTTACTATCCACATCAGCAACCTCTAGGAACGTTTAAACTCATGTCCGTACATATGGTCTGAGGGGAAGCAAAATCAATACTAGTCATTCTAATTACCTAGACCCATACTCGCTATCATGACTCGACCAGAACCAGAGCCAGAACGGCGCGGAGCTATTGAGATAATTTTTGGTTTGGAAATAATCGCGGGATAATTTCCCATCAGACAATTATTCCTTCTGAATTCATTATATATATCCACCTTGACACGGTTTGAGTCCTATTTCCGTCATACATGCGCCCGACATCCTTTGACACAGGAACAGGCTACTCATTATTATGTACAATGTGTTTCCTGTAAAACTGTAAATTGAGGGGACTCATCAGTATGCAGTAGTATATCGTCTGTGAAGAACCAAAATGACCTAAATCCAATTTAAGCTAGATTCAAAATGAGCTATGTCATAAAAACAAAGTCCGAAACATGCGTAAAATGTTAATCAAGAGTTTTTTAAAAGTATAAAATTTTCTATTTACATGTTTTTTGAAAAGTGTAAAATGTTCTATTTACATGTTTTTGAAAAGTGTAAAATGTTCTATTTACATGTTTTTGAAAAGTGTAAAATGTTCTATTTACATGTTTTTGAAAAGTGTAAAATGTTCTATTTACATGTTTTTGAAAAGTGTAAAATGTTCTATTTACATGTTTTTGAAAAGGTGCAAAATGTTCTAATTCCATGTTTTTGAAAAGGTGCAATATGTTCTAATTCCATGTTTTCAAAAAGGTGCAAAATGTTGTATTTACATAGTTTTGAAAAGTGTTCAATATTCTACTTAAATGTTCTCAAGACATGTTTCAATATTTTTGTAGATAGGGGATACTGTTTTTAGCTACAAATGGATATGGGTCATTTTGGTTCTTCACAGACAATACACAGTACACCTAAAATGCTCAAGCTGAGGCTCATAAATTGAATGACACGTTGACCCGCGACAATAGTTTGATAAACTGCCACCTGTAAATCATTTCCATAAAATCATAATTTTATACTCTCTCAGAATTTGAATTGTGGACAGTAGCGAAAGGCTCGATAGCGATATAGGGATGTAATCCTATTGTAAATTCTCTATGGTAACTCATGTAATGCGCTGACACTTAACAACTTTCCACAACGACAACATACAAGTTTGTCATTTTGTAGGGCAAGAAAAACTTTCTATTATGAAAATAAGCTAGGAAACCTTTTACACACTCCTGGGCTCCGCGGTTCCCCAAACTCCGAACATAACAACCTGCATAAGTCAACATTATTATGGGAATCCCTCTGAGTGAGTTCCGTACACAAATTCGGATAAGTCTGGGAAAGTATGAAATGATTATTATAAGTAAATCATGGCGGCGCCAAGAATAAGGCTCATCCTATACTCTGTACTAGGCGCCATGAAATAAATTAAGTAATTGGATTTTCAGTGGATTTTAATGACCCATTACCAAAAATGTTGTAGTATTTCAAATTGCAAATTATTCCGCTGTGTTTCTTTGAAATAACGTACCAAAAATAATTTTTAAAATTTTATTGCAATAATATCAACAATGGATCTCACGAAGCAATTTGACTACGCAAATTTTTTTTTACCATCGAACATCGAACATCGAAAATCGAAACGCATCGATTACTACATTGAAATATTTATATAGCTTATATACTAACTACAGCATTACCTTTAGGTACTTACATAGCGCAACTCGACTTTACATATGTATACATAGCATTGTTTAAAAAAAAAGATTGAAAATAATTAGATATACCTATAGACAGGTATGTTAATTAGAGCCTTATAGTATTAGCTGTTTAATAACTGATACTGATATAGATTTTTGAAGGAAATAAAAAATTAATTAGCAACTTATTTAAAATTTTGCAAAATTCTCATCATAGGTACATATTGCTAATTTCTTTAAAATAATTCCTAATTGATTTTTTTTTAAATGCGGGAAATTATTTTGCATAGGTCATTCAAGTGGCATTACACATTAGGGCGCACACTTTATTCCATCATCCATATGGAATGAGCCTGAGGCATGCAATTTATATGAGTATATAGCCAGTAGGAAAGAATGCTGTGTGGCCGGAGTGTGTATACTTATAAGATACTTAATTCAACCAGGACAAGAACGAAAACGAAAACGAAAACGATAACGAAATGCGTGTGTGTGTGTGTGTGTGTGTGTGTGTGTGCATAAATTAGCTCCTCCCAATTATGATAGAAGACGAAATAAATAATTTCCATCACACTTATATTGATTAATTACTTCAATTTATTATTGACAATAGCAAAACATTCCTATAGGTGATACATGTATAATTCATCCTAAATCCTAATATACTTTAAGGCTATGGATTACGGATCAGTTTTCGTGTGCTAATGTCAGTTAGAGATGACGTGACGTCAATTAATTGAAATTTGAAATGGTCGTCACATGACTTAATTGTTCACCGGACAACTTACCGGACCGGTTTCCGTATTGTAATTCGTTACTTTTCGAATGGTGTATATAACACTTGGAAATGGGTCAAATATTTCGATATCGTGAAAAATCCGGTAAATTATGTAGATAGGTAGGAATTAATTCTTCCTCGGTGTCGGTACTCATAAGAAAGAGCGACTTAAAAATCTTTTGAGCAGCGTCAGATCGTCCTGAAAGTGTTAAATAAACTCGGTATTAATTAGTAAAATAATCATCGTTAAATTGTATTCTAGTCGGACCATTATTATACATACTTGCTACGCTCTTGGGTCTGTTTCAAAAATAGTTTGTCCGTTCCAACTCTCCGGTTCCGGTTCCGGTTCAGGACGAAGGGAGGAAACACAGAAATATTGTTTATAACATTCCCGCTATATTTCCCAAAAATATCCATCCCGACCCCGAACCCGACCCCGAACCCGACCCCGACCCTGGTTTCCGGTATCCGAATATTTTGAATTATTAATCTCATGTCTCAAATGGTAATATTAGTAGTGTTACTCTGTCTGTAGTGTCTAGTCATCTTGAGCTAGGGGTGCTATAATTTACATAAATATTTCGTTTCGATTAAATTAATTCGCTTATACTTGCGATACCAAAAATAAAATGTCGATTTTAATTTGAACTCTGACCTTCCTTAATTATAGCGTCTAGTCATGGAGCGTCAATAAAAAACAACTAGTCACACACAATTTTGTAAAAGATCTGTCCCTATGCATATAAATTTGTTTAGTACACTTTACTTGTAGTCAACATACTTGTGATGTTGCATATGCCACATTATGTAGTATGATCATGTCTGTATTCTGTACAGTAGGAGTAATATACAAAAAGGAAACTGTAGTAGATACGATGAGAGATACATAAAAAATATAGAATGAGACGTCTATAACTTTTTTTAAATGACGAGTGTTATAAAACTATATGCTAAAAAACAATGGATTTAAATCGTATAAAAAAAATGATGACGTTTGCTCAAGAGCGTGTACATAGTAGTCTAACTAAAATATAGCCATTTACATAATAATACTTATAATATACTGTACCATACACATACATAGTCTACGTAAATACTAATCTGCAATACACTCAACAATAGTACCTATACTAATACTTATGATGTACGAAGAGCGGCATTTAACTTACAACGACATGAAGCCTCCAAGTACAAGCACGTCTCTCTCTCTCTCTAGGTTCCGTTAAAATACTAATTAATTATTATGCATAATATATAATTATTAGATATATCTCTAACTGTAAGTATATACTCACACCATACTTGTACTCATATTATATAGACAAATATTGTTGTACATACTATACTATATAGTCAAAGGTGAATTACCCAAAAGAAGAACGAGTTGCAGTTTAAGTAATTACCATTTTTAAATTCAAATATCTCCACGCGATTTCATCAACGATATTCTTCCCCCCGCGCCATTTCGCGTCTCGCGCTAACTTTTAAAAAAATGTTGAAAAAATTGAGCGCCCAGATATAGAATCTTCCTCGAGGACATAGAGACAGAAGACACATAAAATTGCAATAGTATTAATTTATGACACGAATTGTACAGTAGAATATTAGAGGGTAACGGTAACGGTTACGGTTACGTTTACGGTTACGGTAGAAGGATAGCAATTCTTATTTTGTATAGAAATTTATTTTAATATTGTTTAATGTAGTCGTATTTGTATTCGTATTCGTATTGAAAATAATAACACGAACGATCCAGTTCCATAGTCCCGAAATAAAACCGAATAAAAAAAAATGGTTTTGTACTTGTAAATAAAAAAAAGAAGGAAATCACAGATTGTACTGCAGGTAGTCGAATTTATGAACAAGATTATAACTTTAAGTATAGGCTATTTCTATATTTAAGTAGAAAACTATTTATAGGTATTTATATATGAAACATCAGGTGCATTAAAAAAAATGATTTATAAATATACATATACATACATAATTAATCGTAGAGTTATGACAAGTCTCCTTCCATTGAATACTGGTTTTTTTGTAAACAGTTGAAGGATTTGACGAGGAATAATACTAAAAATAAAAAATAGTAATGATAAAAATATATATACGATAAAATTTGTGAACGAGTGTTCTTTTAAGACGATGGTCGATGTAAATTAATTACATTGTATATATAGTGTCTCTACGTAGTTACTTAATCCTACATCTACATGACGACGAGGGAAATACATATAGATGATACTTAAATTAGGTGGTAGGTAACTCTGTCAAATTCAAATTGAGAGTCATATAGCAGATGGGAAGCTCTCTAATTTAAATCTACGACGACGACACCCAATGCAACGAAGGTGAGGAATTCCTACCTATAAAATGTAATAAAAAAAAATAGTAATAATATATTTATTCATAAATTGGAATTGGAGCCAATAATAAAAAAAAAATGACGCCTTCAGTGTACAACGCAACGGGGAATTAAAAAAAAAAGTAAAAAAAATAATAATATTGTACTGCAATAACTACACACAAGTAGCTACATTCTACATTATTCAATTAATTCTTTCAGACTTTTTAGAGATTGTATGATGATGATGATGATGATGATGATGATGATGATGATAATGTTCATGATAGGCTCACATTTACACACATGATGATAGATTTTTAGACTGTTGACTGTTCTGGTTCTGGCATTAAATTTTGTTTGCACACATCTATTCTACATGAAATTACCTACCTACGTATTTCCATATAATTCCAATATATTTGTAAAAAAAAAAATAAAATTGAAGGTTATTGCCTTTTTATTATTGGGGCTTACAAAAATTTGAACGAATCAAAAAGAAAGGTCTGCTTCTGATTCTCTGGTATGTTTTATGAAATTCAAGTTTATGTCCAGGTATATATTAGTATATCGTCTGTGAAGAAGCAAAATGACCGCCATTTCCAAATTATAAGCTAGAGTTAAAATGAGCTATCTCATAAAAACAAAATTAGAAACATGCGTCAAAAATGTGAAATTTCGATGTTTTTGAAAAGTGTTAAATGTTCTATTTACATGTTTTTTTAAAAGTGTCAAAATGTTCTATTTGTCTGTTTTTTAAAAACTCAAAATTTTCTATTTACATGTTTTTTGAAAAGTGTAAAATTTTGGATTTGCATGTTTTTGAAAATTGCAAAATTTTCTATTTAAATGCTCTCAAGTAATATTTGAATATTTTTGTAGATATAGCTGATATTCCTAAAAATGGATATGGGTCATTTTGGTTCTTCACAGACGATATAGTTAATAGTTGGTTTTGTAGTGATCTACTGATACAAGGATACTATTAGAATACACAGGATGATTGCATCGTTTAAATTGTCCCATATAACTGATATTATTATGTAAACTGACTTGTAGCTCTATGAACTTGTTGAATCAGTAATTGAATTATGTTGGCTGTACTAGATTTACTAGAAACTTTCTCTGTTATTATTAGAGAATGATTTTATTAATGATTGGCGAATCCAATTCCGCATATGGGTACAATGACTATGATTAAAAAAAATAAAAATAGAATGTTATTTAGAATATAGAGGATTTATGATTATGTTGTTATTAATTTATATTAGTAGTATGATTATGATTAATTATTATGATTATTATTAAAGTTTGATGAAAAAAAAATAATAGAAATACATCCGCCGGTAAAAATTTTATGGTAACTTTAAAAAAACTTAAAAATGAGATATTGTAGAGTTTGACAGAAGAAACAAAAAAGGAAAAAAAAGTATGATATACACATTGTAGCGTGCATGACTGTCAATGGGATTTTTGTATGCTATGGATTATTTTCGTAAAATAATAAATATGAAGACCTCGGTGGTTTGCTCACATGCATTGGCAAAAAGTCTCTTGTTTCGGTTTACCCAGTCTCTGTGTGTATTTTATTACGCGTAATAATTTATTCGCATTTATTAGAATGGTCATTTTGCATAGATGCATTTTCTATCATTTTCCAGATACGCATATACTTACTACCAGTACCAGGGCCGGAAAATACGGCCAGCGCAGGCAGCCCCCCTGCTCGAATTTTCAAAAAAAAAAATTTAAATGGAACATTTTGCAGTTTTAAAAAAAAATGTAAAAAGAATATTTTGACTTTTCAAAAACACGCAAAATAAAAAGTTTTGCACATTTCAAAAACATGAAAATAAAACATTTAGCACTTTTCTCAAAACATGTATATGGAAAATTTTGCAATTTTCAAAAATATGTAATAAGAATATTGAGACTTTTCAAAAACTTGCAAATAAATGTTTTTGCACATTTCAAAAACATGAAAATAAAACATTTAGCACTTTTCTCAAAACATGTATATGGAAAATTTTGCAATTTTCAAAAATATGTAATAAGAATATTGAGACTTTTCAAAAACTTGCAAATAAATGTTTTTGCACATTTCAAAAACATGAAAATAAAACATTTAGCACTTTTCTCAAAACATGTATATGGAAAATTTTGCAATTTTCAAAAATATGTAATAAGAATATTGAGACTTTTCAAAAACTTGCAAATAAATGTTTTTGCACATTTCAAAAACATGGAAATAAAACATTTTCCACTTTTCTCAAAACATGTGAATAGAACATTGAGCACTTTTCTGAATCAAGTAAAAACAACATTTTAAACTTTTCTAAAACACGTAAATACAACATTTTGCTTTACCAAAGAAAACCTTCAATCAAATCAAAATGGTGGTTTTTGTAACGAAACAAATTGCTGCCTAAAAGCTACTCCTTCGTCCGGCCCGGCCCTGCTTGCTACTTAACAGCACAGAATATTTCCAAAACTGCCTGAAATCCTCATTAAATTCTTATAAAACTTATTTGATGTAAATACACATCTCTAGGAACACGAATAAAAGTGTAGTGCACCACCTACTACTATCAGTATATGGCTTCCCTCTTTACCCCTTCATCATCGTAATTAATGGATGACTGACGACTGACTGGACCCACCGGATCGGTGGTATAATTAATCGTCCTCATCTCTAACAATAAGTCCCACCCGCGCCGCACCGCCACTGCCACCGGCACCGGCACCGGCACCGACACCGGCACCGCCACTCGGGTATTTTCGATTTGAAGTTGACAATCAAGAAATTCAGTCAGTGGTTGGGATTTCTCCTCCAGGTTACCTATATAGGTAAGTAAAGTACTAAACGGGAGATTGAAGGGTACTGTTGTACCTGGCCCGGCGGGTGGAAATTCAGGGTCATTAATAACAGTTGTGAAATGATTGTCGACAAGGGAATGTAAACCCCGCATGCATATTGTACTGAAATGACAAATTGGGATTTGTAGCCGAGCATAAATGTTCCACGCGACATGACAAGTCAACTTTTCATCTCATCCCAGCTGAGACTATCATGTATTCTAAAATGGGCCAGAAATTTAGAGTGTTTTCCTCCATTTTTTCACCAAAATTTTTGAGCAGGTCTAATAATAATCTGTGGGCTATCGTTCTCCTATATAATGTAGTATGCCTTCTACATTCTACATGTTAGCAGGGCCGGACGAAGGAGTTGGTTTTAGGCAGCAATTTGTTTCCATACACCACCATTTTGATTTTATTGATGGTTTTCTTTGGTAAAAAGCAAAATGTTGTATTTGCATATTTTAGAAAGTGAAAAATGTCCTTTTTACTTGATTCAGAAAAGTGCAAAATGTTCTATCTACATGTTTTGAGAAACGTGGAAAATGTTTTATTTCCATGTTTTTGAAATGTACAAAAAAAATTATTTTGCATCTTTTTGAAAAGTCAAAATATTCTTTTTACGTATTTTTAAAAAGTGCAAAATGTTTTATTTCCATGTTTTGAGAAAAGTGCAAAATGTTTTATTTCCATGTTTTGAGAAAAGTGCAAAATGTTTTATTTCCATGTTTTGAGAAAAGTGCAAAATGTTTTATTTCCATGTTTTTGAAATGTGCAAAAACATTTATATGCATGTTTTTGAAAAGTCTCAATATTTTGTTTACATATTTTTGAAAAGTGCAAAATGTTCCATTTACACGATTTTTGAAAATTCAAGCAGCGGGGGCTGCCTGCGCTCGCCGCATTATCCGGCCCTGCATGTTAGAGGTTTTGTTCGATCTCGATCAAGTCTAACCTTCCCTCTTCTTGCCTTGAGACTTGAGATCAATTACAAAAAATTTAAATCAAATTGAATTTCGCACAATGTATATTTTATACTTTTGTTTTTTTGTGGAAAAAATCTTAAAAGCTGACTGAGTTACCTATAAGTTATATTACCTAACCCAATCAGTTCAGTGCAGAAGTTTCCTTGCCATGGCTTCCCATGCTATGCCATGGCTCCCCAGCGCAGATCTGCGTTAATAAAACTGATGCAGAAGTATAACGCATTAATCCTTTGATTTTAATCTTTTATCGATTTGAATTTAAACCATTTTTCATTTGTAAAGGACCCATGCATTAACGCATGCCCATCCATCAACGTCACTGAATAGATATGATGGTTATATAACTTTTACCATTTACGATGTACGATTACGACTCGTAATTCGAATTCCTAATCCAACGAGGTAAAAAAAATGTACACGGAGTGAGAGTACAAAAATAATGTTTTGATAAGTAAAAAGAAATACACAATTTTTCAAAAAAGCTTTTTGACTTTTTGGGCTGGAACTGATCCATTAAAAGGAATCGAAAAAAAAAGAATAAAGCGCGAATGCCTTAACGATCCCTTCCTTAATTTTGAATTAATTAAATCTTGTTAATTAATAAAAGGTGAGAAGACTTGGCGCAGTTACTGGCATCCTCACAAACATTCATTAAAATTATATTTAAGAAAAACCAGAGAAAAGAGATGCTCCTTCAAAATTCAATAGAAAATTCGTATCGAATTTTCATTTCGAAAGCTTTTATGCCTCAAATTTACATCACCTTAGTTTTGTTTTAATTGTTTGATCAACATGAGAGCACTTTCCCTATGTATATAGGCTACAGACTATACTCAAGCCAAGTCTTCCCAATGTTTTTTTAAAAATCTATTTCGCCAAAGGTATATGCCCTATATAAATACATATATCGTCTGTGAAGAACCAAAATGACCCATATCCATTGGTAGCTAAAACCAATATCAACTATCTACAAGAATATTCAAATATGCCTTGGGAGCATTTAATTAGAACATTTTGCACTTTTTCAAAAACATGGAATTGTAACATTTTGCACTTTTCAAAAATATTTAAATACGGCATTTTGCACCTTTTCAAAAACATGGAATTAGAAAATTTTGCACCTTTTCACAAACATGGAATTAGAAAATTTTGCACCTTTTCGAAAACATGGAATTAGAAAATTTTGCACCTTTTCAAAAACATGGAATGAGCACATTTTGCAACTTTTCACAAACATGGAATTAGAACATTTTGCACCTTTTCACAAACATGGAATTAGAACATTTTGCACCTTTTCACAAACATGGAATTAGAACATTTTGCACCTTTTCACAAACATGGAATTAGAACATTTTGCACCTTTTCAAAAACATGGAATTAGAACATTTTGCACTTTTCAAAAATATTTAAATACGGCATTTTGCACCTTTTCAAAAACATGGAGAATTAGTACATTTTGCACCTTTTGAAAAACATGGAATTAGAAAATTTTGCACCTTTTCACAAACATGGAATTAGAAAATTTTGCACCTTTTCACAAACATGGAATTAGAACATTTTGCACCTTTTCAAAAACATGGAATTAGAACATTTTGCACTTTTCAAAAATATTTAAATACGGCATTTTGCACCTTTTCAAAAACATGGAGAATTAGTACATTTTGCACCTTTTGAAAAACATGGAATTAGAAAATTTTGCACCTTTTCACAAACATGGAATTAGAAAATTTTGCACCTTTTCACAAACATGGAATTAGAACATTTTGCACCTTTTCAAAAACATGGAATTAGAACATTTTGCACTTTTCAAAAATATTTAAATACGGCATTTTGCACCTTTTCAAAAACATGGAGAATTAGTACATTTTGCACCTTTTGAAAAACTCCTAATTAACATCTTACTCATGTTTATCATTTTGTTTATATGAAATATAGCTCATTTTGATTGTAGCTCAAATTGGAAATGAGTCATTTTGATTTTGGTTCTTCACAGACAATATGTATAGCTTCCAGAATTTTTGAATGCGTTCTGAAGAAAATAATCCTTGGGAATCCTAGGTGATTTGGGTAATGGGGTTTTTCCTGATACCCCTCCTCGACTCCTCTCTCTCTCTCTCCACCACATTAAAAAGAAATCTAGTCGGAATGCTCCCCGTGAGTTCATTTGTGAAATAATTAATTCCACAAAACTCTGGGATATACTTTTCTAGTCATTGTATAGGAGCAATCATGATCCAGATCCAGATCCAGATTCCATATCGATCCATCCACTTTTCTCAACCAAACCAAACCAAAGTTGACTCAAGTAGGTGGCTGGCTACACAAGTGTTTGCATTTGCATCGAAACGAAAGGAAAGGGAAAATGTAGGTACATATCTATGCACATAATATTTGGGAATAGCACTACTCACGGTACGATACGATGCGATGCGATACGATACGATACGATACTCGACTTACCTATGTTTCGGAGCAGGAGAAAACTAACTGTTTGTCTTTATCTCATTGTGAGCAAAATATGGGGCTGACTAGTGAGTGTGAGTGGAGCAAGTACATGTGTGCATAGCCCATGTATGTACAGGCGCGGATTTAGGGAGTGGGCACCAGTACCAGTACCAGGGCAGTTGCCCACCTCAAAATGAATTTTCTAACAGAGACTATCATATAGGAATTTAGGCGCAATTAAACCAAGATAGTCAGCATATATCGTGAGTGTAGAATCAAAATGATTCATTTCCGTTTTTAGCTAGAAACAAAATTCACTATTAAAGAAAATAGTCACATATGTATCACGATCTTGAAAGGAAGTAAATAGAATATTTCGCACTTTTTAAAACTTGTAAATTGAACAATTTGCACTTTTTTTAAAACATGGAAATAAAATGTTTTGTTCTTTTTTAAAACTTGTACATGGAGCATTTTGCACTTTTTTAAAACATGGAAATAAAATGTTTTGTTCTTTTTTAAAACTTGTACATGGAACATTTTGCAATTTTTTAAAACATGGAAATAAAATATTTCGCACTTTTTTAAAACTTGTACATGGAGCATTTTGCACTTTTTTAAAACATGGAAATAAAATGTTTTGTTCTTTTTTAAAACTTGTACATGGAACATTTTGCACTTTTTTAAAACATGGAAATAAAATGTTTTGTTCTTTTTTAAAACTTGTACATGGAGCATTTTGCACTTTTTTAAAACATGGAAATAAAATGTTTTGTTCTTTTTTAAAACTTGTACATGGAACATTTTGCAATTTTTTAAAACATGGAAATAAAATATTTCGCACTTTTTTAAAACTTGTACATGGAGCATTTTGCAATTTTTTAAAACATGGAAATAAAATATTTCGCACTTTTTTAAAACTTGTACATGGAGCATTTTGCACTTTTTTAAAACATGGAAATAAAATGTTTTGTTCTTTTTTAAAACTTGTACATGGAACATTTTGCAATTTTTTAAAACATGGAAATAAAATATTTCGCACTTTTTTAAAACTTGTACATGGAGCATTTTGCACTTTTTTAAAACATGGAAATAAAATGTTTTGTTCTTTTTTAAAACTTGTACATGGAACATTTTGCAATTTTTTAAAACATGGAAATAAAATATTTCGCACTTTTTTAAAACTTGTACATGGAGCATTTTGCACTTTTTTAAAACATGGAAATAAAATGTTTTGTTCTTTTTTAAAACTTGTACATGGAACATTTTGCACTTTTTTAAAACATGGAAATAAAATGTTTTGTTCTTTTTTAAAACTTGTACATGGAGCATTTTGCACTTTTTTAAAACATGGAAATAAAATGTTTTGTTCTTTTTTAAAACTTGTACATGGAACATTTTGCAATTTTTTAAAACATGGAAATAAAATATTTCGCACTTTTTTAAAACTTGTACATGGAGCATTTTGCAATTTTTTAAAACATGGAAATAAAATATTTCGCACTTTTTTAAAACTTGTACATGGAGCATTTTGCACTTTTTTAAAACATGGAAATAAAATGTTTTGTTCTTTTTTAAAACTTGTACATGGAACATTTTGCATTTTTTTAAAACATGGAAGTGAAATGTTTTGTACTTCTTCAAAACTCGTAAATTCAACATTTTACACTTTAAAATTTAACATTTTACTTTTTTTAAACTCAACTATTACTCGCTATGAACATTTGATGCATATGTATATAATATGACCCACCCAAGAAAATATTTCTAGATCCGCCGCTGTGTATGTATATGTGTAGGATGGGTGGTGGTGGTGGTGGTGGAGGCGGAGGTGGTGGTGCTCCGGAGCCGGAGCCGGAGCCGGAGCATGGAGCGTAAAGCGTCGAGACAGCTCTAGTGACATTGGGAGAGGAGAGGGACTGGAAGGTAATTTAGTATGAGACACGACAGAGTATCATGAAAAAGGTGTGAGGATCAAGGTGAATATTTATGATAATCTGGGAACAAGCCGACAGTTTCCAAGGGGGAAAGTTCTCTTGACATACCTTCAACTAGGATTGACTATGACCTGTCGTAGATTACTTGGTATGCTTCCCACTCCCTCCTCTCTCCTCTCCAAGATAAATTGCTGACTCATGATGAGTAAAACTGAAACTGAGAGCTGAGCCGGGAAGGAAAATAGGAATCGTGTACGTACATCCATACCACACTGGGTAATGTCTCCAAAACCGAAACCGAAACCGACACCGAAGCCGAAGCCGAAGCCGACACCGAACCCGAACCGGAATAAAGGTAGTACTTTACATACGCTGCCGCCGCTCTCTCCTGTCTCCTACTCCCCCACAGCCACAGCTGAACATATAATTATATCTATAGCCAAAGCCCCACATCTTCTCGCCGTAAACCAAAAAAGACTTGAGGAAAATTGGAACGTTGAGCCAATGAATGAAAGGAGGGTCGAAGTCGAACGTAGTTGATGGTCTTGTCCCAGATGAATAAGAATATTCCCGTCTAATTATACATATCTCTGGCGACTCCGGGAGCGAGGCGAACCCAGACACAGACACCGCACCACTTTCATTAACATTCTCAATGACTCGTCCCCATAATATGTCGTGTGCGAGAGCAGCAATCAGAGCCAAACGTCAAAAATCATGGCAATAGTAGTACAGTTTTAAATTCGGTACCTATATACGGCCGGAAAAGGTAAATCCAGTCCATAATATTATGCACTAGTTAAAAACTAAAAACAGGGATGTTTAACCTTAAATTTAAATACTAGTAAACTGTGGATTTCTAATTGATTAAATTATTATAGATTTCCTATAGTTTTATTTCCGCAGCCTGTCAACAAAAATTAAATCGCCGTTCTAATTCTAAATAAAATACGTTTGCCTACAGGACTGGATATGCGGCCAGCGCGCAGGCAGCCCCCGGTACGGTGCTTGAATTTTCTCAAAACATGTAAATGGAACATTTTGCATTTTTCAAAAATATGTAAAAAGAATATTGAGACTTTTCAAAAACATGCAAAATAAATTTTTTTGTACATTTCAAAAACATGGAAATAAAACATTTTCCACTTTTCTCAAAACATGTAAATAGAACATTTTGGACTTTTCTGAATCAAGTAAAAAGAACATTTTTCAATTTTCTAAAACATGTAAATACAACATTTTGGACTTTTCTGAATCAAGTAAAAAGAACATTTTTCAATTTTCTAAAACATGTAAATACAACATTTTGCTTTACCAAAGATAACCATTAATAAAATCAGATCAAAATGATGGTTTTTGTATGGAAACAAATTGCTACCTGAATGCAATTCCTTCGTCTGGCCATGTTAACCTATTTCTATAATAAGATATATGTTAGTTGAGATTGAGATACTTTTACCATGTAAATTTTGCTAAGATATATGCAAATAGAAAGAATGCGGAGCCTTTTTTTCGTACAATATTTGGACATTTTGAGGTAAACTATATTATGAATTTGTATAAAAATTTTAAATCTGACTGTGAGAGTCCTGTATGAAATAATGTGACATTTAATCGATAACGATATCGATCATAGGATAATTTTTTCATTTCCTCATAATATATTTCGTTTTCGTAACTGAGCTGTGAAGTTTGTTTTATTTATTACGTGATGTACGGAGCCCGGACGTACTCTCAATAAATACTTTAAGGGGTAAAAAGCGTTCAAAATTTATGCACCCTCCCAATGGTGCCCCAACATAGTGCTTATAATTTGTTTTATATAGACAATCTTTACAATTCTCTCCTTCTTTTTTTTTTGAACTTTCCCAGGGCCGGATAATGTGGCAAGCGCAGGCAGCCCCCACTGCTTGAATTTTCTCAAAACATGTAAATGAAACATTTTGCACTTTTCAAAAATATGTACAAAGAATCTTTTGGCTTTTCAAAAACATGCAAATTAAAGTTTTTGTACATTTAAAAAACATGGAAATAAAACATTTTCCACTTTTCTCAAAAACATGTAAATAGAACATTTTGCACTTTTTTGAATCAAGTAAATCGAACATTTTGCACTTTTCTAAAACATGTAAATGCAACATTTTGCTTTAGCAAAGAAAACCATCAATAAAATAAAAATGGTGGTTTTTCTATGGAAACAATTTGCTGCCCAAAACCAATTTTTCGTCCGGCCCTGAACTTTCAACCAGGAGTTTTATTTAGTCGTCGGGACTATAATATACTGTCAAACTTTTAACTTTCCATATAGACCGACCATATTCTGGATTTACACAGCCTAATTCGTATATCCTACTCAATACCTTCGTTATTACTAAACTAACTCGGACGTTCTTATCATTGCAAAATAATTCTTGTAATTCCTGGCCATCATTTGGACGGGGACGGAGACGGAGACGGAAGGTGAGACGGATGTGATAATGGATGTTGAAAAAAGTGAAGTGATTCAAACAGCACTACTGTATAAACCTGGTGAATTGGTGAACGTGTTTCTAACAAAAAAAAAATAAAAATTTTCCAGGACCAAAATATATTCGGCGAGTGTAAACTTGAAAACTTGAAGGAAAAAGAGATGAAGTTTAAAAAAAAGAAATCCATTGCCCACACATAGACACAGACACACATATACAGAAGAGACGTATATAGGAAAGTAGTAGCAATTTCTTGTTTTCTTGTTTGAATGCACGCAGAGAAGTCAAATAGAACCCCTGCGACCCTCTTTATTTGATTCTATTGTTACTCTAAACTGGTTTTAAAATCCCAGTGGGCGCCTCAACCACATCAATCAAATCCATCTCTTCGCCTTGGCTCTCTCTCTCTCTCTCTCTCGTCCTTTCTCCATCTTGATGCTGGCAAGTTGAATCCGAATCCGAAACCGAAACCGAATCCGACGAGTCTTCTTCCTCTCCAACCGCTCAAGTCTTTTGTCTTGTCAGTTATTTCTCATGCAAACCAGAGCTCCTCCACTCCCATCCAAACTCCAACAACTCCAACTCCAACAAAATTCAGTGTGAGAGAGAAAGAAAGAGAGCAGGGCCGGAAAATGCGGCGAGCGCAGGCAGCCCCCGCTGCTTGAATTTTCAAAAAATGTGTAAATGGAACATTGAGCACTTTTAAAAAATATGTAAATAGAATATTGAGACTTTTCAAAAACATGCAAATAAAATTTTGTGTACATTTCAAAAACATGGAAATAAAATATTTTCAACATTTCTGAAAACACGTAAATGGAACATTGAGCACTTTTCTGAATCAAGTAAAAAGAACATTTTGCACTTTTCTAAAACATGCAAATACAACATTTTGCTTTACCAAAAGAAAGCATCAATAAAATCCGATCAAAATGGTGGTTTTTGTTTGGAAACAAATCCCTGCCTAAAAGTAATTCCTTCGTCCGGCCCTGACAGAGAGAGAGAGAGAGAGAGAGAGAGAGAGAGAGAGAGATTCAATTTACATTAGTTTTATATACGGGACTCCACTCCTCATGTAGGAGCAGAATTTTACGTTGGAAAAGAATAGATAAATATTTCTGAAAAAACATTAAAATATCTGCAGTGCTGTCCGTTTGAATTCATGGTCGGTTCGTCGCTTCGCTCCCAGTCAGTCAGTTATTATTGTCGCAAGGGTTTGAATTATACATGGTATAATTCTGTATTGTAGCCTACTACGTACAGTACAGCGTTTTCCTTGTGTGTGCATTGTTCTCTCTCTCTCTCACAAACTCTTAGGAAAACCCTTGGGGTCGTTCACATTTGGAAATATTTTCGCCATTTCCCCGTCCCAACAGACCACATGTTTCTCTTATCGTCAGCTTTTCAAACCGAAAAATAAAAATAAATTCACGCTGTAATTCGCAAAATTTTTGAGCTTCCCGCCGCTGGATGCTGCTCCACGCTCATGTACTTATAAGACAGAGTGTATTATACAATGAATGCTACCATTATTTTCTAGTTTTCCGCTTTAACTTGGAATTGCGACGGGGAATACATTACAACAGGGCTATATTGAAACCATAAAGGGTGTGTTATGGGGATGCAGGGCTCTCATAAGGTATTTTCAAACTTCATATACTTAATGATATTTATTTTGTATTGTATGCTTTGAAATTCAAGCCATACGGCTCCGGCTCCGGCTACGGCAACATGTTGCAACTAATCCCAAGTTTGAGTCTCTCACCATCGCATCATCAGTCAGCCATAGTTTCTTACAAAATTAGAAGTAAAACTGACCAAGAAAGAAAGAAAGAAAGTTATCGGTAATTTTTATGGTATTATCTCAGCAGCCAGGATCGTACCAGGAGATTTGAATTTCCCCCCTATGTACCAGGCAGTTGTACCAGTAACATGTACAACCTTATCGTACCAGTAATATGTACAAGTAATATGTATCAGTTTATCGTACCAGTACCATGTACCAGTTTATGGTACCAGTTTATCGTACCAGTTTATCGTACCAGTTTATCGTACCAGTTTATCGTACCAGTTTATCGTACCAGTTTATCGTACCAGTTTATCGTACCAGTTTATCGTACCAGTTTATCGTACCAGTTTATCGTACCAGTTTATCGTACCAGTACCATGTACCAGTTTATGGTACCAGTTTATCGTACCAGTTTATCGTACCAGTTTATCGTACCAGTTTATCGTACCAGTTTATCGTACCAGTTTATCGTACCAGTTTATCGTACCAGTTTATCGTACCAGTTTATCGTACCAGTAACACGGAACGGTCGTACGCACCATTTAAATGTACCAGGCGTCAGTAATGGTTATGGGTAGCATGCACTCTCAAGTACAGGATAGCATCAAGCTGAAAATGAACTGACACCACCAATGAAAACAACACAATTGCATTATTTGAGGTCACTGACATCAGCAAGGAGGGCAAGGACTAACAATAAGATTAGAAAATATATATGATGATGTACACAGCAGTAAGCGTCGTGGTTGAAGAAAACATACATAACTTGCTTAGGTTATTATTGGACGTGAAATTCGAGATTTTATCTGCCAAAAGAACAACAAACTGTTTGAATTTCATAAAATGGATCCTACATTTTTTCAAGGTCGTGGTATGTGTACATATTTTGAACTGGGGGCTTATTTAGGCCCATCAAGTAACGAGAAAGAGCAAAATAGAAAAGCAATTCTGTTTTTTCAACACTTTGGAATCATCCCATCTTCCCATCCCAAGCGACAGAAGCATTCTGTATCTGCGGTGAAAAATACAGCACTATTAGTGACATCAGAAATAATGTTCTTGGCTTCCGTTGGAAATGCAAAAGTGGACACTGCACCGTAAAAACAGTAAATTAATTATATTTTGTACAAATACATTGCGACCAGCGACAGTATAATATACATGTAATAATACAAGTATTAAGGCCATTCGTGTACATTGATTATTCAATGTGTTTCAATACAATGAAATCGCAGACCTTGGGCACTGAGCAGTTGCCTCACAGGGAATTACCACAAGGCAGTTCCACCACGGCAGTTGCCTGTAGACTGTCGGCGCAAGGCTGATGACGTAAGGCAGTTGTCACTAGGTTGTTGCCAACATGGTGTCGGCAATAAGCAGAGCTAACAGCAACTGTTCTTCTCTTTCTTGGTGCCTCCGCTTCCCCAATTTCTCCGCTCATTCTTGTCATGTGCAATACATCTATCTTCCACGAATTATTGTTTGCCCTCCCAAAGTAACCCTGCCGTATGCGTGTGTGCCGTATGACCCCCTGGCTGGGGTCTTATACGTGTAGTACTATAACAGAGTAGGTAGTTATTATAGGGCCGACTTGGAAATGTGTCACACTCCCTGTATGTACTTACTATGAATTATGCCTATTTAATGTTTCATATATAGCTTTATAATTATATTGCAGCTGTCTCCTTTGAAAGGAACTTTACTTGACAAAGCGAAGCTCGAGCCTGGGAAGATCTTGAAGATATTTTGGTGTTGGTTCTTTAAAATGAATGTGTCTGAAGCAGCTTCGCAGACCGCTGTTAGGCCGAACACTGCAACTGTGTACTACAGAATATTCCAGGAAGTAGCGAGAAAAGCTGAAGGTCATGAGTACGAGAAGATTGGAGGTAGCGATGATGTAGTTGAACTAGACGAATCACATTTGTTTAAGAGAAAACACAACAAGGGAAGGTCGCTAAAAGCAGAAAAGGAAGCTATTTGGATGTATGGCGGAATAAGCAGAAAAACTGGGAGATGGTAAATATGAAACACTATAATTAATTAAAATCATTAGATAATACGTTAGACCAAATTGTGACCCCACGTGGCCCTAGTGCCAGAGTCAGTGGACCGGCGCTTATTGAATTTTGTGGAGTATTATTTTTGGGAATTTATTATAGTATTATTTAAGGCCTTGCGCACATTGTATTTTTCGGAGTTACAGCCCGCAGCTCAGCTGAGGTCCCAACGCACATTATATTTTTGTGGAGCTACAACCCGGCGCTTATTTGAGGTCAAGGGATTATTTGAGATCCTGCGCTTCAATAGAGATTGAAAATCCGTTTTTTATCCTGCTACTGCATAGACGCCGCCAGGCAGGTGCCGCCCACTAGGCAGCTGCCACCAATCAGTATCAACAGGCAAGTGACCAATATGCAGTTGCAGTCTTACAGTTTCCACCGCTCAGTTACCACCAGGCAGTTGCCAACTAGCAGCTGCCAAAACGCAGTTGAATAAGTAGGTACCTCCAAACAGATGCTACTATGCAGATCCAACCAAGCAGGTGTCCCTATGTGGACTCCACTTTGCAGTTAGAACTATACCATTGTCACCTGGTAGTTGCCACGAGACAGTTGCCACGGGGCAAAATCCAACCCGCAATAACAACCATGCAAATTTCATTATGCAGTTGCCACAAGGGAGACGCCACGAAACTTCTGAAACGTACCGCATTTCCTCTAATAGTACGCCCCGCGTACTATTCAAACTCGAACTTCGAACCCCCCGCGCATTAATAGAGACCTGCGCACTGCCATTTAACAGTGTGGTAAATAGACCCGCGTACAACCCAAACTGAGGCGGCTACACCCTGCGTACTATTAGAGACCCAGGTATTATTAGAAGAAATACGATAAATGTATTTTCTGCTATGCATTTGCTATTATGCAATTGTCATAATGAAATTGTCTGAAGGCAGTTGCTATTTCAAAACGCGTTTAAGTCTATAGCTTTCATTACTTTCCAATTATGGTTGACTCCGGGAGGCGGGACATGACATTTGACTCCGGGACTCTCCCGGGTTTTCCGGAACACATTGCAGCACTTTTTGTAATTCACAGAACATTGTGTGAATAGTATTTTTTGTTTTTAAAAATTAAAAAAAAACTAAAGTTTGTTGCATGAGGTATTTTTAGTATTCTTCGCTAATACGAATTTACAACTTGTATTAGAAAATGCAGTTTTAAAATTTTGAAAAAATCCAGAAATAACATTATTGATAATGTTCTGTGAACGGCAAAACTACACTTTTTTAAAAATATGACAAATATAGTGTACAAGCTACAGAGTCAACAGAGTGCTTAAGATTCAAAAATTCATTTTTGGATCAATTACACATCCCCCGCGCCCGTCCGATTTCCATTAGCAAGTTTATGCTTACAAAAATCTGACTTAGCAAGTCAAAATTTCCATTCGAATCATGGTGTTAAGCAAATGTAATTTTTCCACATGCTCTTTTCTAAAATAAATATAGGAGGCCGATTTGGCGGGATCACCTCTGACCCTTTACAAGTATCTACTTAAATTAGAACAGATATTTTTTCTCCCTGTAGTTTTGCTGTACGAGTAGATGACCGAACGAAGGTCACATCACATCGAGAGATGAAGGAGCACGTCCAGGAAAATACGTATATAATGACTGACTGTCAACTGTTGGAAGGGGTACTTAGGATGTGAAAAAGGTGGCGCATTTAAGGGACATCGTTCTGTTAATCACAAAAAAAATTTTGTTGATCCAAAACCAGTCGAAATAAAGGGGTTAACTTAACCGTATAACGATTCACTTAACCCGGTTAAGTGAATCGTTATACGGTCTGCCTACAGCTCTAAAAAGACAACTATTTCCTCTCGGAAAATGAATTGATAATATAAAGGCGTATGCCTACGCCAGAGATCGAAATCTTGTGACAGTGCACACCCAAAAGATTGAACGAATGTGGAGAGAGATGAAAGAATACCTCCTGTACAGACATGGGGACAATGAAATGGTTGATAATATCGTAGGTAATTTCATGCAAATTCAGTAACACTGACAAGTTGACCTTTAAAAGGCATTGCGGCTATAAAGAACTAAAATATTACATATCGTCGGTGAATCATTCTATCGCAAGTCCATACTATTCTTGAAAGCTACTGTCGACGTCGTCCGTGTTGTCCCATGCAGGGCCGGACGAAGGAATTGGTTTTAGGCAGCAATTTGTTTCCATACAAAAACCACTACTTTGATTTTATTGATGGCTTTCTTTGGTAAAGCAAACTGTTGTACTTACATGTTTTTGAAAAGTGATATAAATTTTATTTCCTTGTTTTTGAAAGGTGCAAAAAGAATTATTTGCATGCTTTTGAAATGTGCAAACAAATTTAATTGCACGTTTTGAAAAAGTCACATTCTATTTACATATTTTTAAAAAATTGCAAAATTTTCCACTTACATGGTTTTTGAGAATTTAGTCAGCGGGGGCTGCCTGCGCTGGCCGCATTATCCGGCCCTGGTCCCATGCATTAGGTGGGGGTGGTATGTTACTGACTGTATTGTACCCATCACGTACACTTAGAGGTCCTCCACAAAAGACGTAATAAAAATCCCATTTTCAGAACATTTTGCGCTTTTGAAAAACATGTAAATAGAGTATTTTACGTAAACAAAACACTTTAAAAATCGTATGGACTTGCGACAGAATGATTTTAGCCGTGCTAAATAAATTGCAAATTATTATAATATTATGGTAATAAAAAAATAGACCTAGCGCGATTTGCATGCAAACTTCTCATACTTATGCATAATATAATAAATAATTATTTCCATTATTGCAGGTGAATTTCTCTATCGTCACAACATTTTAGAAGTTGAAAGCCAAGACCGGGCAACACAAATGATTCGAATCCTTTCAGATATTAAACGAGTTTATCCAGGTAATAATATTGCTCCAATTGTAGACAAGAAAGGGGAACGAATCGCTTCTTTGAGGACGATTATCGAGGAAACTGCTGCTAAAACTAGCAAAGAAGTTAATATGAAGGGAGGGCAAACTGAGCTGAAACGAAGGGTGGACTATCGTGATTTGAATACTCTTTGTGGGGATCAGGATGTCAAAGCTTACGATACGTTGGAAAGCCTAGAGTCACAGTTGAAAGGAACTGATTGCCTAGAACTAAAAAACGTGTACGGTATTGTTGACGCCATTGTTCATGTATGTACCAAGTTTTATGTATATAATTATAATTTAGCTGTATAACGATAGTAAAAATATGCAATTTGCCACTTTAGAAATTGATTGCGGAAGTGGCGCTCCCATTGCCTATATTTGCAATGCATAAATTATTCGTGCAAAAATCGTTCGCACAGCTGATATTTTTCACAAATTGCATTCATACAATTTCCTATCGGACAAGTTTCATTCGTACAAAACACATTCGAGCAACGAGCATTCGTACAACCAGTTTCGTACAAAAGATCCTAGGGCTCTACCCCAACATAATATGGTAATTTGCTTTTGTTTTTAGGAACCAAGAAAGTACTGCAAGATTGGGCGGTCCTCGAATAGCCAAGCTGTCCCATATATGGTTCGAATCTCTGACAAAACAAAATCAGATGTATTGGTCCACTTGAGCAATGGTGTACAACAAGTTAATGGGTTTCAGAAAATGTCTGGAATAGGGCCGAAAATTCAAGTTAACGACATACTTAGAATTCACCGCGCTACAGTAAGTACGTTTACTTCTACATACATATTGCTGGTATTAATGGGGTACGAAATGCCCGGGGACTTTTATTTCTGTACTATTGATAGGGTACGATTAGCCAGTATACAAATCTAGCTCTATTTTTAGCTACTGTGCTTAAGCATGTATTGCAAATTGAAATGGCCATTTTTGTTTTCCGTCTGTCTGTTGGTCTGTCCGTCTGTTAGCCATACACTACACGTCACAGTTTTAACCGATTGCCTTTAACTGTAACTTTTAAGCAACCACAAATGCGAATTTCAATAACTACACTGTGACTCCATGAAATGGAACCACCCCTATTTTCGGGTCTAACTTCCCAACAAGCGGGGTAACGAGGAAGAAATAATTATTTTTAGATAAGTCGTGAGTAGTTGGTATAAAAAATAAATGCCGCGTTGCTCCTACTCCGCCTGCCTACCTCATACATTTCACAAGCGTTAAGCTCCGTTCGTGACTTTTCGTACAGTGATCTCGAGTGACCTCCTATATAATATAATAAAATAATAATAATTTATTCATTGGGTCGATTTAACCGAAGTTGATACAACCAGACTCAACCAGTCACTGTGGCTGAGAGGAGATTGGGTTTCAATCAGTCATCCAGTGACGTTTACCGTACAACACCGAGCCGTAAACGATTAGCATTGGTTGAGGATCGAAGCCAGGTCTGAGGCTGTAAATTTCGTTACAGTCTGCAGTCCTAACCGCTCACCCAAGCACGCCTGCTTGAGTGACCTCATATGTGAATGGCATATGACTTTGTAGAGAATTTTTCAGCGTTTATGTTCCATGTCATTCTGTAATCTATGAGCGCCTTCCCATATAAACTCTATAGTGTGAAAATGTCACCTGAGGTCAACTCGTTATCTCCCCTGCCACTTGCTACCAGAGCTGTAGTGACACTGTGACAAAAGTGAATGCTTGAACTTATGACTACTATATTGGATAGTTTGTGCATCAAATTTAAATTTTTTGCATTCACGCATTCATCAGATATTAGGGGTTTAATCAAGCAAACCGTGGACTGGTCCTTTTTCATTAAAGACACCTGTTTTTCGGATTTTAATTCATTGCGTCAGAACCAAGTGAACCCTGGAGGTCAACTAAAGTTATTATATGCCAACTAGTCAAGTGTTATCTAAGCATAATTATCTCGCCCTCGTTACCCCGCGTGGGGGAAAGTTAGACCCGAAAAAAGGGGTGGTCCTGTTTCAATTACACTAACAAACGATTTACAAACTGATTACTCTTTTAAAGGTTCGAATGGAAAAATGCTATCCCGATTCTGCAGAAAAAGAGATGATAATCAGCACAAGCAGCCATTTATTCTACACTATATTTAATCCAGGAGATACGCTGATGAGTAAAGTGGATGTTAGCAGATTGGCGAAGTATTCAATTCCAATTAAAGGTTCATAACTTCTCATCCATATTTATGAATTAAATATACCGTATTTCCTGTAATAGTACACCACGTGTACTATTCAAATTCAGACCTCCCAGACACAGTGTTCTAATAAAGGGGCCCGTATTAAAGATCCGTGTACTACTATATAAGATAGTGATACTTAGAACCATGTACTACTCAAACTCATACCTCTCGGACCTGTGTACAATTATAGACCCGTGGTATAACATAAGAAATACGGTACTTACACAGTAATTATAACCCAGACCTGATACGCCTACAAAGACAACACGGTGCTCATTATTATATGCACTACTTTTAAAACAATGACTACAACTGTTTCAGAAAACGATGGCCAGCTCATCTTCAATCTGCGAAAACTAATTCACTCACGGAGCAAAACAATCAACAAAGATAGTGTAGCAGTAGCAGGGATTCACAATGACGTATTGGATTGTGACAGTTATGTGTCTGAAATGTCTCAGCTGCATATTGTTGGGACTAAAGTTACTGCTGAACAAGAAAGTCCATTACCAGGAACTAGTAGTATGGTTAATATACATTCTGATTCTGGCTCAAACAAACGAAAGCAAACGTTTAATTCATTGTGTTACAAAAATAAAGATTAAAGTACTTTATACTAATAATCAAGCCAATTTTTTATTACTACTAAAATCATAGCATGAAGCATCTTGCTAATTTAAATAAATATGAACCTGGGGCACTGTAATACAAAGGGCGTGCATGTTTAACTAAGTACTTGCCACAAAATCAAATGAAAATTATTAAACACTTGAATCATTTAACATCGGAATCTACAGTTGACAAATTTTTGTACGCAAGAACAAGAATTAAATTATTCCCTTGTTAGAATCATATTTTACAACAACAGAAATAGTAAAATACCTTTAAAAATATTTAAATGGCATTTAATCTCTAACATTGGATGAACTCTCTGCAACGAAACCCTATGATTTTAAAGTATTTATTTTAACTAGTCTACATCCCAATCAGAGGCAAAGCTAAATTCCATGTACCAATATCATTTTTATGTCTTTGACTAGCTTGGCTTGTAGATAATTTTTAAAAAACCTATGCAAATTAGATGGAAATATACAAGTAATATAGTAGTTATCTTGCTGTCGGAATTACGCTTTACTTAAAATTGTTGGAAAACTTTTGTTTATTCTAGTTCATACATTACAAATTCAAACATATATAATTCAAAAATAACCCTAAAATTAACACTCAAGATACAATAATAATATGACAGAATGCAGGCAGTACAGCAACAGATCTAGGATATTAACGATCTTGACTTAACGATACATGTTCAGTTGAAGTCCAACAAATTCCTCGCATTTTATTCCTTTCTGCAGCAAACAAAGATATACACTCAAATCAAAATTTAATTTTGTACATAGAATGATTCACAAACATTGTGTCTCAAAATTTTAAACTCACTTCACGGTTTTTTAAATTCAGAAAGCAATATCTCCTGGCTAACCCAATGCAAAAATGTCAAAATTGGTGCTCTCACATTTGTTACTTATGAATGGAACACATTACAATTGAATCCTAATTAATAGTGAGTAGTCATGTAATAAAAAATATTTTGTTAAAAAATTCCTTCTGGAAGGGACGAAACCCCAATAATCGGGGGTGAGTTTAAAATTATGAGACACACCGTATACCCACAGATAAATATAGCTCTTACCGAACCATTGACCAAAGACCAATATAAACCTGTAAAAACCTAATGTGCCGAGGCCGAATCGACAAAATGAATAAATTATTATTATTATATTGCCTATTTACACTAAAATAGTGATATAGTGTACCCATGTTTTTTTAGACAGTGCTTTTTGCATTCCTGCTTTGAAGTAAACCATCGCTCACAGAGCTCACCCGTTTTCTCATCCACCAATGGGCATGCATAAGGAGAATAGTGCACTTCTTTGCATCTAGCTTTTTTTTGCCGATTTTTGAAACGACGGCGACATATTTCACATTGATAGTTCCCGTCGGGATGTGGCTGACTGACGAATCTCCTGCCTACTCTAACGGGGACAAGTCGAAGAGCTGAAATGAATTAAATCAAAAATTAATTAATAGTTATAGGTAGTTATCATGTTTGCGAACGTGTAACTGTGGAAATAAATTCCAACTTCAGTTACTACTGTACTACATATGATAAGCGGACTTTTCCTACCCGGATTGTTTCCTACCGACGACCTTACCTAGGACTTTCCTACGCATGACTATAAAAGAGAAAACAAGTATTACTATTTATAAGTGTACCGTCATAACACGGGATTTTAAACGAGTTTATTAAATTATAACTAATTAGAATGAATACTTAATTGGGAAAAATAACGTAAGACAATACTCAGAAGCATTACATATTCATATACCTAATCTAAGTACTAGGGCATCAAGTATAGTGGTCGGTGTGGTCTGCTCCGGACCATAAGATTTCGAACCATACTCAGACCAGCCCATATTTTATGGTCCGACCAGATTAAAAATTATTTTCAAAATGTATTAAATTATAAATACACTAAGTAAGAAGTACGTTAAAAGTCGAAGTGAAATAATATAAGGTTTATTCGGCATTATATTTTTCGGCATTGCATTATTTTTGTTAGACTTTCATACATGCCTGTTCAACGGCTGATAGGTAGCCGATTGGAAGTTTCTCGCAGACGCGGCTGGCCGTGGATATCCACGGTAGCCGATTTACCGCGGTAGGCACCGAATCATTTTTTTGAACCCGTGCATCCCGTGAAATATGTTGGCATACTTGTACATATATTGTAATGCTAGAGTTAGAGCATTGGTGAGTGGAATATCGTTGGCAAAGAATCAAATCTGGCTATCTCCATTCAGCCCTAAAATCAAATATGACTATATCTATATTGGACTAAAAGCAAAACTGACTATCTCCATTCAGCACTAAAAACAAATCTGACTATCTCTATTTTGGACGAAAAGCAAAACTAATTATCTCTATTCAGCACTAAAAGCAAATCTGACTATCTCCATTTTGGACTAAAAGCAAAAATGATTATCTCCATTCAGCACTAGTAGCAAATCTGACTATCTCTATTTTGGACTAAAAGCAAAACTGATTTTCTCTATTCAGCACTAAAAGCAAATCTGACTATCTCCATTTTGGACTAAAAGCAAAACTGGCTATCTCCATTCAGCACTAAAAGCAAATCTGACTATCTCCATTTTGGACTAAAAGCAAATCTGACTATCTCCATTTTTCTTAAAATACAACTAATGTTTTATTTATATTAATAACGCTTAAGAGATTAAGCATTCAAACCTGAGTAGATAGATAAATAGATAGATATGTGTATATTTATACAGCTGGTTTTTCACCTCAAGGGTATAACCTACTGTTATTATCATACAACATTGCTATGTGAACCACTAGGAAGGTACAAGTGTATGATACACTTGACCGCGTGTAGTGGTTCATGTTTTTCTTAACTTTAGTTCAACTAGTATACTGATATAGACTACTTACTGTCGTACTCCTGGAGAGATATATTTATACTGATTTTCAACAGATGCCTACAGTCTGTATTTTTCCGGCTTAGCCGAGGACAACGAAGAAGAGTAGAACGAAACTGGTACAGTGTTCTCAGGACTGCAACAGCTTCGCATTCGCTCCGCTCCTAACCCGCCAGCAGTCACTCTTAACGAGAGCGGACAGTTGGCGACGGCCTGTAGTGGACGAGGAAGAGAGGAACTTCGAGATGAATCTTGAGTCTATACATTTGAATGTACAGTGTTCAGGCATGTAGTAAACTACTATTAAGCTGACTTGTATCTCTGTCTCAGGTAGGAACTACCACAGATAAATACAACCAGCACCCCAACACTTTAGACTCTCACCACCACCCCGTTCAACTCCCCCAACGCCCCACCAAGCCCCATCCCCCACTGCCCACAATCCAGAGCACTACTGGCTGGCCCCGACTTGGTGACAAGGCGATGCATTACATCTCCAAGCCACCAAGCCGGGGTTATTCAAACCTGAGTACGATTGGGATCATCCTTACATACCGTCATCGAAAAATCTTCATTTTAGGACCCTCTCATCAGCTTCACTTTTTCAAAAATGTTTATATTTAACATGTAATGTCATCACTTCCCCAATTAACTTTGCGACCTGACCTGTGGCGTCTTTCAACGACACTAAAGGGATCGTGTATAAATGACATCAAGTATCGTTGCAAGAATTAAAGGGGTCGTTCATAATTGACGTCTATGGTTGTCCCAAACATTAAAAAGGTACATAGACCTCAGTTGGGCATAACCCCATCAATATTTAGAACGACCATAAACGTCATTCATGGACGACACCAATTACTTTTGCAACTATCTCTGACGTCATTTATGAACGACCCCTTCAATTTTTGCAACGACCCTTGACGCCATTTAAGGACGGCCTCTTAATTTTGGCAACGACCCTTGACGTCTTTTATGCACGGCCCCTTAAATTTTTGCAACGACCTCTGACTTCATTTATGGATGACCCCTTTAATTTTTGCAACAATCCTTGACGTCATTTATGGACGGACCCATCAATTCTTGTAATGACCCTTGACGTCATTTATAGACAACCCCATCAATTTTTGCAACAACCCTTGACGTCATTTATGGACGGCCCCTTAATTTTTGTAACGACCCGTGACGTCATTTATGGACGACCCCATCAATTTTTGCTACGACCCTTGACGTAATTTATGGACGGACCCTTTAAATTTTGCAACGACCCTTGACGTAATTTATGGACGGCCCCTTTAACCATTTAAACGACGCTTGACGTCATGTGTAGAGGATCCCTTCAATGTAGAAACAAAGCGAAAAGCCGACGGTGGAAAACCGACGGTTTTTCAATCGGCTACCGACCGAAACGGCTCTTGCGATATGTTCTGCTGTTCCGGTCGGTAGCCGTAAACAGGCATGCTTTCATATACCTTGTTTTTATCCATGGGAGGGATTTAGTTAATTTAAAATTGATAGAATGAAGTCGCATGAAGGATTTAGCATTGAATCATTGATGGATTGAATGGATTCATTGAATCATCATTAAATATTTTTGTCTGTAATGTTTGTGTTGTGTTAATCAAAGTTCATTCTATTAATTTTAAATTAACTAAATCCCTCCCATGTACTCCGTCAGACCAGACCAGACCATAAATTCCGCCCAGAACAGACCATGCCTAATCCAGTATCGCATCATTAAAGTCTCGCAAGTATCGCAAATACTTCAGCAAAGACCAGCTAATTTCTAGTAATAATTAATCCTGACATAAAATAAGAGTGCATATGTACTTTTAATTTTTCTTTCATGATATCGACGGTAAGATGCATTTGTTTTGAGCTAGACTTCACACAATGTTCAGAATACAGATATTTTACTATTTAAAATATTAGGCCTGTAGCAAGCAGACCATGCTTACTGTGTCATCTCTTAAATTAGACCGTAACTTTTGCATGAAATAGCCAATAATTTTAAGCTATTTCAATGTTCTACGTCAAAAATTTCAATTTGCAAATTACTATAAATATTACCTGGCATGCTCACACTCTCACTTGCTGCAACTCTTGCAGGCACATCCGCCCCTTCTATTCTGTCTGTTGCAACTTCTACAGTTGCCGCTTCATACCTCATTCCCCCCTGTTCCTCTTGTCGTTCCACTATCTCATCTCCAGTTTCCAACTGTTGGGCTTGACTACTGCTGGCAGCCCATGCCCCAGCTACGCCAGCTGCTGCACTCCCTGAAAGTAAAATAAAAATCCACGGTACATTAAATTGCTTATTTAATTAACTCACTGAAGTGGGGTGCTAGTGCCAACAGACTATTTCTACCTGGATTTTTTTCTACCTAGGATTTTCCTGGTTGTAGGATATTTTTCTCCTGGACCCATTTCCCCCCGGACATTTCCTAGTTGGATACTCGTTTGTTATACTGAAGTGATTTGGATACTGGGATGAAAGGGTTACGAGTTGGGAGAAAACTGTCCGAGAGGAAATTTCCTGGGGGGGATGCCCTGGAGGAAAATGCCCGTTTACCAATTTCCCTCCCATGACAGCACCTAGGACATCTCTACCCATGCTCATGACTAATGTGGAAAAAAATCAACAAGTGTCACCATTTATGACTTTTTGGTATACGCTTTGAAAAAAGGAGTGAATTGACTACTGTACTGTTAATTTGTAACTGCTTTCTTGTTACTCCGACATCCACAGTGAATCCTATTAACCGCGATCAACAGGGCTATGGTTAGTGGTTTGCAGTGTATCCTGTTAGACTAAGTATACTAGAAACGGTGTTGAATCACGCAACACTAATCCTGTTGAACAATTGTACTAATTGAAAAATAACACCAAAAACTGGATTTCAACCCCCACCATTTGGCATACCAACCTGACTCCTTAACCACTGGACTAATACAACACATTAACTTTGGATTTGGATTACTAATTTAGCATACATATACAGTGATATAAATTCTTCAACAGGTTTGCTGTAGATTTTAACAGGTTTGGTGTTGAGTTTTGTAACAACAGCGTTGTTGCATGTGGTTAACGGTTTTCCCCACCCTAAACAATTTCAGAATTTACTACTAAACCTGTCAAAGTTAAAAGCTTAACCTCGTATTTAATTATTTGTACCTAGAGATTCAATGCTCTCGAACAAAACATTACAGAAAGGGCATCTTGCTTTTCCTTCAAGCGCGCAAGTAAATCCATCTATTTCTACTGTTGCTCTTTTTTCTGCCAATGTCTTAACAAGACAGATGTAACAAAATACGTGGGGACATGTTTGAGCAGGATTTAAGGGTTTTGGCCAACCCTGTAACTGGTTGCCTAACGTTGAGCCGCAAAAACAGTCAGTCTGAAAAAAAGAGAAAGAAAATGATTAAAACACAATAAGGTTAGTTTTTGATTAGTTTGTAGGTGTTTACAAACCAAAACGATATCTTTTTATACACCCACTCGAATCAGAGATACAACCGGTGGCCAAAATTACAGTGTGTCTCATAATTTTGTACTTACCCCGGTTTATGGGGATTACTTCCTTTCAAGAACAAATTTTCCAGAAGGATATTTGGTTTTTAGGTGACAACCTACTATTAAATATGATTTGACTTTAATTGACCCCCTGGGGTTACGTGGTTCTTATGTAGATAATTAAAAACCCAAAATCGGGTCTCTCAAAATTTTAACTCACTTTACGGTTTTCTAAATTCAAAAAACAATATCTCCCGGCTGAGCCAATGCAAAATTTTGAAAATTAGTATGCGTGCTTTCACATGTGTTACTTATAAATAGAATCATTAACTTTGATCATCGGGTCACTGTAGCACTGGTAGGTTTGGAGAAGATGGGTCAACCTCATGCAAACTTTTTTCCCTATTTGATAACATGCAAAAATCACGACTTGGATCACTAAATTCCTATGTACATACGTAAATGTCAACCGATTCAAATTTAAAGACGTCGGGCAAGAGCACAATTAAGTTCTCTACAAAATAGTATTTCATTCAATAGTCACGTCACTCGGGGTCACGAGACGCCCAGGAGTGGACATTTCGGAGACTTGATGGAATGGGCTCGGCGGTACTTCGTTCAATATATTAAACTAACTAACGTTTTAGCTACCATCATTGTCATCATATGAGTTATTACTTTTCGGCAATGCTACTACTACTTCATATTTTCAAATTTATGCAAAACTCATAATTATCATTCAATTAATTGAACACGAAGACCTTGATTTCACTACCGACTTTAACAACTTAATTGCTAAGTTATCAATAATTAACTTGCCGATTTCACGAGTAGTTATTAATTGTTAATCTATCAATAGTTATTGTGATTTAACGTCATAAATTATAACAATTGTTAGTTATAGATCGCAGAAAATTTCAAATTTTAAAGTTTAACAGTTGTGAGTTAGTGCAATTTTACAGATTAAGTTCATCATATCGAATACACACACGTAAAAGCAATGACTATGGTTATAAACATACACTTTGACCATTGTGTCTAAGTAACTACAGTAGTACTAGAGAAAATAGGCCAATGTCATGTCAACCTGTTTTCAATGCGTCAAGTATGATGAGTACAGCTATATTACAATAAATAATGACTTTCAATTTGACGCATAGTAAAAAAGTTGACCTGACGGTGACCAATTATTTAAATGACCGTTCCTTTCCTTTACTATTGCAAAAATTAATGTTTAAAATAAGAACTTACATTCATTTTGAAAATTACCAAGCACAACTAAAAGCCCAGAGAGAAACAATGTCTAGAGAAAATCGGCAAAACAACGACTAAGGCGTCGTGCACATATTGCGTATACACTTTTTTGACTTTTTTGCAATCCCCCTCCCCCCTAAGTATACAATAGTGATCAGCGTCAATACCCACCCTCCCCCATATTCGTATACAGTTTACATACTATTTGTACCATATGCCAAATAAATTTATTAAACGAATAAAATAGCCAAAAAATGTATAGAATATGAAATTATCATAAAATCAGAAGTTGTTGTCAAGGCAAATATTAATTAGTTAGATCAGATGTTCTACTCGTCAGAGACATATGCGACCCTTCCCGTCCATATTCGATAAATCGTAAGAATATTAACGCCCAACAACTTTTTTCAAATATTTGAACTTGACCCAAAAATTTCAGGTCACAGATCAAATATAAAATCACATATTACCTCACAAAATAATTGTATACCACGTAGAATTTGCTGCTCATTAAGACGGTGGTCTTTGTTCTGGCAAAAATTTAATTTTTGACCCTACTCTGGGCCAAAGGTCTAAAATAAAAATAATTACTAATTTCTTTTAGATAAGTTTGATGATGCAAAATTTTGCTGCACCGGGGTGATTTTACTTTCAGGAAAAAACTAATTTTTGACCCTATTTTTAGTTTAAAGGTTAAACTAACCCAAAATTAGAGCAAAACATCAGCAGCAAATCATACACCAGATATGTGAATTTCATATTATAAATCCTTTGTGGTTCAGTGTTTGACCTTTGAAACGAAAGTTTGGGGCCAAGTTCTAATATTCGAGTAAAGTTCCATTGCAAAAGTTTTTAAGCGTTAAATTCTTGACAATTTATGTAATTTTTAGGATAAAACAGGGTGGCCCATTTAAATCCAACTATTCTAATAGGCTATAAATGCCAAGTTAATTATTCGAATATAACGAACAATATACCAAAATAAAGACAATTCCTGGGAGTTTTGTTTGACACCTTAATCATCAAAATCAAATAACAACAAGTTGCAAAATGGCCTAACTAAGTAACGAAAATCACAGTTTTTAATGTTTTTGATCCTAAAATTATTTGTTAACAACTTTGATTTAAAACTAAAGCGTAAAACAATGCAGACTATCTTTACTAAAAAAAATCTGTCAAAAAATTTTAAAAACAAAAAATTTCAAAATTTTAAAATTTCAAAATTTTAAAATTTCAAAATTTTTTTAAATTTCAAAATTTTTTAAAATCTAACATTTTTTTTAAATTTCAAAAATTTGTTTTTGAAATTTGAAATTTTTTGCAAGATTTTGTTCTGTGTGGATAGTCTGCATTGTTTTACGCTTTAATTTTAAATCAAAGTTGTTAACAAATAATTTTAAGATCTAAAACATCTAAAAACTGTGATTTTGTTCGTTAGGCCATTTTGCAACTTATTGTTAACTGATTTTGATGATTAAGGTGTCAAACAAATCTCCCAGAAATTGTCTCTATTTTGGTATAATATTGCTCGTTACATTCGAATAATAAACTTGGATTTTATAGCCTGTTAGAATAGTTGGATTTAAATGGGCCACCCTGTATAACAGGGCTTCAATTTTCCACACTATTTTAACTGTGTCCTGTTCTTTGTGAAAAAAATGTAGAAAAAGCGATTTTCTAAACTAGCATAAAAATATATAATTCACTAATAAACTAAAAACTTTTTTGCACTTTATAATGAAATATATAAAATCAAAGAAAATGAATAATAATTAACTAAATTCTTTAAAATTTGAGTATTTTGTGTTGTATTCGTGATCAAGTGCTCAAACCCTCCCCCCCCCCCTCCGTTTTATAGTATACAAAAGTATCAGGAGCTGAGACTCCCTCCCCCCCCCCTATTTTGTATACGCAATATGTGCACGACGCCTAAAGCAAGGAGAGTACAATAGAAGGTGGGTTCCTTCCAGCAATGCTCCTCTTTATGGTGACGTTTTTTGTTGATATCAATGTTTTGCTCCCTCGAGCAGGAATGCGTGAGTGACCGTGCAAACTTCCACTAGCTTCGACTTATAACTAATAAGATAGTGCGTTTTGCAGCTGCTAAGCTATGGCTTCTCTTAGTAAAATATAAATAAGTTAAACGAGATTTATTTCATTTTTACAGTTGTTTATTATTATATTTCAACATTAAACTTTTAACAAATTGCTTAGATTTTTTTGAATTAATTTTTGATTTGTATCGTATCTCGTTTAAATACTTCACTTGTATTCGCATACGCGTGTGAATGAATTCCCTGATTATTGGCAGATCAATGGTCGGATGCAGCCTATGAATGTGATGTACTAATTTAATAGCACAATAATTACTGTGCTGGTAATATGGATAAAGGTTACGAAATTCGTCCTCACACGAGACAGTACTCATGTAGATATAATTGTTTGGAATTACTAATCCGCCTCGTGACAGCATTTCGATCCATGGAAAAGACTTGTGTGCAGATTTGTTCTGCCCATTTAATTCACTGCTAATGCTTCCATAAACTAATTTATTTTTTCTACCAAGCTTCCATGCTAAATACCCTGCTAAATACCTTAAAGATTCTACGTCTACATCTTCAGTGACTGAAGTGTTTTTTTTACTTGCCTTATAAGAAAAAAAGTTTAGATATTGTGTCATGTTATAACTTTAAAAGATATGCTTACATTTTCAAAAAATAAAAAAGTTAAATAACATGCCACAATATCTAAACTCTTCATGACTTCATCCATAATCGATTGTTGCCGTACTTTGTTCCGTTTTTTAATTGAAATTATTGGAGTGCATAAGTAAGTATTACCACTTTCCCATTCATCCACATTACTTCCGCCAGGAAGTTTAGGCTGGGAGCCAAGTAATGCTAGTTGCATTCTGTACCTAAACTCAGGTGCCGTCGGGTGAGAATTTGGTCCACCAAATGAGCGGATTCTCGAAAAGAAGCTTTCTAGTAAATCTTGATTTAGACGGGACGTTAATATATATTTAACTCCGTATTTACATTTTAATTCTTCAAATAAACCAAAAACCGATTTTATAGAAAAACGAAATCCATTTTGGCACGGCAGAAAAGCTTTCTTCAAATTTCCCTTTTTTGTTAGGAACTTAATACTTGAGATTAAATTGTGTAGGTTGTTTAAAGCAGAAACTTGATTTTCGTAATTAAAACCGAATCCAGATTTTAAAGGCTGTTTTGAATCTACTGGAATTCTTGAATTTAAAACATCCACTCCATTATTAATTATTTCAAAAAATTCGGCAATTTAGGGCGCTTCTGGGAAACAAAATTTTGCTAAAGTAGCTGTTCTATGAGAAAAAACTGGAAAGCTGGTCTCACCCTCATACGCTCAGCCCCGGATATCTCTAGAGATGCAGCTGTAAAATTTGGACATAATTTTAATTCCGTTCCATTTTTTTGAGCCATAATCTTCAATACATTTTTGTTTATAATTGTGCCGTCTTTCAACATTACACCGTCGTCAATAACATGATTTCGTATGTTTTTTAGGCAGTGCGGAACGTCAGCAAAAAAGTACACGTTGTTTTAGATGAATTTGTACACTCAGCAATAGCGCATACTAAACCCATTTTATTAACTTAATTATTTATTTATAGCGAAGTAACTATTAAAACACAAAACGGCCTAGTTAAGCCGGTTGAGGATGCAGTATTGTGCAAACTTTGCGCTCTGCTGATATCAACCCGTGACGTCACGCATTTTTCTAAGAAATACTTGAAACCCCATGGGAACTTTAGCATTGCGATGGAACCCACCTCCTAGTATTGTATTTTCCTTGGACTAAAGACAGAATGACGCGATTCAGAATCCGAAATAAAGCCGATTACATAGATATGAAGTTCTTTTTTTATTTTTCATTCTATTTCACTTGAGTGGAACATATTATTTTGATTTTACTACTGGAGGGAAAGGGAGCGGTATTGCGGATTGGTTCTCGTCACGCTCTATGAGTATAAGCATCATTCTAAAGATATGCAAGTACGAACCGGTACTTGCAACTCGGACCATATTTCTGTACGCTTTACCGGAAAATTTAACAGATGCGTCACTGCGACATTTAAATGGTACGTGTGACTGTTACTTTTAACTGGTACGTTGGACTGGTACGCGTCACTGCGACATTTACATGGTACGTGTGACTGTTACTTTTAACTGGTACGTTGGACTGGTACGCGTCACTGCGACATTAACATGGTACGTGTGACTGGTACGCGTCACTGCGACATTTACATGGTACGTGTGACTGTTACTTTTAACTGGTACGTTGGACTGGTACGTGTGACTGATACCCGTTGCTGATACCTTTACCTGGTACTAACCGCTGGTACTCTCACCTGTACCAGGAACCTGTACCAAGATAATTCACCATTTTTATTGCTAGGTTACAAGTTGGAACATTCAGCAAGATCATTTTGTCCAAAAGTAATGAAATAATGCTGCGAATAAACGAAAAAAATACTAATAAATCAATCGGTATGGTTATCCTTGCTGTGAGAACCAGAGAAGAAGGATTTTGATCTGTGAAGAACCAAAATGGCCCATATCCAATTTACGCTAGAATTAAAATGAGCTATTTAATAAAAAAAACACTAAATTAATTGGATGAGTCAAATGTTAATTATGAGCTTTAAAAAAGTGTAAAAATGTTCTATTTACATGTTTTTAAAAGTGTGAAAATGTTCCAATTACACGACTTTGAAAAGTGTCAAATGTTCTACTTATACATTTTTGAAAAAAATCAAATGTTCTAATTACAAATCTTTGAAAAGTGTCAAATGTTCTACTTACACGAAAAGTGTCAAAGTGTTCTAATTACACGTTTTTGAAATGTGTCAAAGTGTTCTAATTACACTTTTTTTTAAAGTGTAAAATGTTCTAATTACACGTTTTTGAAAAGTGTAAAAACTTCTATTTACACATTTTTGAAAAGTGTAAAATGTTCTATTTACACATTTTTGAAAAGTGTCAAATGTTCTAATTACACGTTTTTGAAAAGTGTGAAAGTGTTCTAATTACATGTTTTTGAAAAGTGTCAATTGTTCTAACTTACATGTTTTTGAAAAGTGTCAAATGTTCTAATTACACGTTTTTGAAAAGTGCAAAATGTTCTAATTACACGGTTTTGAAAAGTGTGAAAGTGTTCTAATTACATGTTTTTGAAAAGTGTCAAATGTTCTAATTACACGTTTTTGAAAAGTGCAAAATGTTCTAATTACACGTTTTTGAAAAGTGTGAAAGTGTTCTAATTACATATTTTTGAAAAGTGTCAAATGTTCTAATTACATGTTTTTGAAAAGTGTCAATTGTTCTATTTACACATTTTTGAAAAGTGTAAAATGTTCTATTTACACATTTTTGAAAAGTGTCAAATGTTCTAATTACACGTTTTAGAAAAGTGTAAAATGTTCTTTTTACACATTTTTGAAAAGTGTCAAATGTTCTAATTACACGTTTTTGAAAAGTGTGAAAGTGTTCTAATTACATGTTTTTGAAAAGTGTCAATTGTTCTAACTTACATGTTTTTGAAAAGTGTCAAATGTTCTAATTACACGTTTTTGAAAAGTGTGAAAGTGTTCTAATTACATGTTTTTGAAAAGTGTCAATTGTTCTAACTTACATGTTTTTGAAAAGTGCAAAATGTTCTAATTACATGTTTTTGAAAAGTGTCAATTGTTCTAACTTACATGTTTTTGAAAAGTGCAAAATGTTCTAATTACACGTTTTTGAAAAGTGTGAAAGTGTTCTAATTACACGTTTTTGAAAAGTGTCAAATATTCTACTTACACGATTTTAAAAAGTGTCAAATGTTCTACTTACACGATTTTGAAATGTGTCAAAGTGTTCTAATTACACTTTTTTTTAAAGTGTAAAATGTTCTAATTACACGTTTTTGAAAAGTGTAAAAACTTCTATTTACACATTTTTGAAAAGTGTAAAAACTTCTATTTACACATTTTTGAAAAGTGTCAAATGTTCTATTTACACATTTTTGAAAAGTGTCAAATGTTCTAATTACACGTTTTTGAAAAGTGTAAAAGTGTTCTAATTACATGTTTTTGAAAAGTGTCAATTGTTCTAACTTACATGTTTTTGAAAAGTGTCAAATGTTCTAATTACACGTTTTTGAAAAGTGCAAAATGTTCTAATTACACGTTTTTGAAAAGTGTGAAAGTGTTCTAATTACATGTTTTTGAAAAGTGTCAAATGTTCTAATTACACGTTTTTGAAAAGTGCAAAATGTTCTAATTACACGTTTTTGAAAAGTGTGAAAGTGTTCTAATTACATGTTTTTGAAAAGTGTCAAATGTTCTAATTACACGATTTTGAAAAGTTTCAAATGTTCTAATTACACATTTTTGAAAAGTGTTAAATGTTCTAATTACACGATTTTGAAAAGTGTAAAATGTTCTACTTACACGTTTTTGAAAAGTGTCAAATGTTCTACTTACACGATTTTGAAAAGTGTCAAATGTTCTAATTACACATTTTTGAAAAGTGTTAAATGTTCTAATTCCATGTTTTTGAAAAGTGTCAAATATTCTAATTACACGTTTTTGAAAAACGTTAAATTTTCTAATTACACATTTTTGAAAAGTGTAAAATGTTCTAATTACACATTTACAAAAATTGCAAAATGTTCTATTTATACACCTTCAGGATCACACGATATTCATATATATTCTTTGTAGACATAGTAGGTACATTTCGTATTTAGTTAAACATGGATATGTGTCATTTTGATTTTTCACAGGCGATACGTAGTTGGATTTAAAAAGTGGAAATTAAAATACAATATAAGCTATGAGACAGACAGAGAGGAGGAATCAATTTGTTTAGGATGCGGCTCAAGTGCACATAGTTTAGGTATGAATATTTGCATAATAATGTGAGGACAAGGGAGATAGTAAAGATAGACTTGAAATTGTTTACCGAGTTAAAGCGGGAGCGTGTGTATATTTATTGTCGTAGCGTGTATCTGTATGTACTTGGAGGGAAGATACATTTTGAATTTCGAGCTGACTTTTCCTCTCTCCTACTCCTACACTAATACATGCTCCAGGTTTTTGTACATAATTTAAATGACGATGACAAAAGGTTAGACTTGGCCCCATAGAAGAAAGTGACGTGAGGAGTGGAGAGAGAACAATGAAATGTCTCAGCGCTGACTAATAAATCAATTTTGGAAGAGTAGAAAATTTGCATGTTATCAAGAGTCATTAGAAAGTTTGGAGGACTGAGTGAGCTCCGTATTGTGCTTGTTAAGGACGTCTCCTTTCTTCTCAGATGGCTTTTTCCAGCAGCATGCCTCAATTCCTTCCCCTCTCCCCACTCTCTCGCGTATATTGGTTTGGTTTCCTCAGGTTTGTACGATGGTTATTCAGAAGGAAATCTGGAAGCACTTTATCATAAGGAGATACAAGAAGAAGCTGAAGCTCAAAGTGAAGCTTCAACTCGACTCGACGACAGCAACAGCTCTCGCTCCTCTTCCATGTTCAGCCTACGACCACTTCCCCAACATACGCCTCTCCTAATGCAAATTATTCACATTTCCATCTCCATACTCCACACCAGGGCCGGGAATTGTGGCCAGCGCAGGCAGCCCCCGCTCCCTGAATTTTCTCAAAACGCGTAAATGGAACATTGAGCAATTTTCGAAAATATATAAACAGAATATTGAGACTTTTCAAAAACATGCAAAATAAATTTGTTTGTACATTTCAAAAACATGGAAATAAAGCATTTTCCACTTTTTTCAAAACAAGTAAATAGAACATTTTGCATTTTCAAAAAATATGTAAACAGAATATTGCGACTTTTCAAAAACATGCAAAATAAAATTTTTCTCACATTTCAAAAACATGAAAAATAAAAATTTTCTCACATTTCAAAAACATGCAAATAAATTTGTTCTCACATTTCAAAAACATGCAAAATAAAAATTTTCTCACATTTCAAAAACATGCAAATAAATTTGTTCTCACATTTCAAAAACATGCTAATTAAATTTTTTTGTACATTTCAAAAACATGTAAATAAAACATTTTCCACTTTTCTCAAAACATGTAAATAGAACATTGATCACTTTTCTGAATCAAGTAAATCGAACATTTTGAACTTTTCTAAAACATGTAAATACAACATTTTGCCTTACCAAAGAAACCCATCAATAAAATCAAAATGGTGGTTTTTGCATGGAAACAAATTGCTGCCTAAAACCAATCCCTTCGTCCGGTTCTGCTCCACACTATGTAGAATGTGACGTGGGGAAGAGGATAGGATTTTGTGAGGGGACCGTAGGAGAAGTGAGTCGTGGAGTGTATTATGTATATATATGTATGAGATGCAAATAGAGTCAGTGATGGTCCGCACAAAGATCTCTCCCACTCCGACTCCGGGCTTATTGTTAGTATACAGAATATTTACAGAGAGAGCGACGGCGAGTGTTGGAATGAGTTTGGGGGCTAAGGGCGGAAGGAAAGGATGGACCAGTCCGAGTCCCATAGTCATTCTCAAATCAAGATGTATATGCACATTTTGAGGAAAATAATAACCTTTTGAAAGATCACAATTTTGCCCAACAAGTGGTTAGCCACGAGGTCCACCATAAGTCCGACGAGAATTTTACAATTTATTTCAACTTGTTAGGTTTGCGTATGGTGAGTTTTCTGACCAACTGACCGTTGCGTTGGTTGCGTTGTTGCAGATTTTAAAATTTGAGAAATTGCATTTTTTTATTCTCACATTATTTTCGTAATTCGTAATGCTCCGCTGACACTGGCTACGTTTTTATTGCAAGCAAAATAAATTGGAGTGATTATTGACAGGTGTATTATGTATAAAAATTGTTGACTGATTGGTTGATTGAACTTTAGTAATGTGTTATTTTTATAGTAATTTGGCCTGAAGGCATTGTTCTTTCTATAGTCGGTAAAACCAGGATAATATAGCAAAGACATTTTTTTGACTTTTTTTCAAATATGTAAATAGACTATTTTGCACTTTTCAGAATCAGTTAAATTGGACATTTTAAATATTTTTCAAACATGTAAATGGAACATTTTGCACTTTTCAAAAGTATGTAAATAAAAATATTGATACTTGTCGAAAACATGCAAAATAAATTTTTTTGTACATTTCAAAAACATGGAAATAAAACATTTTCTTTTTTTCTCAAAAAATGTAATTACAAAATTTTGCATTTTTCTCAAGACATGTAAATACAACATTTTGACTTTTAAAAAGATACTCATAAATTGTTTTTGCACATTTAAAAAATATGGAAATAATTTGTCGACTGTTCTCAAAACATCTAAATAGAACATTTTGCACTTTTTTAAAGCATGTAAATACAACATTTTGCACTTTTCTAAAAACATGCAAATACAACATTTTGCTTTGCCAAATAAAACCATCAATAAAATCGAAATGGTGGTTTTTGTATGGAAACAAATTACTGCCTAAAAGTCGTAATTTCTTCGTCCGGTCCGGCCCTGGGTAAACCGGTCATTTGAACAATGTAAGAGATTTTCTCGACGTATGAAATTATTGTACAAAATTGTAATGTGCATTTTGTACGAAGAATTCTATATGGCTACTCTTAACGCCGCCCTCATTACAATTCTCCGAGCCTCAAAAGTCTCTCATGTCTCGTTACGTGAGCCCTCTTACGTAATTTCAGATGTAAAATAAATAGTTGCTAAGACCCTATTGAAGTCACATTCAATTCCAACTTATCTAACCTAACAACATGTGGCATGTAAGTACGCGAGCGCAACTGTGTCAAATGCATTTTCCTTGTGTGTATAGGAAGGTAGAAGGTACCTAGCAATTTTTTGGGGGTTTACACAACTATACACACTCACTTTTAGCCGGGAAGAAAAAGAAGAAGCCGAAGACGAAGACGAAGAAGACGGGAGAAGAGTTGTCATTTCATTTCTTTCCCGGATGCATCTTTTATACATGTGGAGGCAGAGTGAGACCTACGGATACAGGAGGGAAGTGAGGGGAGGGGAGTGCGGAGGGAGGGAGACGAGCAGCAACAGTGCCTTGCTCCAGGGCTACAAGGAAAAGCGATAAACGTGCTCACCTTCAAACGCATCCTGCATATAAATGGGAGAAAATGCAAGTGAAAAAACGAGAAAGTGGCAGGAATCTCGAGTTATCCCCAATTTTATTTTACTTGTATTGATGGAGGCAGTCACAATCAAACGATATCCCAACTTCCACTTCACTTTACATTCCAATTCCCGTACAGTGGCCTCCCTATCATGCGTACCTCCGTCCGTAGTAAGCGTCATGCGGAAGGAGACCTCAGTCTATGCTATATAGCATATCGTCTGCGAAGAACCAAAATGATCCATATCCAATTTAAGCTACAATCAAAATAAGCTATGTCATACAAACAAAGTGAGAAACATGCGTCAAATGCTAATTAAGAGTTTTTGAAAAGTGTAAAATGTTCTATTTGCATATTTTAAAAAAGGTATAAAAATTTCTAATTCCCTGTTTTTAAAGAGCGTAAAATATTCTATTTGTATGTTTTTAAAAAGTGTAAAATGGTCTGATTCCATGTTTTTGAAAAGGTGCAAAATGTTTTAATTCCATGTTTTCGAAAAGGTGCAAAATGTTCTAATTCTTTTTTTTTTTGAAAAGATGCAAAATGTTTTAATTCCATCTTTTTGAAAAGGTGCAAAATGTTTTAATTCCATGTTTTCGAAAAGGTGCAAAATGTTTTAATTCCATGTTTTCGAAAAGGTGCAAAATGTTTTAATTCCATCTTTTTGAAAAGGTGCAAAATGTTTTAATTCCATGTTTTCGAAAAGGTGCAAAATGTTCTAATTCTTTTTTTTTTGAAAAGATGCAAAATGTTCTAATTCCATCTTTTTGAAAATGTGCAAAATGTTCTAATTCCTTGTTTTTGAAAAGGTGCAAAATGTTCTAATTCCGTGTTTTTAAAAAGGTGCAAAATGTTCTATTTACATGTTTTTGAAAAAGTGCAAAATGTTCTAATTCCATGTTTGCGAAAAGGTGCAAAATGTTCCATTTACATGTTTTTGAAAAGTGTAAATGGTTCTATTTAAACGTTTTCTAAATGTGTTAAACGTTGTATTTTACATGTTTTTGAAAATTCCAGAATGTTCTATTTGACACATTTTTGGAAAGTGTAAAATGGTCTATTTAAATACTCTCAAGGCATATTTGAATATTTGTGTAGATAATTATTGATATTTTTGTTAGCTAAAAATGGATATGGGTCATTTTGGTTCTTCACACACGATATAAGCATACATTATGGGATTCTCTATCTCCCCGTACTAATTGTACGAGGAGAGACCCAGACACTACTTTAGAACACCTTCTCCCCTCTCCTCTGTCTCTGTAATGCGCACTTAAAATTTAGATGAGCGCTATACCTTTATAAATAAATTGAGTATGAAAACTACTTTGGCTTCGTTATAACTTTACTGTCTCGACCTAAGTCCTAAATATTTCATTGTGGCATTCTTTAAGAACTGAGACCTTTGTGTCAGTAATACGTGAAAATATTGAGGGTTTTGGTCGCCTATGTAATGGAAAAGATGTTCATTAACCGGTACCGTTTTTATCCAATTGCATGTGTGTGTGTAGGTGCTCATTCTTACAACTACACACCTTCCATTTCCATTGGATTGCCGATTGGAGAGAAGAGGGGATTAAAAATCAAGCGGAATAAAATCCGAACCTCATCTCGATCTCAAGCCTACTACACACAGACACGTCAAAGACGAAACACCATACTACTTGTCCAGATCAAATTTTAATGTTCCCAAGACCAAGATTTGTGTTCACATTTCTTGCCCGAATTATATCATAAAAACCTGGTTCAACTCCTTTATACTTATACATCAAACTCCTCCGTTTCTGTTCGTGTGTTCTTCCAGGCAGCCTAAGTTAAGTGGTCCTAGTCCTGCAATGCAATGGCTACGGCTACGGCCACTACATAGACACGCGTGGCAATAAATAATTTTTGAAATCAAGAGGAAAAATTCTTGAGCAGTCTGCTGCGGACAATAGACAGATAGAAAATAAGAAATGAGGGAAAGTCTTTCTCTTCTGTATTGTTTGTCAATGTTAGATCAATGAGAGCAGGGCCGGATTCGGATAATGTGGCCAGCGCAGGCAGCCCCCGCTGCTTGAATTTTCAAAAAATATGTGTAAATAGAGCATTTTGCAATTTTCAAAAATATGTAAAAAGAATATTTTGACTTTTCAAAAACATGCAAATAAAAAGTTTTTGTACATTTCAAAAACATGGAAATAAAACATTTCCCACTTTTCTCAAGGCATGTAAATAGAACATTATAAGCAATTTTCAAAAATAAGTAAATAGAATAATTTGACTTTTTAAAAACATGCAAAATAAATTTGTTTCGACATTTGAAAACCATGGAAATAAAAAATTCTCCACTTTTCTCAAAACATGTAAATAGAACATTTTGCACTTTTCTGAATCAAGTAAATCGAACATTTTGCACTTTTCTAAAACATGCAAATACAACATTTTGCACTTTTCTAAAACATGCAAATACAACATTTTGCACTTTTCTAAAACATGTAAATACAACATTTTGCACTTTTCTATAACATGCAAATACAACATTTTGCACTTTTCTAAAACATGTAAATACAACATTTTGCACTTTTCTATAACATGTAAATACAACATTTTGCTTTAGCAAAGAAAACCATCAATAAAATCCGATCAAAATGGTGGTTTTTGTATGGAAACAAGTTCCTGCCTAAAACCAATTCTTTCGTCCGGCCCTGATTGAGAGGGAACTATAGTGGATGAGAAGTGAAAGAGTGAACGGAGCCGGAGAAGAACCATTCAAAGATGAGGGAGGACAAAGGCGAAGAAGAAGAAGAAGAAGAAGAAGGACGATGTTGGATGGATCTTGATTTTAATCTCGGATGCACTTTGAGTGCGGCGAATTTTCTTTCCTTGTCCTGTTCTCGTGTCTCTCATCTGCTCCTCAGTCCGTTGCCGTAGTCGTAGTTTTCGTTCCATCTTATTGCTCTTTGATTGGCAATTGGTCACAGCATTGTCCATTATTCATTGCGTGATCCCCTAAGATAGTTGCACATTTCGTAGATTTTGACAGTCTTGAATGTGATTTGTTCCTCTGCCAACGACCGCCTCAAAACCTTTCTTCAAGGACACACAAAAAAAAAACAGAGAGATCGAAGGAAACGGCAAACGGCGAACAGTGGATTCGGATTCCAAATTCACAGTCTTGCCAGCTACATATATTATGTCTATACCTATACGTATGGGATGGTCGGATGGTGTCCCTGTAGAAAGCCGTAGCAGATGGTAAGCACCTACCTACGACTCGGGATGGAGAAGAGTATCTCGTCTGTGAAGAACCAAAATGACTCATATCCATTTTTAGCTAAAAACAATGTCCGCTATCTACAAAAATATTGAAACATGTCTTGGAAGCATTTAAATAGAACATTTTGGAATGATTAAAAACATGTAAACTGAAAATTTTGCACTTTTCAAAAACATAGAATTAGAACATTTTGCATCTTCTCAAAAACATGGAATTAGAACATTTTGCACCTTCTCAAAAACATGGAATTAGAACATTTTGCACCTTTTCAAAAACATGGAATTAGAACATTTTGTACTTTTCAAAAACATGGAATTAGAACATTTTGCACCTTCTCAAAAACATGGAATTAGAACATTTTGCACCTTCTCAAAAACATGGAATTAGAACATTTTGCACTTTTCAAAAACATGTAAACTGAAAATTTTGCACTTTTCAAAAACATAGAATTAGAACATTTTGCCCATTTTCGAAAACATGGAATTAGACAATTTTGAACCTTTTCAAAAACATGGAATTAGAACATTTTGCACCTTTTCAAAAACATGGTAATAGAACATTTTGCACATTTTCAAAAACATGGAATTAGAACATTTTGCACTTTTCAAAAACATGGAATTAGAACATTTTGCACCTTTTCAAAAACATGGAATTAGAACATTTTGTACTTTTCAAAAACATGGAATTAGAACATTTTGCACCTTTTCAAAAACATGGAATTAGAACATTTCGCACATTTTGGAATACATGAAATTAGAACATTTTGCACCTTTTCGAAAACATGGAATTAGAACATTTTGCACCTTTTCGAAAACATGTAAATTGAACATTTTACACTTTTCAAAAACTCGTAATTAACATTTGACACATGTTTTTCATTTTGTTTTTATGGCATAGCTCGCTTTGATTCTAGCTAAAATTGGATATGAGTCATTTTGGTTCTTCGCAGACGACATGTACATACGCAGTAAAGTAAGACATGTTAAATGAACGGATTTTCTTGGGATGCTCGTTCCGTCGTGGTCGTAGTAGCGTCTCGTACACGTACACGGGACGCGGGATGGAACCATAGAGACTGGGAAGAGACTGTGTGGGGGACGGTGGAGGTGGAGGGCAGGAGGGCATTACAGGAGGAGGGAGGTAATGGCCACCGCTCCAGAGCGTAAATCCTCTGGTGGTCGTCCCTGAGGGAGTCAATTGAACTCGAACGCTCACTGAAGTGGACAAAATTTATGAAGGTCATTTGTCATTTCCTCGTAGGCTCTGAATATCTTACCTGATAAATCAAACTTTTCCAATTCCTTTCTCTCATCTTCATAAACTTTCTCTCTGGGTCGTTACTCGTAAGTGGAAAAACTGGGCTTGCATCTCAATTACTTTTTAATCAAACAATAAGATCGCGTGTTAATTCTTCCTCTCGGAATTCCAAATATCCAGCCACTCGGTCGTCCCGTTGTGGCTGAGCATGAAAAGGGTTCCCAGTATAATATACACAGTATAATCGTAATCCCGAAAAACAAAGAAATTAAATCCAATATCAGTATCTCAACTATCGAAATTCGAAATCAAGAAATCGAAATCGAGATGGTGGCTATACTGTAGTGTGTATACTGTAGTCTCTATGCAAAGAGCCCGCGGTCTTAATGCCACTTACGTTAGACTCCAGTTTCCTCACTCACGCAGACACATATATGGAATGCTTTTACACTTTTGATTCCTGCGAAATGACTAGAGAAATATTAAGGAACCACCTACACAGCACAGTCGAGATCTTGAGAAGATATTAGGCGGAGTTCTCCGCGGCCTTTGCCAGGGCCGCACGAAGGAATTGCTTTTAGGCATAGCAATTTGTTTCCATGCAAAAACCACCATTTTAATCGGATTTTATTGATGGTTTTCTTTTGTAAAGCAAAATGTTGTATTTACATGTTTTAGAAAAGTGCAAAATGTTCCATTTACTTGATTCAGAAAAGTGCAAAATGTTCTATTTACATGTTTTGAGAAAAGTGGGAAATGTTTTATTGACATGTTTTTGAAATGTTCAAAAAAATTTATTTTGCATGTTTTGGTAAATTCAAAATAATTTATTTTTGCATGTTTTTGAAAAGTGCAAAATGTTGTATTTACTTGATTCAGAAAAGTGCTCAATGTTCTATTTACATGTTTTGAGAAAAGTGCAAAATGTTTTATTTCCATGTTTTTGAAATGTTCAAAAAAAATTATTTTGCATGTTTTTGAAATGTCTCAATATTTTTTTTTACATAATTTTGAAAACTCCAAAATGTTCCATTTACACGTTTTTTAAAAGTGCAAAATATTCTATTGACGTGTTTTGAGAAAAGTGGAAAATGTTTTATTTTACATATTTTTAAAAAGTTCAAAATGTTCTATTTCCATGTTTTTTAAATGTACAAAAATGTTTATTTTGCATGTTTTTGAAAAGTCAAAATATACTTTTTACATATTTTTTAAAAGTGCAAAATGTTCCATTTACACATTTTTTGAAAACTCAAGCAGAGAGGGCTGCCTGCGCTGGCCGCATTATCCGGCCCTCGCCTTTCCCTTTCCCCCTGACAAGGTGGAGTATGAGAAAATTTGGAGAAAGTTGACTCTTGATGAAGAGGTGTTCGGGGTGAGTGCTTCGCCTTTTGGAGTTGTAGTGGGAGAGAGAGAAAGTGCGGAAAAAAATAAATTGTAATGGAAAATGTTGTATTTAGAGGAGGAAGATTTGATATAGATAGAATTATACTGTAGCTCATGGGCTTTTGGTGCGGTTTTTATTATAATTTCTCTCTGGCGATGCTATCTGAAAGTTATTCCATTTCCAACAAATGATGGGATATTCTGCTGTATGATAACGATGATTTATCTCTCCATTGCAGATGTGGTTCTCCTACCGCCCGCCTGGTCTACAGTCTCCATCATGCAACTTTTGCTTCCCTTCGTCGTCTCCTCTCCATCTGAATCTGACCCGAGCATACTTACCACATTTCAAACGGCCTTCAGGCTTTTATACATTTTTTGAGAGATGAAACCTCATTTTATTAGAGCCATTTGCATCACTATTCATTTTATCCTACATAACTTAGCACATCTAACGGTGAGTTACTTTACATATTCCATCATCATACGTACGTACTCCTCTCCCCGTTTCCCCTGTACACTTGAACCACGCAGCCCTCCCTCCTCCCCTCCCTCCATGTCAACCACCCCCAAAATGCTAAACCTCTCTCATAATGCACTTGATGGACTATTAGTCTATTTGCATTTTGTTATTCCTCGTCTGCATCGCTAACCATTTGCCAATAAGGTATGTACGGGAGGAGGGGAGGGGAAGTACTCATGTAATAAGTCATTGGATTGGACGTGTAGGTGGTTATACACTATATCGTCAGTGAAGAACCAAAATGACCTAAATCCATTTGTAGCTAAAATCAATATCCACTATCTACAAAAATATGTTTTGAAAGCATTTGAATAGAATATTATGCTCTTTTCTAAAACATGTAAATAGAACATTTTACAATTTTCTAAAACATGTAAATAGAACATTTTACACTTTTCTAAAACATGTAAATAGAACATTTTACACTTTTCTAAAAAATGTAAATAGAACATTTTACACTTTTCTAAAACATGTAAATAGAACATTTTACACTTTTCTAAAACATGTAAATAGAACATTTTACAATTTTCTAAAACATGTAAATAGAAAATTTTACACTTTTCTAAAACATGTAAATAGAACATTTTACACTTTTCTAAAACATGTAAATAGAACATTTTACACTTTTCAAAAAACATGTAAATTAAATATTTTGCACTTTTTTAAAACTCTAAATTAACATTTTGCGTATGTTTCTCACTTTATTTTTATGACATAGCTCATTTTGATTTAAGCCTAAATTGGATATGGGTCATTTTGGTTCTTCACCGACGATATGGAGATAGACGTGGAGTGGATACACAGTTACGTCGAGATTTTCTTGTCGAAAGGAGAGACACATGTATAGGTATCGTAGAAGTAGAAGATTCATAGAGAGTAATTCATGGTCTATTAGATGGGAGAGGAGAGTAATTTTTTCTATAAATGAATGCTACTGGGGTGATAAATCTCTTATGGTCTTCTTACGTTTTCTCATCTCATAACCAAGGAACCTACCTCATTTCTCAATTTTATTCGCCTAGTACTCGTCCTCAATGCCTTCGTGTCTTTGTATAATTATGTATCAAATGCCTTGGAATATCCACGAGTCTCCAGAGGCCCCATCGCTATATTATGTAAATACAAAGTACCTTACCTATGTGTATGCACACCCCCAGGCAGGGCCGGACGAAGGAATTGGTTTTAGGCATAGCAATTTGTTTCCATGGAAAAACCAACATTTTGATTTTATTGATGGATTTCTTTGCTAAAGCAAAATTTTGTATTTACTTGTTTCAGAAAAGTGCAAAATGTTCTATTTAAATGTTTTGAGAAAATTGAAAAATGTTTTATTTCTGTGTTTTTGAAATGTACAAATAAATTTATTTTGCATGTTTTTGAAAAGTCTCAATATTCTTTCTACATATTTTTGAAAATTCCAAAATTTTCTATTTACATGTTTTGAGAAAAGGGGAAATGTTTTATTTCCATGTTTTTTAAATGTACAAAAAAAATTATTTGCATATATTTTAAAAGTCAAAATATATTTTTTTTTACATATTTTTTAAAATTGCAAAACGTTCTATTAACATTTTTTTGAAAAGTGCGTACAGATCTATGTTACTTGGATTTTAAAATGTGCAAAATTGATCATTTGCGTGTTTTTGAAAAGTTCAAAATGTTCCATTTACATGTTTTTTGAAAATTCAAGCAGCGGGGGCTGCCTGCGCTGGCCACATTATCCGGCCCTGCCCCCAGGTTTTTTGTCAAAATAAACATTTTCTTTAAATGCAAATTGCTAAATTATTACGAAGGCATCCATCACATTACTGTAATATACGTAGAGTTATTTGGCGGGGATCGAAATTAGTATTGGTAGGTACAGATAGTTAATAATGATTTGTACCATACTGTCGATGATTTGGTGTGAGACTCTAGAAAGTTGAATGCATGAGTAGTAGTGCAATATAAAGTGTGGAATAATATTGGTAGATATATTCCATTTCAAAGTTCAAAGCTTCAGCTCGTTGGTGTTGGTGTTGGTTTATGGGGCGAGGGAAACTTTAGACTTTAGAGGGAGACTATCACTCTCCGAATCTGTTTTTGTTTGTGCTCTCGTCCAATGGTCCAATTAACTCGAATACAAATGGTCCCATTGTCTCGCCCTATGTCTATACATTTACATAGACGACGAAGGGAATAATAGCAACAGGATGATATCATATTATGATGACCTTATGGCGCAACATTTAATTTCCGTAAAGGATTGTTGACATCAATAGACCGATATTCCGTCCCATGTAATTTAAAACAAAACCGTTTCCGCCAACTACTAAACATGACCGGACGAAGGAATTAATTTTAGGCACAGCAATTTGTTTCTATGTACAAAAACCACCATTTTGATTTTATTCATGGCTTTCTTTGCTAAAGCAAAATGTTGTATTTACATGTTTTAGAAAAGTGCAAAATGTTCGATTTACAGGTTTTGAGAAAAGTGGAAAATGTTTTATTTCCGTGTTTTTGAAATGTACAAAAAATTTATTTTGCATGTTTTTGAAAAGTCTCAATATTCTTTTTACAACTTTTTGAAAAGTGCAAAATGTTTCATTTACATGTTTTGAGAAAAGTTGAAATTAAATGTTTTATTTCCGTGTTTTTGAAATGTACAAAAAATTTATTTTGCATGTTTTTGAAAAGTCTCAATATTCTTTTTACAACTTTTTGAAATGTACAAAAACTTTAATTTGCATGTTTTTGAAAAATCTCAATATTCATTTGACATATTTTTAAAAAGTGCAAAATGTTCCTGTTACACGTTTTTTGAAAATGCAAGCAGCGAGGGCTGCCTGCGCTGGCCGCATTATCCGGATCCGGCCCTGAAACCAAAGACGAAGATCAGCCATCACAAAGCCAAGGTTATTTTTAAGCTAATTTATTTAAACTTGACGCCAAAGGTAAAATGTCAAATTTAGACCGGCTACTCAAAGTCTCAAAGTAAATCTAAAAGTATGTTCAAATGTTCATAGTTGAAATTATACTACTCATGAGATTTTCTCAAAACACCATCGAAATAAGTGGAAGCATTTCTACAAGATGCTCTGGGGAGACAACAACAACAACAACAACATGTGACATTTAAAGTTTGAGACGTTCCATAATTCGTGTTGTATGTTGTAGGAAACAAAAATGAGGTTGGCTGATGGGGTAATGAGTGGAAGTGAGCTAGAGATGGGAAATAATGACAACACTTTTCTTGGAGCATCTTCTTTGGGATGATCTTGGGAGCGAAGCGGTGAGATGCTCTGGAAACTGGAAGGATGAGCGAGCGAGAGAGTGAGAGAGATAGAGATGGAAAAAAGACTTGGACAGAGTAGTAGTAGTAGGAGTAGAAGTGGCTCTGTACACAAGTGACTCTCCCTACATTTTCCACCAGGACCAGGACCAGGCCACATTGTAATTTCGTCAAAAATCAATTCTTGGAAGACGCTACAGGTCCGTCGGTTGGTAGTTGGGAGAAGTAGTGAGTCTAAATCCAAGTTACCCTCTAAAATGCTCCCTTTCTCTTCTCTCTAAAGCTCCTTAGTTTAAGCGTTCCAACGGAATTTTCTCTCTCCAACAAGAACAGAATCATCCAAGTCGGACCCAACTCCTTTCTCTCTCCGATCCGAGTAAACTACTTTCTTCCCTCCGCTCTCACCACCTCCTCCACGAAAAAAAAGTTTCTTCTATTCATATCCTATTTTCTCTTTTCTACGTGTACAATATCTCATACTAGAATTAGAAGGCCCGGTCTACGGTAGGGGCAGACAGAGTTGTGATAATATGCTACGTGTAAAATTTATCGTAACTTTTGGCTAAAGTCGTGATCCTGTGCAAGTCGCGGTTCTGGAGCCTTTGGCAGGGCCGGCTAATGCGACCACCGCAGGCAGCCCACGCTGCTTGAATTTTCTCAAAACATGTAAATAGAGCGTTTTGCAGTTTTCAAAAATATGTAAAAAGAATATTGAGACTTTTCAAAAACATGCAAAATAAAACATTTTCCAATTTTCTCAAAACACGTCAATAGAATATTTTGCACTTTTAAAAAACGTGTAAATGGAACATTATGAAGTTTTCAAAAATGTGTAAAAAGAATATTGAGACTTTTCAAAAACATGCAAAATAAATTATTTTGTACATTTCAAAAACATGGGAATAAAACATTTTTAACTTTTCTTAAAACATGTAAATAGAACATTGAGCACTTTTCTGAATCAAGTAAAAGGAACATTTTGCACTTTTCTGAATCAAGTAAATAAAACATTTTGCACTTTTCTGAATCAAGTAAATAGAACATTTTGCTTTAGCAAAGAAAACCACCAATAAAATCAAAATGGTGATTTTTGTATGGAAACAAATTGCTGCGAAAAGAAATTCCTTCATCCGGCCCTGGTCTTTGGAGATGTCATTGTTTTATATTGGAGATACTGGTCCTGGTGGGTATGCACAGAGCTGCTACAACAACTCGGAATCTTTATCCCGTCTCCGTCTCCTACAAAACTCACAACTGACTTTTATACTTACGTGCTCCGTGGATGGAATAAGCAAGTGAGTCGAAGTCGTAACGAAGTAAAACACATCCCTTTACGTAAGCTCCTTGTTCTCCTCTATGTAAATAGACACTGAAAAAACTCAGCCGCATATCACACTTGGAAAATCTACTTACTTTTTATGCTTTTCCTAATGCTCTCTCCCACTCTCTCTCTCTCACACACTATTTCCCTTAATACTTGTGTATATTTACTTACACATATCTCCCACTTCCCCTTCTCGAGAAACACCAAAATAATATCTCCTTGTTTGTTGTGTCTATAATTACTTATTGTTAGTTGTGGTAGTTTTCAACTTAAACATTGCCGCATTAATCTTCTCCTCTGGAAGTGGTGAGTACTCAGTGAGTCCTCCTCTCCACTCTTTCTCTTAACCAAAGGAAAATCAATGTTGCATGTTCTGAATCGTTCCAATATCTGACTTGTGAATGTGCTCTGTATCATACTTTGTATCCGCGAGGCTGTCGTGTTCCTGTCTATATACCTATAGCCCCTCCACCTACAACTACAACCACTGATGGAGGACGTGTACTGAAATATATCAATCGATAACCCATCACACCATAGTAGTACCACGAGTCTGTATTTATAGGAATATAAGAGCGAACCCTCTGGCCTTCTGGTTGTGGTCAACTGGAACTTTGATCTTGGTGATTCGGTGATTGTGTATACATAATACAGTTTTGTTAGAAAACTTGAATTTTAGCGTCCTCACAATGTCTTTATGATTTTTAAACATGCTACGAACATTTTACATAAAATACAATAATCGAAATGGGCATCATTTTTTAAACGTGGTATTTAAGCTGATTTGCGACGCAATAGAAAATTTTTCTAAAGATTATTCGTACAGTTTAAAGCGTTACATTAGTTTACATTTTGGTACAATCAATACAGTTTAAATCACCAATTTGTTTTAAGCTACAACGACTTTTAAAAATGAATCAAACACGCACCTTTCATCTAACAAAACTTTTTTTATTCAAAATAATAAAAAAGGGCTGTTTGCGCATGAGTGGAGAAGACACTGTAAGGAGAAAGAAACCCTCGCTCATGTTCTAGGGAAGTGTCATGGGGGAAACTTACTGAGGACATTATGGTAGACATCATGAAGTTAGCACTGCACCAATTGTAAATAAACATGTAAGTGCTAACTACTAAATTGCCTGACACTTAAATAAAAAATAAAATCAAACTCTAGAGTACAGATTTATTTAACAAAAGTCATGAATTTCTCGAATTAGTGACTTGATGTCAGATTTGAAGGATTTAAACGCCGATTGAAAATGATTTGTATTTAACAATATGAAATATAGTAGTGTCTGAAAAAAACTGATCCGTTTCCGGATCTTTCACATTTTCTGCGTTGAAATTTGAGGCCAAAGGCAAGTAGTATGGAATTCATAACCAGAGCCGGATAATGTGGCGAGCGCAGGCAGCACCCGCTGCTTGAATTTTCAAATAACATGTAATTGGAACATTTTGAAGTTTTAAAATATACGTAAAAATAATATTCTGACTTTTTAAAAACATGCAAATAATTTTTTTTGAACATTTGAAAAACATGGAAATAAAACATTTTCCACTTTTCTCAAAACATGTAAATAGAACATTGAGCACTTTTCTGAATCAAGTAAATCGAACATTTTGCACTTTTCTAAAACATGTAAATACAACATTTTGCATTACCAAAGAAAACCACCAATAAAATCAAAATAGTGGTTTTTGTATTGAAACAAATTGCTGCCTAAAAACAATTCCTTCGTCTGTCCCTGTTCGTTCATAATCATATAGTGGAGTTGCCATAGGATGGACCATGGATTACGTTGGAATTCAATTTACACTCACTTTTATTTCATAACAAAGTACAAACGAGACAAGGAAAGGACTGACTTCTAAAATGTCCAGGAAACTATACCTAATGCTATGTATTTCTAAAATTTCTTTTGGAATGCTTTTATATGCACACCATAATATTTAGTCTGACGACTGCAGCCGAGTTATTCGCGGTGCCGGATGGTTCCTTACGTATTCCTCGTCGTCGTCCACCTAATTACATGGCAGTATAATTATATTGGTAATCTCAATATCTGCTTTGAGAAATATCAGTAGGAAGGGAAATGAGGGAGAAATCGAGAAATGGAGGTGGACAGACAGCGATGGACGTGAATGTGACGGTGTTTTTTATCATATACAGAATACTACCTCAGTATCAGTAGTCAGTAGTAAGAGGCAAAGGTTTTGTGTCTATTCCTACCTGCTTATATGTAGATACCTACTACTGCTACTACCAGGGCCGGACGAAGGAATTACTTTTAGGCAGCAATTTGTTTCCATGCAAAAACCACTATTTTGATTTTATTGATGGTTTTCTTTGTAAAGCAAAATGTTGTATTTACATGTTTTAGAAAAGTGCAAAATGTTCTTTTTACTTGATTCAGAAAAGTGCTCAATGTTCTATTTACATGTTTTGAGAAAAGTGGAAAATCTTTTATTTTCCATGTTTTTTAAATGTACGCAAAAATTTATTTTGCATGTTTTTGAAAAGTGCAAAATGTTCGATTTACTTGGTTCAGAAAAGTGCAAAATAGTCTATTTACATATTTTGAGAAAAGTGTAAAATGTTTTATTTCCACGTTTTTGAAATGTACAAAAAATTATATTTGCAACTTTTTGAAAAGTCAAAACATTCTTTTTACATATTTTTGAAAAGTGCTCAATGTTCCATTTACACGCTTTTGAAAATTGAAGCAGCGGGGGCTGCCTGTGCTGGTCGCATTATCCGGCTCTGGCTACTACATACTACCACTCAGAGTACTCAGACGATGTCTTCGGAGTCGAAATAGAATTGTTGAGTCAGTGGAATTTTGGTGTGTAGTAGACTGGGAGGGAGAAGCTGAAAGTAAGACAGCAGCCTGCCTGTTGAAAGGATGGTGGAGCGGGAGCGTGAGTCCACCACCACTATTCTCTGCAGGTTCCAAACAATTGATCCTTAGTGTTGAATTATGCATGATTTTCCTGTGAAACCTTCCGCCTCTCTACCTATACATGAATATGCCATGTGTATCTTCCTCTTCTGAGCTCTTCAAAATATCGGTAGACCCACTCGCTGAGAGAATAGAGCGAGAGAGAGAGAGACGGAGTTTCCGAGTACCGTGTTTGTAAATGGGGGCTCCGGCTGGAGCAACAGCAGCTGAGCAGTATGAGCCATGTTATGTCATTGGTGGACCTTCATGTAAAAACAACTAAGTAGGTAAACATTTTCTGTACTACATGCTCCGCGGAGAGCATAGCTCTGAGTGCATGGGAAGAATGCATTCAAGATTATTTGTATTCCTCCCATGACTTTTTAGTGAGATAGCTCTTTTGAATGCATCTCAACGTGTTGCTTATCCGCCTTACTCTATTTTTGTTTTACAAAAATTTCAATTACTATTTATTCCCAGCCAAAGTTAATATTTATTTACAACTAGGTACATATTTATTATACATAGCCACAAGCTCCCCATTTAAACAAGGTAAATATCATACGTAGACATTTTTGTATAGAAATGCCCGTGCTAAAGTTTTGATTTATCGTTATTAAACTTACCTACAGAAGGTCGAATCAAATGGTGCAAAGGCGCAATTACTGGAAATTCTATTCCAGAAGGCGCTCTCGTGGTGTATAAAAGAAATCACTATTTGACCAAACCACGCAAAACAATTATCTCTCTCGGTCTAACATCTAACAAGGGACATTGAAGCAAGGACCGGATAATGCGGCCAGCGCAGGCGGCCCCGCTGCTTGAATTCTCTCAAAACATGTAAATGGAACATTTTGCACTTTTCAAAAATATGTAAAAAGAATATTTTGACATTTCAAAAACATGCAAATAAAACATTTTCCACTTTTCTCAAAACATGTTAATGGAATATTTTGCACATTTCAAAAACATGGGAATAAATTTTTTTGCACATTTCCAAAACATGGAAATAAGTTTTTTTGTACATTTCAAAAACATGCAAATAAAATTATTTACACATTTCAAAAACATGCAAATAAAATTATTTACACATTTCAAAAACATGGAAATAAAACATTTTCCACTTTTCCCAAAACATGTAAATAGAACATTGAGCACTTTTCTGAATCAAGTAAAAAGAACATTTTGCACTTTTCTAAAACATGCAAATACAACATTTTGCTTTACAAAAGAAAACCATCAATAAAATCAAAATGGTGGTTTTTGTATGGAAACAAATTGCTGCCTAAAACAAATTCCTTCGTCCGGCCCTGGGTGAAGCACGACACATAAAGGACGCGGAGTAAATTGGATTGACCCACCCTAAATGGACTACAAATGTAAATTATTTCACTCTCGCAGGTAGCGCAGTTGGCTCGTTTTGTCACAGTTGTCCGCGGAAATTTAAAAAAATTTGAATTTAAGATATTTTCCATCCAGACCTGTTCGTTCTATCTTCTACAGTTCTACATTCTACAGTTCTACAGTTTTCACCCCGACTTTTATTTTTAAGGCACTTTCACTCTGTATGCGTCCATCCAGTTTCATAAGCATTCCAGCACAGCCTTATAAGTCTACTACAACTACAACGACAGAAGCCCACAACATCATCTTATACGCTCTGAGTAGTGCTTCCTTCCTTTAACTCAGCTGTTGTAATTTCCAATTTTTTTCCCCAAGCATATGAAATACATAATATAGTGTGTGTTTCCCAGTTGTTTTCCGTCGGATAGTATATTCGATATTCAACCGGCTGTTATCCTACAATGAAAATATAATACTCCCTATCTCTTCACCCTTATTTGCCTATCTCTTTCTGTCTGTCCAAAACCTATCAATCGTAATCGTGAGCAATCTTCTGTCTATGCGGTTGTCAATGGCGTTTCTGGAGAGGGCACCATTCGAGTTTATAAAAAAAATGTACTAAAATGGGATGTAAAAGGTAGAATTTATAAGGATAATTTAATTAACACTGTCCTAATTAATGCCCCCCCCCACCTATACAGTTGTTTGAAGCTCCGCCACTGGTACTGGTACTGGTACTGGTACTGGTTGATTCCCATTTCCTTCGTTTTATTCCATCCAAGTTAAATATTGAAGAAATAGCGGGCTCGGCTGCGTAGAAAAATAAGCTGAATGTGAATACTATACCTGAACTACTTTACTTTACTCGAGCAGAAGGAACCACCAGACACACCGCATAATTCATACCTTTGCCAATAGCATCAGTTTTCCCTGCACATGCTATACCTCTCTTTTTCTATTCTCTAGTCCCCAGTCCATTCACTCTCTATTATACTCTGCGCTTGTAACCAACTTAGCCTATTTCACTGTCATTGTCTGCTCCTCCTCGGTTAGTTTTCTGCTTGTCGACATGGTGATTTAATTTGAAATGATCGCCAAAATAAATTAGTTTCCATTTTTCATGCCAGCGCTAAAGAATTTAAATCCATCAAAATAAAAACGTTTGTTCGTGAATAGCCTTGCATGTAGAATGGTACGTTCGTGGTGCCGGGGCCGGTGATGGTTAGAACCACCATGTGCATAAAATATGCGATTTTAAAGATTATACCGTGTGGGTTGAGAGACTTGTTGGAAGTTGGAAATGTGGTAGACCCTTATGCCTTACAGCCCTGGACCAGCTACCCACTCACTCAGAGATTTCCCCGCGTATTTAATCTTTCATCAGTTTGAATTGACAAGATGTATTATTTTGCTAAATTATTATTTTACTTAGTTGAGAGAGACGACCAAAAAATTCTGAAGAGCAACAGCGCTCAGTCTCAGGGCCGGACGAAGGAATTACTTTTAGGCAGGAATTTGTTTCCATACAAAAGCCACCATTTTGATCGGATTTTACTGATGGTTTTCTTTGGTAAAGCAAAATGTTGTATCTACATGTTTTTAGAAAAGTGCAAAATGTTCGATTTACTTGATTCAGAAAAGTGCTCAATGTTCTATTTACATGTTTTAAGAAAAGTGGAAAATGTTTTATTTACGAGTTTTTGAAATGTACAAAAAAAATTTTTTGCATGTTTTTGAAATGTCTCAATATTGTTTTTTACATATTTTTGAAAAGTGCAAAATGTTCCATTTACATGTTTTGAGAAAATTCAGTCAGCGCGGGCCGCATTATCCGGCCCTGCTCATTCTCAACCTTTTGGGATTAACGCTGAAGTATCCTGCTTGTTTGTATTATTGTTACTATTATTCGGGAATCGGGGCGAGCCAATTTACAGGATGAGGAACGGTCGTTGCTACACCGTTATACTGTAATAATATGGGTGCATCCTTTCATGCATGTTAAGATTATCGATTATCGGCATCGGTATCGGCATCGGGATCGGCTTCTAAGCCCGCTGACTATTGTTATTGCTGAGTTATGAGAAGGCAGGAACTGGTAATGAAATTAATTACATAGCCCTTTCAGACAGATACTATACTCGTCCTCGTCCACGCATCTGCATATGACTGTTTGGCCGGACTCCGGCTCCGGCTCCGGCTCCGGACAGTATCAGTTTACTGGGAAAGGAGAAGCCCTACGCTTTGTATGGCTGCATTGACAGGTGTAATAGGAACAACCTTAAAAATCTATATTGCTGCTCACAACTACAACGCTTAAATAATTATTTATTGTCATACCAAACCAAAACGAACCCTCCCCTTAACTGCATTTAATTTTGGGACCCCCTGTAATTTGATTTTCTGCTCCTTTACATCCCTCAATGTCGGAATTGGGAGAAAGAGAATTGACAAAAAAAACTTTTGGATCTCTACCAGTACCAGTACCGGCACCAGTGTCCTGAATGTCCTTGGTTGTACTTTGGGGGGAAAGCACCGCTATGCATTATCTATCGGCTTGACCCGGCCCGGGCATTGGGGATCGAGATCGGGGTGACCCGCCTTATCTAGAGTGAGCCAGAGACAAGTTAAACTCATTCAAACGTGGCTTATTATATTACTATCATTGCTTAACCGTTCCGAAGGGACTGGGAATCTAACTTATCTAACGCAACTGTAAGAATGTAGAAAACAAAACTGTTTGATGTACAGTAACAGTCATTAAAACTTTTGCTTTTTACTCAGCCTCTGCCCTCAAGATCTTTACCACTGTTTCATACAAATCGTCTGTGAATCGTCATCGTCTGCAAAGAACCAAAATGACCCATATCCATTTGTAGCTAAAAACAATATCCACTATCTACACAAATATTCAAATATGTCTAGAGAGCATTTAAATAGGATATTTTACAATTTTCAAAAACACGTTAATAGAACATTTTACACTTTTCAAAAACATGGATTGAGAACATTTTACATCTTTTTGAAAACATGGAATTAGAACATTTTGCACCTTTTCAAAAACACGGAATTAGAATATTTTGCACCTTTTCAAAAGCGTCGAATTAGGACATTTTACACTTTTCAAAAACATGGAATTAGAACATTTTACATCTTTTTGAAAACATGGAATTAGAACATTTTGCACCTTTTCAAAAACATGCAAATAGGACATTTTACACTTTCCAAAAAAATGGAATTAGAACATGTTACACTTTTCAAAAACATGCAAATAGGACATTTTACACTTTTCAAAAACATGCAAATAGGACATTTTACACTTTTCAAAAAAATGGAATTAGAACATTTTACACTTTTCAAAAACATGCAAATAGGACATTTTACACTTTTCAAAAAAATGGAATTAGAACATTTTACACTTTTCAAAAACATGCAAATAGGACATTTTACACCTTTTCAAAAACATGTGTATAGGACATTTTACACTTTTCAAAAACTCCTAATTAACATTGTACGCATGTTTCTCATTTGATTTTTAGGACATAGCTCATTTTGACTCTAGCTTAAATTGGATATGGGTCATTTTGGTTCTTCACACACGAAATATGATGTAAGCTGTAGAGTGTATAGAAAATTAAGCCCTGGAACTGGAACTGGAACTCACTGAAACTGGAAAATATTCCAGTTACAAAATTGTTTCAAATATAGGGCGGGGACTCCTGACCAAAAGACGAAAACCGAAAACCGGAGGAAATCCATGTTACTTAGCGGTTTTGAAATGTGAGTTTACACAGAGAGAGAGAGAGAGAGCCTGGAAAATATGCTGGATACTGGATGCGTGACTCTGGCTCGGACGGCCGGCGTCGTATGAGCATTTATTGATCAGAGGAGTACAGTACAAGGGAGTTGAAGATGGGCTTGAGTGGAAGTAAAAGAAGTAGTAATGCAGTATGCAGGAGGCAGGAGGGAGAGTAATGTGTTATTTTAGAAGTTCTCACTCGTGCCTCCTTATTTGGATAGTGGCCCGGCGCTCGCTTTCTCTGCGGCTCTCAGGCTCGGGGAAAGGCAGAGAGAAATTAATTTAAAGCTGGTTTTATTAAGTAGTTGGAAAAGCAAAAGTAAAGTGCTGAGGAGTGAAATGTGTGTATCTGTTTCTCGATCTGGAGCGGATGTGAGAGTCTGTAGACTGTAGCTAACTAACGTATGGGACGTAGGGGAGGTGGACCATGGTGCTATGCCTATAGCCTGATATAGACATATTATCTGGATAGACGTGGAGGTGAAAAGTGCAAGAAATGCTCCACGGCTCCACTACAGAAACGCCATCCGAAATATCAAAAGAGTGGGAGAGAGAGAGAGAAGAAATGTCTTTTGACTCACTTCATGTGATATCAACAGGCTTGAAAGAAGGAGAGTTACTTCTCTCCATACAAAAGTCTACTCATTCATAATACACAGGATCTGCATGTAAGTACATTATGGATTTTCCCAGACGATATAAGGACTCGTCTATGGGGCGGCGGACTCTGCCACATGCCTATAGCTATAGCCATAGCCTCCTGTTGGGATTCTTGGGATTGTGATGTGGGTAGTTCCCACCATGCTCCCACAGCCAGAACCAGACCCAGAATAGCTGAGGATGAGAGAGGGGAAAGTCAAAAACTATACGGGTCTCTTCTTGGATCTTCTTGGATGTGGACGGATCAGGGCCGGACGAGGACGAAGGAATTCCTTTTGGGCAGCAATCTTTTTCCAAGCAAACCCCACCATTTTGATCGGATTTTATTGATGGTTTTCTTCGGTAAAGCAAAATGTTGTATTCGCATGTTTTAGAAAAGTGGAAAATGTTCCATTTACTTGATTCAAAACAGTGCAAAATGTTCTATTCACATGTTTTAGAAAAGTGCAAAATGTTCTTTTTACTTGATTCAGAAAAGTGCTCAATATTCTATTTACATGTTTTGAGAAAAGTGAAAAATATTTTATTTCCATGTTTTTTAAATGTACAAAAAAATTTATTTTGCATGTTTTTGAAAAGTCTCAATATTCTTTTTACATATTTTTGAAAAGTGCTCAATGTTCCATTTACATGTTTTTTGGAAATTCAAGGAGCGGGGGCTGCCAGCGCTGGCCGCATTATCCGGATCCGGCATCCGGCCCTGGGACGGATGAGAAAGAGTGCGAGTACGAGTAGGACTACGAGTTGTGTCGGCGTTCGCGTTGGAGTGGGACTCTGCGTATATCTGGGAGAGTATCTCTCTGGATTCTGGATGTGAGTAGTAGTCGGATGCACATGTGGATGATAGATGTTGATTTTTGTACGCCGCCAGACCAGAGTCTTTCACTCCAGGAATCTTCTTACCTCTCCTCCACAGGGAGAGAGAGATGCGGATGTGGATGCCGATGCCGATGCCGATGCCGACGGAGGGACTAACGCTATGCTACAAATGTCTCCTCTCCTCCCCTCCCCTCGCCTCACTCTCACAGTGCGCTCCTCTTGAAACGTTGAAACCAAGAAGCAACTCTCACAGTTGTTTATGCTGTAAATGGATGGGTAGTTTAAGTAAGTACACCATCTCCCATCTCCCACCCTCCTCCCAAAGACCCGCGTCTCTCCTCCTCAGCGAGATGGAGAGGCCAAATGTGAATTCAAGTTAATGTGAAGACATATGTATAGACATAAGCGGCTCTGGATTGCTGGATGTAGAACACTTTGTACAATTGGATGAACAAGGTACCGTTTCCATATAACTTACTCAGGACGTGAAGAGATGAGTCGGATTTCTCTGACAAGAGCGGCAGAGCGCAATCTGTTCCATAGGAATAGGAGCCTGTATCCCGTCCTATATCAAAGTACCTCGGAGCTATAGTCACTGAGGTAACTACATATTTAATCCTCACAACTGCTGTACACAATCCGAAGCCGAATCCGAAGCCGAAGCCGAGGTCCCCTCTCTCCCAGTACCAGTCCCAGTACCAGTCCCAGACACAGACACAGCTCCTTCCCACACCCGCGTCCCATCCACACTTTGTATCAATAATAATTTTAATTGCTTTTTAACTACCTACCCCATGTATCCATGGCGATTATTAGCCTCTCTCTCTCTACTTGCCCAATTGTAATGAGTACCACCATCACCATCATCATCATCCAAGTACACCCTGCCCAAGAACTGCCGACACCAAAAGCAAAATCCATCCAAGTGGCGAGGATGTAAATGTGCTGTAAAAAAATCTCTCACCTAATATAAAGTGAGTTGGAGTTGGAACAATATTTTCTAATCCAAGAGGAGTGAGTGAGATGCGGGCTCGTGGAATTTTTGGATTTAGTCAGAGTTAACTTTAGTTTAGGAGAGGCCGGGGCCGGGGCCGGTACCGGTACCGGTAGAGAGAGAGAGAGGAAAGGCCGGGACCGGATTGTTTACAAGATGTGGAAACGAGGAGGGTAAAAACAACAAGAGGAGAGAGAGAGAGAATAGAGACAGTGGAAAAAAACTTGTCTTCAAGTTTAGGCAGTTAAGTGGGCTGGAGAGTATATACTTTGTTGTTTTCGTCGTAAGTGAAAGAACAATTTGGCCTAAAAAAAACCGGAGAAGGCTTTCTCTTCCTTTCTCTTCTATTCTCTCCGCTTTCACCAGCTCCAAATTCCAAATCCAAAGGCAAAGCCAAAGCCAAAGCCAAAGCAAAGGCTCGTCTCGTCGCGTTGTCCTCCACAAAAATTCTCACCACAACTCTCGCACACACACAGTCAACGCCGAAAACGACGACCAGGACCAGATAATGTGGCCAGCGCAGGGAGCCCCCGCTGCTTGAATTTTCAAAAAACGTGTAAATGGGACATTTTTCAGCTTTTAGAAATATGTAAAAAGAATATTGAGACTTTTCAAAAAGTTGCAAATTAAAGTTTTTGTGCATTTCAAAAACATGCAAGTAAAACATTTGCACTTTTCTCAAAACATGTAAATAGAACATTTTGCACTTTTCTGAATCAAGTAAATCGAACATTTTGCACTTTTCTAAAAACATGTAAATAGAACACTTTGCAATTTTCTGAATCAAGTAAAAAGAACATTTTGCACTTTTCTAAAACATGTAAATACAACATTTTGCTTTACAAAAGAAAACCATGAATAAAATCAAAATGGTGGTTTTTGTATGGAAACAAATTCCTGGCTAATAGTAATTCCTTCGTCCGGCCCTGACGACGACAACGACAACGACAAGGAAACGACTCAAATCACTAACATAGAAATAATTATTAAACTTTTCTCTCTCTCTCTCCCCACCCCCCACTCAACCATTAGAAATTCTAAGTAAGCGTCTCCCACGTCCGCCCGTCTGTCTGTCCGTCCGCCGCTCCGTATTCCGTATGTACGCCTCTATGTCCCTCTTATTATTCTTTATGTCTGTTTATCGGAGTTTAATGCAATTTGTATAATAGATGTGCTCCCAGCTGAAAAAGTAGGAGAGTGGGAAAGTATTCATGGGACTGGTAGGAGTAATCGCCGTCATTGGGAAGGAGCGTAGCCGTATGTACGTTCGTGGGAGGAAGGCCATGAGCCAAGGGGCAGAGTAGAAAAAGCCTATGGCAGAGAACAAAGTTGAGACAAATTGAGTTTATTACAAGCATATTAAAATGGGCAAAACTATCGCGTCTCTCAAGTTCCTCCCGCTCCACAGTCACATACATAATGTGAGGACCAACACCAACACCGACACCGAGTACTCGCTCAGCTCACTATGCACCGTGATTAGTAACTGTCTATCCCTATATATTAAAGCATAAAGTATCAATTTCCCTTTCAACCATTGCGGCTCTCCAACTTGAAAACCTTTGAAACTAAAACTTTCTCACGTACGAGAGAGAGAGAGAGAGGCCCCGCATTCGGCCTCTCTCAGGGCCGGACGAAGGAATTACTATTAGGCAGCAATTTTGTTTCCATACAAAAACCACCATTTTGATTGATTTTATTGATGGTTTTCTTTGGTAAAGCAAAATGTTGTATTTACGTGTTTTTGAAAAGTGCAAAATGTACTTTTTGCTTGATTCAGAAAAGTGCAGAATGTTCTATTTACATGTTTTGAGAAACTTGGAAAATGTTTTATTTGCTATGATTTTGAAATGTAGAAAAAATTTCCTGATATTTTGAAAGTTTTTGTAAAAGTCAAAATATTCTTTTTGCATATATTTTAAAACTGCAAAATGTACTATTTACATGTTTGAGAAACGTTTAAAATGTTAAATTTACCTGATTCTGAAAAGTGCAAAATAGTCTATTTACATATTTGAAAAAAGTGGAAAATGTTTAATTTCCATGTTTTTGAAATGTGTAAAAAATTTAATGTGCATGTTTTAGAAAAGTGAAATTATTCTATTTGCATATTTTTTAAAAGGGCAAAATGTTCTATTTACATGATTTTGAAAATTCAAGGAGCGGGGCTGCCTGCGCTGGCCGCATTATCCGGCTCCGGCTCCGGCTCCGGCCCTGGCCTCTCTCCACCCTTCTACTCTTGCGGACGGAGAACAACTAGTCATTCTTGCATTGTCACAAGAGGGTAATCTCAACTTCCTAACCGAGTCCGCCTCGTTCCCGTTCCCGTTCCTATACTCTCTCGCTCTCGTCCACGGACACAAAAGTTCCTTGGGAAGGAGAAAGTTAGTCTAGTTTTGGGATTGAGTCCGCTTCCGTCCCACGACATATGTCCCCTTCCTCTCGTCCATTCCTGTGGAGCCAGCCGAAAGTGGAGGGGGGGAGCCTCCGCTCCCATGAGCAATGTTTTTCCTTGGATGGTTAGGGGGACATAATGAGAAATAAAATACAAATAATAAGAATAGTTAGCCCATAGATTCTGGAATTATAGGGAAGGCTCAAGAGTTGAAGGAGTGAAGAAGTGGCATGTTTAAGAGAAAACTTGAACAAGGGAACAATGGAAATCAGGTTCGAGTCTCAGGATCTCCGCGATAGTTTCAAACCAAGTATAATTGTGACCATGTAATTATGTACGGAGATGTAGGTGCATACACATGAGAGGAAAATAGACGACGTAAAGTTCTTTCACTTTCACTTTCTCCACTACCACCACTCTACTCCCATGGAGTTAAACTTAACTACGAGGAGAGGCCGAGGAGGGATTTGGGTGGCGATGGGGAATAGAAAGAAATAGATACGAGCAGTATATACCACTATACCATACACCACTATATATAGGAACTACATTAGAGCCTCTGAAAACGAATACACGGAAATGCTCGAAATTCAGATTGACCCATCCATTTAGAGTTTTTTTGTGTCTGTGTCCTGAAAGCCGAGGCCGAAAGCTTTGGCTATAAAAGTTTGTATACAAATAATGCATTCCCATTTCCATCCCCTGTAATCTCCGTCATAAATAGAAACGACTCTCAAGGTATCATCTTGGCCCTCGCAAAAAGAAAGTATAAGATGTATTCTCAACAATTCTTCAACTTCCGTGTGTGTGTGTGTGACAGTACTCAATATTCAGTCAGGGTCCCCAAAGGCCCCGCAACGCATCTTCTGTTTACTTGTGAACGAGATTTAAATGGTAATATTTTTGAATTTTTTACTTAATTGCAGATTTTCAGATTTGCAATGATTTTAGAAGGTTCTTACAGAGAAATGCATATCGTCTGTGAAGAACCAAAATGACCCATATTCAATTTTTAACTAGAATCAAAATGAGCTATGTCATAAGAACAAAATGAGAAACGTGCGGAAAATGTTAATTACGAGTTTTTGAAAAGTGTAAAATGGTCTGTATACATGTTTTTGAAAAGTCTAATATGTTCTATTTACTAGTTTTAAAAAAGTGCAAAATGTTCTATTTAACGTGTTTTTGACTAGTTTAAAAAATTGCAAATGTTCGATTTAACGTGATTTTGAAAAGTGCAAAATATTTTGATTAATGTGTTTTTGAAAAGTGCAAAATTTTGTATTTACTAGTTTTGAAAAAGTGCAAAATGTTCTATTTACTAGTTTTTAAAAAGTGTAAAATGTTCTATTTAACTTGTTTTTGACTAGTTTAAAAAAATTGCAAATGTTCTATTTAACTTGTTTTTGACTAGTTTAAAAAAATTGCAAATGTTCGATTTAACGTGATTTTGAAAAGTGCAAAATATTCTGATTAATGTGTTTTTGAAAAGTGCAAAATTTTGTATTTACTAGTTTTGAAAAAGTGCAAAATGTTCCATTTGCTAGTTTTAAAAAAGTGCAAAATATTCTGATTAATGTGTTTTTGAAAAGTGCAAAATTTTGTATTTAGTAGTTTTAAAAAAGTGCAAAATGTTGTATTTAACGTGTTTTTGAAATTTACAAGTTTAAAAAAAAATGCAAAATATTCTATTAACGTGTTTTTGAAAAGTGCAAAATGTTGTATTTACTAGTTTAAAAAAAATGTTCTATATAAGTACCTACTGTCTTGACGTATTTGAATATTAATTTTTGTAGATAGTGGAAATTGTTTTGAGCTACAATATAGGGATCATGATGAACTTGTTTGCTCCAGTATATAGTCACCACTATATAGCACCACTATATAGCGAGGTTGTTTCCTATAAGGAAAATACAAATCAAACTCACTCGTCACTATACAGTCGACAGTCAGCTAGCTGAGTTTAATTGAATGGTGCTGAGACGGCCTGAGGATTGAGGGTAAAAGCAAAGTTTTCCCTTTTCTCCCCGTTCCCGTTGTCTTTGTCGTTATTCACTCTTTTTCACTCCTCCATTGTCGACAGTATGTGGGGGCAGGATGAGTAGTGGAAGTGGATAGCGAACCTCCAAATCCAAATCCAAGTCCAAATACATTCGTGTACGTACATCTATACTCTCATTCCCTATTTTTCATGTCGTCGGATTCGGATTCGGATTCGGATTCGGATTCGGAGTATTTGTGAGGCGACAGAAACTTTGGCCTATGTTCTTGGCTACTGCTACTGCCACTGTGAGGGGAACTACTACACTGGGAAGGAATAGGGAAAGAATACTGCCGCAGCATGCAACACCCATTATTTAAAAAGATCAACCACTATCAATTCATCTATACTTTTCTGACTACGGCAGAATTCTTCAACACAAGTAGGTAGATTCAATTATCGGTAGTATATGTCCCCTTCCCGCTCATCCGTTTCTGTCGGAGAAAACTCGTATGAATTTTTTTTAAATACGTTTTTGTTTCCAAAACTGAGTTTAGAAAAACCACCAAAATTTTGATTTAAGTATATTCAGAAATAAAATTCAAATTTTAATGACAAAGGAATTACCAGGGACCGGTCGGAGCAAACTTGATGAAACCGCATTTTTTTTGGATGTGTATATAGATGCGCGTGAAAGAAAATCTATTTGTAGTATAGTGCTTGTATATGCTCTGTTAAAAATCAAAATCTGAGTGTTACTTGTTGCGTTATTCCCTTGTTGGGAATTTCCGGAAACTAATCGTGAGACACAATGGGATTTAAAATGTAAACTTTAGAAGTGGGAGAGAAGCGTGAAATTATATCTTGCAGCTAAAGGAGATATGGAGGAAGATGCGTAGTGTATATGCTAGTTACCAGGACCAGAACCAGAATTGTACGTCTTTCCAAAATATTTTTTAAAGATTTGTTAAGTGCCGTACATTTAAGAGTTACAAAAACTATTAAATTTAATCAGGGCCCGACGAAGGAATTGCTTTTAGGCAGCAATTTGTTTCCATGCAAAAACCGCCATTTTGATCGGATTTTATTGATGGTTTTCTTTGGTCAAGCAAAATGTTGTATTTACATGTTTTAGAAAAGTGCAAAATGTTTTTTTTACTTGGTTCAGAAAAGTGCTCAATGTTCTATTTACATGTTTTGAGAAAAGTGGAAAATGTTTTATTTCCATGTTTTTGAAATGTGTAAATAATTTTATTTGCATGTTTTTGAAATGCACAAAAAAAATTATTTGCGTGTTTTTGAAATGTACAAAAAAGTTTATTTGATTGTTTTTGAAAAGTGCAAATTGTTCCATTTACATGTTTTTTGAAAATTCAAGCAACGGGGCTGCCTGCGCTGGCCGCATTATCCGGCCCTGCATTTAATAAAATATTGCTTCTATTGTAATGCCCTGACGGCCTGACGGTGATCGTCGAGTCTCAAGCATCCAAATTATATTCCATGAAAGGCGTTTTGAATATTTTGTACAAATAAATATTTCAATTCTGGGCAGTTGATTTTTGTTGAGTGTGTTAAAATAATGTTGGTAGTTTATGAGGTGAGGTGACCGTCATTGGAAATGAGTATTTGTGTAATGAATGATGATACACGGGAACATCTGTAAAGAAAAAACAAACTCTTGGAACTTGGAATATGGCAAATATGGGATGGCAAGAGCCGGAGCCGGAGGAGGACGACGTAAGATGAGACTAAAAGTAAACCGTAAAAAGTACGCCGCCTTTTGGTTCTACTTCTACACAAATATATATATTTCGTATATCTTCCAAGTCCAAGTCCAAGGGCCATCTTTTTCTCAAAAGAACAAGAATCCATAGGCAAGAAACAATTTTGGCAGGTGATTTATTTCCTATGTCGTCCGATTGTTTTTGTGAATTATTTGAAAAGAATCGAGCCAAGAACGTATACCTTTATGTATCTTCCGTTTTATTCTAGTTGATGTTGATGGGCAACGTAGTATGTACTTTCTTTACATGTTCCTTTTCTCCTTCGTTCTTGTGTGTAGCGTGCACACGGACAGAAATACAGATATTTCTTTCCTTTTAGCTCCGGCTTCCAGATTTTCACATCTTTTTAAATAGCTTTGGATGAGGCAGCGTGTGTGTGTGTGTGTGTCTGTGTCTCTGTCTCTGTGTAAGTTAGAAGAAATAGGGACACATATATAAAAAAAAGTACATGTTAAACGGTTCGAGTTGTGGGGCTCGTGCTCGTGCTCGTGTGCCATGAACATGCATTTTGTATTTTCCATGGAAACAGGGCCGGACGAAGGAATTGCTTTTAGGGAGCAATTTGTTTCCATGCAAAAACCACCATTTTGATCGGATTTTATTGATGGTTTTCTTTGCTAAAGCAAAATGTTGTATTTACATGTTTTAGAAAAGTGCAAAATGTTCTTTTTACTCGGTTCAGAAAAGTCCAAAATGTTCTATTTACATGTTTTGAGAAAAGTGGAAAATGTTTTATTTCCATGTTTTTGAAATGTAGAAAAAAATTTATTTTGCATGTTTTTGAAAAGTCAAAATATTCTGTTTACATATTTTTGAAAAATTCAAAATGTTCCATTTACATGTTTTGAGAAAAGTGGAAAATGTTTTATTTCCATGTTTTTGAAATGTAGAAAAAAAATTATTTTGCATGTTTTTGAAAAGTCTCAATATTCTGTTTACATATTTTTTAAAATTGCAAAATATTCTATTTACATGTTTTTTTGAAAATTCAAGCAGCGGGGGCTGCCTGCGCTGGCCGCATTATCCGGCCCTGCGTGGAAATGCTCGGAGAATTAAATAGGTTTCTTCGTTTGAATGCAATAGACTGGGAACTGGGACTATGGCTGTGGGAGTGGGAGGAGAATGGAGACGGGATTTTATGCACCCAATGTTATTTTTTTTCTCTCTCGATTTTCATCTCTATTTTTTATAATAAAGTCAAGTATTGGAGAAATCCCTCTCGTACTCCGTTCCTCTCTGTCCAATAAATCTTTCTTCATTTACGATACCATGTGCAACAGTATAACATTTAAATGTAATTTCAGCTTCCCTTTTTGTGTGTGTGTGATAGAGATAAAAAATTAACAATCATGCTCTGAACATTGTCCTGGACTCGAATGGCGAATTCTCCTATTTTATATTCCCTTGCGCCGATATACTTTCCACATTATATTCCGCAGCAATGTCAAACGGTTGAACCTAAACTCCGGTGTCTTTGCGGGGATAAATGTATAGCGAACTTTTAACTCAGAATCTCACAATGATGTGGTGGATATATGAAGGATACGTCTTAACTGTCCGGTCCGGTCAACGGTGTATAGCAGTTCAATTTACGTTCAAAGGTAATTTTTAATTTCATAAATAAATCTGATTTCTTGGTAAACTTTTTGTTTAGTAACGTCAAACGTTGGTCTCTCCAGGCGGGAAATAGTGGTCCGGAACCGGATCCGGGCACCACATGACAATGCCTGTCTCAGGTTTTATCATGATGATGAATGCAGGGCCGGACGAAGGAATTGGTTTTAGGGAGCAATTTGTTACTAAGCAAAAACCAGCATTTTGATTTTATTGACGGTTTTCTTTGGTAAAGCAAAATGTTGTATTTACATGTTTTAGAAAAGTCCAAAATGTTCTTTTTACTTGATTCAGAAAAGTGCAAAATGTTCTATTTACATGTTTTGAGAAAAGTGGAAAATATTTTATTTCCATGTTTTTGAAATGTGCAAAATTTTGATTTTGCATGTTTTTGAGAACTGCAAAATGTTCTTTTTACTTGATTCAGAAAAGTGCAAATTGTTCTATTTACATGTTTTGAGAAAAGTGGAAAATATTTTATTTCCATGTTTTTGAAATGTGGAAAATTTTGATTTTGCATGTTTTTGAAAACTGCAAAATGTTCTTTTTACTTGATTCAGAAAAGTGCAAATTGTTCTATTTACATGTTTTGAGAAAAGTGGAAAATATTTTATTTCCATGTTTTTGAAATGTGGAAAATTTTGATTTTGCATGTTTTTGAAAACTGCAAAATGTTCTTTTTACTTGATTCAGAAAAGTGCAAATTGTTCTATTTACATGGTTTGAGAAAAGTGGAAAATGTTTTTTTTCCATGTTTTTGAAAAGTCTCAATGTTCTTTTTTCATATTTTTGAAAAGTGCTCAATGTTCCATTTACATGTTTTGAGAAAATTCAAGCAGCGGGGCCTTTACCTGCGCTGGCCGCATTATTTATCCGGCCCTATACGAACGAATATGTTAAATAATATTCTTTCCTTAAACGTTCCCCACGTCAAAGTGGCCCATTATAAATCCTTTCCTTTTCCTTCCTGATCTCCATCCTTCTTATACGGTTACGGAGTAGCTTGGTATAAATTTGCTAAAAATTTGGTCGGGACACCACACCACACCACGGCACAGAGGACACAACGTGATTTGAATTGTTTATTATTAAGATGCTAAATATCTATGGTCTAGTACACTAGCCACTGGCACTGGCACTGGCACTATGCACTATGCGCCTTTAGAAGCGTACGGGAATATCACACAAAAATGTTGGAAAAGTTCAAACGGAATTAGCAATGAAATGAAAAATAACAAATTCTGATTCAGAAGCATTATCTACCTACGTACCTATGTAACTTGAGGATTGTCTATAGAAATTCCACAATTGAAATTGCTTAAAGAATTGGAAGGGGGGAGAGAGAGAGAGAGAGAAAATTCTCGTAAGACAAATTGCTAACTAGCGAGTCTTTTTTTTTTCTTTCTTTTCCTTTTCTTTATTGTCTTTGAGGAGGATGGAGGAGTGCGTGGATTTTACTGGTGAGTAAAAAGTAAAAAGAAGAAGTAATATGGATTTTGTAATGCAAGGAGGGATGTGTGAGGGAAACTCTTTTTTTTTGTTTAATGCATTGGAAGGATTAATATGCGTGGGAAGTCGCGAGGAGCTTGCTGTTGGAAAAGGATAATTACAAATAAAAATCTACTTGCAATGATCATAAAGAACGATTTAAATTCCAAACACAGTGGTCTGAATAATTGAGGGCGCAGAGCACTCATATAACTTGTATTAATCATGAGAGACAGCGGGAGCGAGCGAAGGAAAAGGAAGGAGAGCGAGAGAGACAAATTCAGAGAAGTGTTAAGACAGAATAAGAATTGACTCAATCCCTCCCCCCCCCCCTCCACCCCCACGCCCCACCCCCCACCCCCACCTCCGACTCTCAATTCTTTCCAACAGCGTCGTAAAATTTCTTTGATAGAAATGATCAGCCAGTTTTCTTTATCACTTAAAAGTGTGTCCCCGTAAGCGCTTACTTAACACAAAAACACGAAACGTCATGCTTTATGCTACTGGTACTGGTACTGGTCAGGGCCGGATAATAAGGGCAGCAAAAGCAGCCCATGTAAATAGAACATTTGACATTTTTCAAAAACATGGAAATAGAACATTTTGACTTTTCAAAAACATGCAAATAGAACATTTTGACTTTTTAAAAACATGCAAATAGAACATTTTGACTTTTCAAAAACATGCAAATAAATTTTTTTGCACATTTCAAAAACATGCAAAAATAGAACATTTTGACTTTTCAAAAACATGCAAATAAAATTCTTTGCACTTTTCAAAAACATGGAAATAGAACATTTTGGCTTTTCAAAAACATGCAAATAGAACATTTTGACTTTTCAAAAACATGCAAATAGAACATTTTGACTTTTTAAAAACATGCAAATAGAACATTTTGACTTTTCAAAAACATGCAAATAAATTTTTTTGCACATTTCAAAAACATGCAAAAATAGAACATTTTGACTTTTCAAAAACATGCAAATAAAATTCTTTGCACTTTTCAAAAACATGGAAATAGAACATTTTGGCTTTTCAAAAACATGCAAATAGAACATTTTGACTTTTCAAAAACATGCAAATAAATTTTTTTGCACATTTCAAAAACATGGAAATAGAACATTTTGGCTTTTCAAAAACATGCAAATAGAACATTTTGACTTTTCAAAAACATGCAAATAAATTTTTTTGCACATTTCAAAAACATGGAAATAGAACATTTTGGCTTTTCAAAAACATGCAAATAGAACATTTTGACTTTTCAAAAACATGCAAATAAATTTTTTTGCACATTTCAAAAACATGGAAATAAAACAGTTTTCAGTTTTTTTCAAATATGTAAATAGACTAGTTTGCACTTTTCTGAATCATGCAAATAAAACATTTTCCACTTTTCTCAAAACATGTAAATACAACATTTTGCTTCACTAAAGAAAACCATGAATAAAATTAAAATGGTGGTTTCTGTATGGAAACAAATTTCTGCCTAAAAGTAATTCCTTCGTCCGGCCCTGCTGACTGGTGTTTCATTTAAGGACCCCGTACATTTAAGCACTGCATATTTAACGTACCTAGGCATTTAAATATTTATTTAAATTACTTTTTAAAATTTTATAATTTTTAGTCTACAAAATTTACGGCGACAAAGAAATGCTTACACTTCATTCATACCTTTTTATATCAATATACCTGCTTATATTTGATCTGCAGCCTCAGCGCCTACATAGTAAGTTTTACCTTTGTCATCCTTTGACGACGTTACTTTATAAACCCCGCTGCTCCATGCCGCTTATTAGCGGCGACTAATCGATGAATTGCGGTGCGGATGCAGGTGCCGGTGCCGGTGCCGGTGCCGAAGGATACATGGGGGGAAATTCTTGATTGGAATAAATCTTAGCGGACGACCACGGTGCAAAAAGTTGGTTGTTCCCGTTGATCGTCCCATTTTTCCTCTACGGAGAAGCTGAGGGCGGGAGTCGTCAGAAGTACAGAGCACTATCGGAAATTTCATTAATTTTTATCAAATTCCTATTCATCAAGAACTTTTGGATCTGAGGGGACAGGATAAAGTGGAAGGAAGCTACATATGCAACTCTCCAACTTTCCCTCACTCTTCATCTATTCCTCGACACTAATCAGGAAAACTATCTTACTTTCCTCGTTAAATTCAAACCTATAGCAATTCCACTCACTCTCACATCACTCCTACTTCCAAATCCCGTTGTCCCTGTCGTTATCCAATATTTTCAAGATATTGCTTCAGCCCACTGTAAAAAAGTCACCTTGTTGCATTCACTCCTGTTGATAGAAATACCTATATCGTATGTGAAGGGCCAAAATGACCCATTTCCAATTTAAGATAGAATCAAAATGAGCTATGTCATAAAAACAAAATGAGAAACATGCGTAAAATGTTAATTACGAGTTTTTGAAAAGCGTGAAATGTTCTAACTACATGTTTTTGAAAAGGTGCAAAATGTTCTGTTTCCATATTTTTGAAAAGTGCAAAATGTTCTATTTCCATATTTCTGAAAATTGTAAAATATTCTAATTCCACGTTTTTGAAATAGTGCAAAATGTTCTAATTTCATGTTTTTGAAAAGGTGCAAAATGTTCTAATTTCATGTTTTCGGAAATGTGCAAAATGTTCTAATTCCATGTTTTCGAAAAGGTGCAAAATGCTCTAATTCTATGTTTTTGAAAAGGTGCAAAATGTTCTAATTCTATATTTCTGAAAATTTCCAAATGTTCTATTTAAATGCTCTCAAGACATATTTGAACATTTTGGTAGATAGTTGATATCGTTTTTTGATAAAAATGGATATGGGTCATTTTGGTGTCATTTTCCCGCAGCTTTAACTTAAAGGTGCAATTACATAAAAGTCCGAGTGTGTAGTCAACACAACTCCAATGCATTTTTGTACGACAACTAGTTTGCATTTATAAATTGGCCAAAGTAAAAAAAATTCCACCGTGCCTCGTTCGTTGTATGGCCCGTCGTTTTAGTTTATTTAGCAGCATTTATTTTTATTGAATTCAAATTTGGAATCAAGATCGAGTAGGGAGCAGGGAATAATACAACCCAAGACATTTTACTTTAATTAATGCAAAAATAAAGTTTTTACTTTCTCTCACTCTGCTTGAAAAGAGCCAACAGCCAAGGCTCATAAATAACGATGAGGAGCGAGTGACTAGTCAATTCTTAGTTGATTCTTTAAAATTGTGTTATACAAATGTTGAGTTGAAGGAAATAATTTCAGATGGGAGAATATGCAGGAGACAGAGACAGAGACCGACGGACTGAGGAAGATGCTCTGGATGCGACCTAGATGCTGGGGCTGATAGAGAAGATATCGATAAAAATGATTTAGATTCAAGCAGGGATTTTTGTATAGCTTTGATGGTAAATGGAAAAAACAAGTAAGAGCAGGTTCAACTCTTCCTGATCTTTTCCCTTTTTTCCTCCAAGTTTTCTATACGCTTTTTTTTGTTCGACGAGGCTCTCTGAGACTGTGAGAGACAGACTCTCAGGGTCGGACGAAGGAATTGGTTTTAGGCAGGAATTTTTTTCTATTTACAAAAACCACCATTTGATTTTATTGATGGTTTTCTTTGCTAAAGCAAAATGTTGTATTTACATGTTTTTGAAAAGTGCAAAATGTTCTTTTTACTTGATTCAGAAAAGTGCAGAATGTTCTATTTACATGTTTTGAGAAAAGTGGGAAATGTTTTATTTCCATGTTTTTGAAATGTACAAAACATTTTATTTTGCATGTTTTTGAACAGCCAAAATGTTGTATTTACATGTTTTGAGAAAAGTCCAAAATGTCCTTTTTGCATGTTTTTGAAAAGTGAAAAATATTTTATTTGCATGTTTTTGAAATGTGCAAAACTTTTTATTTGCATGTTTTAGAAAAGTGCAAAATGATCGATTTACTTGATTGAGAAAATTGCAAAATGTTCTATTTCCTTGTTTTTGAAATGTGCAAAACTTTTTATTTGCATGTTTTAGAAAAGTGCAAAATATTTTATTTCCTTGTGTTTGAAATGTACAATAAATTTATTTTGCATGTTTTAGAAAATTCAAAATATTCTATTTATATATTTTTAAAATTGCAAAATGTTCCTTTTACAGGTTTTTTGAAAAAATACTGGCTGCCTGCGCTTGTCGCATTATCCGGATCCGGCCCTGGACAGACTATACGGCGACGGGAACGGGACACAGAAAGGGTTTGGAAATGTATGCAAGTTGGAAGCGTCGTCTCTGAGTTAGGAACTCTTTCATTTGTGACTCTGAGTGGAGAGAATGGAAGAGAGAATTGGAGTGATGAGAGAGGAGCGGGAAAAGTAAGTGGAATCGGGAGGTGTCAACCAGTACGTGGAACCTAAGAGAATGAGACGAGGAAGACTTCTCCGAAGATGAAGAAGAAGGAGACGCGGATGAAAAGGCGAGACGAGACGAGAGGAGAGGAGAGGGAAAGAAAGAAAGAGACAAAGACTTGGCGTACGAGAGAGAAACTTCAAACTTTGAGCCGATGTGAAACTCGGAGTCTCCCACACACTCTATACTTCAGTCCCGTCGAAGCTCCTGGTGTCATCAATCATCCCAAAACCGATTTTTCCAATTTTCAATGCACCTCTTTAACCCTTTTCTCCGCACTAAATGTCTTCTCCCCATCCATTCACACTCCTCTCTCACTCCTCAGCTTTCAACTTGAATATCCAAATTATCTATCCTGACTCCAATCCAATAATAGTCAACTACTTTATACTTTATACCCCAACTAGTCCATCTATATTATAGTCCAAATCCCTTACTACAACTACTCTGCTCCATACATCCATCCTGATCAGAGTCAGTAGTCAGTCGCGTCCCAGTCCACCTACAATGTGATGGAGTGCTAGGCACTGTATTACACACACACACACACACTCTACCGATATCCTCAGCCTCAGCATATTCTGTAGCTATTTTAACTTTAAGATATAGCAACTCGGAAGGTGTAGGAAACATAGAAAAAAATGCAAAATTTTGAACCGTCTGTATTTCTGCATTTCTGTATTTTTGTTTTCTGTTTGTCTCCCTTACAGGGCCAGATAATGCGGCCAGCGCAGGGAGCCCCCGCTGCTTAAATTACAAATAAATGTAAATGAAACATTTTGGAGCTTTCAGAAATATGTAAAAACTATATTTTGACTTTTCCAAAACATTTAAATAAATTTGTTTTGTACTTTTAAAAAACATGAAAATAAAATATTTGAGACTTTTCTTAAAATATGTAAATAGAACATTGAGCACTTTTCAAAAATATGCATATAGAACATTTCCCACTTTTTTCAAAATATATAAATAGAATATTTTGCAATTTTTAAACTCAATTAAATTGAAAATTTTGCACTTTTCTAAAAACTTGTAAACAAAACATTTCCCACTTTTTTCAAAATATGTAAATAGATAATTTTGCTCTTTTGTGAATCAAGTAAAAAGAACATTTATCACTTTTCTAAAACATGTAAATACAACATTTTGCACTTTTCTGAATCAAGTAAATCGAACATTTTGCACTTTTCTAAAACATGTAAATACAACATTTTGCATTACCAAAGAAAAGCATCAATAAAATCAAAATGGTGGTTTTTGCTTGGAAACAAATTGCCCCCTAAAACCAATTCCTTCGTCCGGCCCTGTTCCCCTGGGTTATCATGGGCCACACCATTGATCAAAACCATTAATTAATTCAGCTTATTTATTTATGTATAATATGACAACTATTCTCGTCTGATTTTAAATTGTAATGCTGTTCAAATAAATGCTGACAAATTCCGTAAATCGTATAGATAATCTTTTGAAATAAAATGCCGATGCAATGCTGATGATCTGCATTTCCTTACACACCTGCGACATTTAAAATTGAGCTGGGAATCTTCCAAGTGGGAGAAACTATATGGTGGCTATTTCATATGCTCGTGGAGACTTAAAATAATATTGGGATGCGGACTATGGAAATGCGGAGGGAGATGTTGATACGATATATAATACAGGGGAAATGTGGGCACTGGGGACTCGTGTGCTATCTCCAGGCCGCGCGTAACTCTGTAAATGGCAACGCCATAAAGTTTAGAAATTAAATGGATTTTATGGATGGCTGCATGTGTCTTTACAGGACACAAATAATTGCATTGACAAATCAGAAAACAAAAGATGATTCCGTCATCTGCAATCTCGAGGCAAACTTTACTCATTTGACACATACACTCAGCTTCCATTTCAATCTTCTCCTCTGTGTAGTGTAGTGTAGGATGTAGGAGTCCCAGTATATATAGTATATCGTCGGTGAAGAACCAAAATGACCCATATCCATTTGTAGCTAAAAGTAAAATCCACTATCTACACAAATATTGAAATATCACCATTTTGAAAGCATTTAATTATAGAACATTTTACAATTTTCAGAAAAAATGCAAATAGAACATTTAACATTTTTCTAAAAACCATGCAAATAAAACAGTTTAAACCTTTTTAAAAAACATGCAAATAGAACATTTTACAACTTTCAAAACTATGTGAATAGAACATTTTACACTTTTCGAAAACGTGCAAATAGAACATTTTACACTTTTCAGAAAACATGGAAATAGAACATTTTACACTTTTCGAAAACGTGCAAATAGAACATTTTACACTTTTCGAAAACGTGCAAATAGAACATTTTACACTTTTCGAAAACGTGCAAATAGAACATTTTACACTTTTCGAAAACGTGCAAATAGAACATTTTACACTTTTCGAAAACGTGCAAATAGAACATTTTACACTTTTCGAAAACGTGCAAATAGAACATTTTACACTTTTCGAAAACGTGCAAATAGAACATTTTACACTTTTCGAAAACGTGCAAATAGAACATTTTACACTTTTCGAAAACGTGCAAATAGAACATTTTACACTTTTCGAAAACGTGCAAATAGAACATTTTACACTTTTCGAAAACGTGCAAATAGAACATTTTACAACTTTCAAAACTATGTGAATAGAAAATTTTACACTTTTCAGAAAACATGTAAATAGAACAGTGGACACTTTTCAAAAACTCCTAATTAACACTATAGGTATATTTCTTATTTTGATTTATATGACATTTAGCTCATTTTGATTCTAGCGTAAATGTGATATGGGTCATTTTGGTTCTTCACTCACGATATAGTATTACTTTCACAAGGACATATCATATATGGAAACAAATTTAAACTCAGGATGAGGAGAGCTTATTCAGTTTGTCTCGTACACTGGGAGGACGCGAGTACATAATATTATGTATAGTTACGAGAGAAAAACTTGAATTGACAAGGGGGATGTCTGCTGTAGTCTATGCGCGCCCAAGTAAATTGTGCAGATTCAAAATAGCCCATGTGTTCAGTCACCCAGGTTGACGTTACTATAATTATTACAAGTCCAACATTTTGACTTGCTCCACAATCCCTGCATTGCGACAGGAACATTGAGGACGTTCTCTCTCTCTCTCTCGAAAAGAGCGTTTAAGAAAATAGAGATAGAACTTTCTCCCAATGAGCATCTCTCTCCTCAACATTTTTTTTTACGTAGTAGGGACACAAATTGTGAATGTCCTATAAATTCCAAGTCTTACTTTTCTACACTAATAAATGCCCCACTATATCATTCCACACACTGGAAGACTGGATGTCGATATCGTCTGTGAAGAACCAAAATGACCCATATCCAATTTAAGCTAGAGTCAAAATGAGCTATGTCATAAAAATCAAATGCTAAACATGCGTCAAATGCTAATTACGAGTTTTTAAAAAGTGTAAAATTTTCAATTTGAATGTTTTTGAAAAGGTGCAAATTGTTCTAATTCCATTTTTTTGAAAAGGTGCAAAATTTTCTAATTCCATGCTTTCGAAAATGTGCAAAATGTTGTAATTTCATGCTTTCGAAAAGGTGCAAAATGTTCTAATTCCATGTTTTTGAAAAGGTGCAAAATGTTCTAATTCCATGTTTTTGAAAACATGCAAAATGTTATAATTCGATGTTTTTTAAAAGGTACGAAATGTTCTAATTCCATGTTTTTGAAAAGGTGCAAAATTTTCTAATTCCATGTTTTTGAAAAGGTGCAAAATTTTCTAATTCCATGTTTTTGAAAAGGTGCAAAATTTTCTAATTCCATGTTTTTGAAAAGTGTAAAATGTTGTATTTAAATGCTCTCAAGACATATTTGAATATTTTTGTAGATAGTTTTTAGCTACAAATGGATATGGGTCATTTTGGTTCTTCACAGACGATATGTTCCATGCAGCGGGGATTGGAGTTAGAATATATATGCACGCCTATGTACACATACTATATTAGAAAAAAAGGGAGAGAACATTTACACTTTACACCGTACTTCACATAGATTACATTGTCTTGAGCAATCCTCGATCCGCACAGAAGAACATGCAAATGGTGAATGGGAGAATGTGTTCAGAGTCCCTCTTTCTTTTCTGTCTCTGTCTCCGCTCCAACTCCAACGTATTAACGTATAGCCACTCACTTTTTTTCCCCTCAAATAAATTTACTTTTGATACATTAATTTTATTTTTTTAAAAAAAAAAGTATAAAAACTCTCAGTAATAAAGTCCAAAGGTCTCCTGCCAAAAATATTCATCGCATAAAATTCAAATCTGGGAATGCAATGCAGTCCGCTGCACACTTCAAACATCAACATCAACGTCAACATCATTTACATCATAGAGATAGAGGGAACAATAAAAATCCAAATCCAAATAATTTGTGCTACTTCCTCAAAGGATAAATACTGAAAATATTTCATGATAATAATATCTGACAGGGCCGGAGGAAGGAATTGGTTTTAGGCAGGAATTTGATTCCATACAAAAACCACCATTTTGATCGGATTTTATTGATGGATTTCTTTGGTAAAGTAAAATTTTGTATTTACATGTTTTAGACAAGTGCAAAATGTTCGATTTACTTGATTCACAAAAGTGCAAAATATTCTTTTTACATGTTTTGAGAAAAGTGGAAAATATTTTATTTCCATATTTTTGAAATGTACAAAACATTTTATTTTGCATGTTTTTGAAAAGTCAAAATGTTCTATTTACGTATTTTTGAAAAGTGCAAAATGTTCCATTTACATGTTTTGAGAAAAGTGCAAAATATTTTATTTCCATGTTTTTGAAATGTACAAAAAAATTTATTTGCATGTTTTTGAAAAGTCTCAATATTCTTTTTACATATTTTTGAAAAGTGCAAAATGTTCCATTTACACATTTTTTGAAAATTCATAGGCAGCGGGGGCTGCCTGCACTGGCCGCATTATCCAGACCTGGCCCTGCTCTCTGATGATAATAAAATATGTAACCTTTAAAAAAGAGCTTATTAACTCGTGGAACTTAACCATGTGTAAAGTTATTTAAATCCAAAACCCGAGGAAAGGGGAAGTAAAACAAGAGAAAGGAGTAGACGTGGAGGGAGAGAGCGGACGTAAAATCATTATTTATACAACTGCACAACTGTTCTGCTCTGACGATACTCATATAATAGATGTCGAGATGGCTTACAAGTTATGTGGCAGCACTCACGTTCGAATAATGAAAGTGCCTAAAAGAGAGAAAGCAGGGAGTTTTTCCTGATTCGAGAGAAAAGCCGTAAGCCGAGTTGTTGGTGCGTTTAGTTAGACGGGAGTGTTGCCCCGGACCAGGACCCGGACCCGGACCGCGGATACCCGGACCCGGACGGTGGCAGGTAGCGATACTAAGAGAGTGATGATGCTCACTGCCAACTGTTAGTGTCTCATTGAGGGTTATTTAATGAGTTCATCCTATTAAAGTGTGAATGAGATAGAAAAATCCGTCTCCCTTAAGGCTCTCTGTCAACCTTCTTCTTGTCCCGTGCAGCATTTGTTACATACTACGAATGCGAATACAAGTCGCAAGGAGAGGCGAAGGAAATTATATACCTACTACACCTACCCACCCACCAACTCCCATCCACTCCACTCACACACACACACACGGAGCGGAGCCGAAAAGAGGAAAAGTTGAGTTTTGTCGGGAATTTGGTGGTGGAATGGAGAGAAAGCGGAGCGCAACATTTGGGTGAGCAACAGATATTCCTTCTCCGCCGGCCGTCTTATCATTTCCTCCCATACTAAGCCCCTTCATATCTGTCTAGTCCGTTATTTCCACTCTAAAACATTTCATTTCCTCCTTGATTATTTACAAAGATAAAGGCATTGCAAATGAATAAATTTTAATCCTATAAAATACGATTTTGGAACTCACGAAATGCTCACGGGATGTGGTCGTAGATACGGACTCATGGGGATGCGCCAGAGAAGAGATATGGATAAAAGACATTGTAGGCTGTAGCAGGGCCAGGGCCGGATCCGGATCCGGATAATGCGGCCAGTGCAGGCAGCCCCCGCTTTCTGAATTTTCAAAAAAAAGGGGAAATGGAACATTTTGCAGTTTTCAAAAATATGTACAAAGAATATTGAGACTTTTCAAAAACATGCAAATACATTTTTTTGCACATTTCAAAAACATGGAAATAAAACATTTTGCACTTTTCTCAAAACATGTAAATAGAACATTGAGCACTTTTCAAAAATATGTAGAAAGAATATTTTGAATTTTTCAAACACATGCAAATAAAACTTTTTGCACATTTCAAAAACATTGAAATGAAACATTTCCTACTTTTCTCAAAACATGTAAATAGAGCATCTTGCACTTTTCTGAATCAAGTAAATGGAACATTTTGCACTTTTCTAAAACATGTAAATACAACATTTTGCTTTACCAAAGAAAATCATCAATAAAATTCAATCAAAATGGTGGTTTTTGTATTGAAAAAAATTGCTGCCTAAAACCAATTCCTTCGTCCGGCCTGGCCCTGGGCTGTAGACTGTAGGATCGACATTGGACCTTATTTGCCGGGATGTACATATTCGATTCAGTTCCCAGTTTCCCAGTCCCATAGCTTTGATGTGTATAGGGAATGTAAGGAACGAAATAACAGTTTGAGACGAAATCACGTATGCTTAAGGTCCATTGAACATGTCCACGATTTTTTTGGTGATATTTTCGTTTTTGCCTCTCGTTTATAATATGTACCTAGTATGTAAAGCATTCTGCTTCTGTTATGTACACAGTTACACAGGCGGTCTGCCGTCGCCGTAACCGTAACCGTATCTGCTGCCTCTCCTTCTTCTTCTTGTCTTAATTGGATGCAGGAGCTTCTTCACGTAAGTTGATGAAAAAAAAATTCAGCGTATTTCGACTCGGAGTTTTCGAGTGTGAAGTTTCCTGACAACTTTAGTAAGTAACATTTTAGCCCGATTCCATTCGTCATCCGTCTCCGTGGTCGTCACCTGAGGACGAGAACGACGACTGGGCTCCCACTCCGTCGTCTCTCCGATCGTGTGAGAGGTATTATGGATTTAATATTGGAAAGTTGAAGAGAGAAAATAAGATGTAGGAAGGGAACAGGGACTCAGGATGAGCTCAGATGGAAAAGGAGATTATTAATATTCTTGGAAAGTATCTCCCATCTAATATCCACGAAATTACTATGAATATCCATGTGTCCATGTAGAAAGTAGAATGCGTACCTATAGATATATCTTAAGTAAAGAACCAAAATGACCCATATCCAATTTAAGCTACAATCAAAAGGAGCTATGTCATAATAACACCATGAGAAACATGCGTAAAATGGTAATTACGAGTTTTTTATAAACTAAAATGTTCTATTTTCATGTTTTTTTTCGACGATACAAAATGTCCTATTTACATGTTTTCGAAAAGTTGCAAAATGTTCTAATTTCATGTTTTTAAAAATATGCAAAAATTTCTAAATAAAGGATTTTAAAAAGGTGCAAAATGTTCTAATTCCATGTTTTTGAAAATATGCAAAAATTTCTAAATAAAGGATTTTAAAAAGGTGCAAAATGTTCTAATTCCATGTTTTTGAAAAGATGCAAAAATTTCTAATTAAAAGGATTTTGAAAAGGTGCAAAATTTTGTAGTTACATATTTTTGGAAAGTACTCAATGTTCTATTTAAATACTCTCAAGATATATTTGAATATTTTTGTAAATAGTGGATATTGGTTTTAGCTAAGAATGGATATGGGTCATTTTGGTTCTTCACCGACGATATGCTGAGGGATAGAGAGTCACTCCAGCAGCTTTCACTACACTTACAATAAATTAGACTTGAACTTTGGAAACATCCGAAAATCCGAATATGGAGCCAGAAGAAATACAAGATTTCCTCACGTGATCAAACTTACTCTCATCACACATGCCATGCCATGCCATGCCGTGCAGAGCAAGGAAAACAGGAGGCAGAATAGCATCAAGTATTTGTCTTGGTACAGCAGCATATAGTATGTACTCAGGCCCGTCCATATACGACGGAATCCAAACTAAACAGGAGACATTTAGGATTTAGGAGGAGTGAAAGTTTTGAGGGAGAAAAGAAGCTACCGTTCTGCTTTGGCTCGATCCCCGTCCTGGCATGATTTGTAATTCCGCGGGCTTTTTAAAATATCATAGGTGTATTTTGTAGTAGTGTTAGATTTTCTTAAGCTAGTTAAATTACTTGACTCCGTTTTAAATGGAAGCTCTGTAGTAATTATTATTGTATCTGAAAATTGCAAAGTAAAAAAATGATTCGGGCTTTGTACTATAGGGATGTGGGCTTTCAGAGCCGGACGAATAAGTAATTGGTTTTGGGGAGCAATTTCCAGCGAAAACCACCACCACCCCCAGTTTGATTTTATTTTTTATTGATGTTTATCTTTGGTAAAAAAAAAGTCGTATTTACATGTTTTTGAAAAGTGCAAAATGTTCCATTTCTTTGATTCAGAAAAGTGCTCAATGTTTTAATTACACGTTTTTGAAAAGTGTAGAATGAATTAATTACATTTTTTTGAAAAGTGTAAAATGTTCTACTTCCATGTTTTTGAAAAAGGTACAAAATGTTCTAATTCCACGTTTTTGAAAAGTGTAAAATGTTCTAACTACACGTTTCGGGAAACTTGTAAAATGTTTTACTTCCATGCTTTTGAAATGTAAGAAATAATTTAATCACACGTTTTTGAAAAGAGTAAAATGTTCTAACTAAACGTTTTGAGAAACGTGCAAACTGTTTTAATTCCATGTTTTTGAAAAATTGTAAAATATTCTAATTACATGCTTTGAGAAACTTGGAAAATGTTTTATTTCCATGCTTTTGAAATGTGAGAAATAATTTAATTGCACGTTTCTGAAAAGTGTAAAATGTTCTAATTACATGCTTTGAGAAACGTGGAAAATGTTTTATTTCCATGCTTTTGAGACGTAAGAAATAATTTAATTGCATGTTTTTGAAAACTCTAAAATGTTCCATTTACACATTTTTTAAAAATTCAGGCAGCGGGGGGCTCTTGCGCTGGCCACATTATCCGGCTCTGTAGGCTCCATTGAAGACCGGGACTCGAGTGGAAGATGTACAGTAGATTGTTTCGGTGATGCCAAATGGATGGAAGAGAAGGAGACGGGTATATGGAATATAGATGGATGAGCGGGAAGCGCAAGTAGCATAGGAGCGATGCGATGGTGGTGATCCGGATCCGTAGGATAAAGTACATATAGCCGTCCCTTCATCTGGAAATTCAGAGGAGCGTCTCTCTCTATATATCTCTCTATTTTTTTTTGTATGGGACTCCGCAGGGAGCTTCCAATAATTACATCAGTCATGGTGGAGGGGGATATCCTCCAAAACTGACGTCCACTCCCTCTTGCACAAGAGCCATGTAGGCACGGATTTTGAGGACATTGGGGAGGAGGGGGAGTCAAGGCTTTGGATTTGGAAAGGACGTGATTGTTGGAAGCTCCCATTCTTTTATTCTTTTCCGGATTCTCACGTTAACCTATACCCATATCAAACTCTCTCTCTCTCCCTCACACGCCAGCACAGAGCCATCCACATAGACACTACAACGGAGGTCTCAATCACAATCCGAATCCAAAACCAAAACCAAATCCAAAGGACGTATAGGCATCTCCATACTCTACATGTGTGTGTGTGCATCTGTGTCCTTCTACAGGGGAATGATACGGGGAACGGGGACAGGGCCGGACGAAGGAATTATTTTTAGGCAGCAATTTGTTTCGATACAAAAACCACCATTCTGATTTTATTGATGGTTTTCTTTGGTCAAGCAAAATGTTGTATTTGCATGTTTTAGAAAAGTGCAAAATGTTCGATTTACATCTTTTAGAAAAGTGTAAAATGTTTTATTTCCATGTTTTTGAAATTTAGAAAAAATTTAATTTGCATGTTTTTGAAAAATGTTCTATTCACACGTTTTGGAAAAGTGTGAAATGTTCTATTTACATGTTTTTTGAAAAGTACAAAATGTTCTATTTACATCTTTTAGAAAAGTGTAAAATGTTTTATTTCCATGTTTTTGAAATGTAGAAAAAATTTAATTCGCATGTTTTTGAAAAATGTTCTATTCACACGTTTTGGAAAAGTGTTCAATGTTCCATTTACATGTTTTGAGAAAATTCAAGGAGCGAGGGCTGCCTTTCCTGGCCTGATTATCCGGCCCTGAACGAGGAGCCTATAGCTGTGTGGAGAGCATGGGATTGCTGCGGCGGGCAAGGATGGAATTATATGTCATGGAAGAGAAAGAAAGGACTGGGGAGAAAGCCTTTGTTGAAAAAGTGAACAACGACTCAAGTCTTATGTTCTGTTATAGTTTCAAATGATAGTTGGAGGATTGAAAATGTGACTGCTCAGACCATCGATCTGGAAATGCACATGAGACGCCCGCACCTCAGGTCCTCTCCCTCCCCCCCCCCCCTCCCTCCCTCTCCCTCTCTCCCTTGTCATCCTCACTTCTTCCCGTCTCGTTCTGGTTGTGCAGAATGGTTAGGATGTTGGGAATAGCACATGTGTCACACATCTTTCTCGTAGCCGCGGAGCCCTGCTCTCCACATCTTTCTATTCTCCTTCCCAAAGTTCACTCTGACTATATTTCATGTCCACCCAACTGGTCTCGTCATTTCTATTCTCTCCACACAACTTATTCTTTGTCTGCTTCATATACCCAATAACCGAATCAAACCAACCCAAACGAATGGCGAATGGCAACTCGTCTCCGCTCTTCTTTCTATCACAACAGTCGCATTACAAAATAGACCAACTTGAACGCTATTTCCAGCCTCCCCCTCCCCCCTCCCTCCCTCCCTCCCCCCCCCCCCTCTTTCTTATTCTACAGTTTAATCGCCTTTCTTTAAATGTATCATTGCCTACTCACAATCAGAATCCGAGTTATGGTATTGATCCCCCGGCCTAATGTGTTCAAACAGGAAACAGAAATTTCTTTTATTATAGTGCATTAGTCGGCTAAAATGGAGAATGAATGAATAAACTTTATAATTTTCAAGTTAGGAGAATAATCCCGTCTCCGACATGTGTGTCTATTCTATAGCGTCTTAAAGCCTCAAGAATCACAAAGGTAAACTCCATTCCATAACGCTGTATATAACCAGTTGCCGGTTGCCCGGACCCGGACCCGGACACACACTGCACTGGAGCTGGAGAAAGTCATTGAAATTCCATCATGGCTTATTCCTTTCTCCGCACACACCAATATACTGTGTCGCTTGCCGACTCTGCTCTTTCTTATAGCTGATATGCTATGCTTCAGGGCCGGATATAATGCGGCCAGCGCTGGCAGCCCCCGCTGCTTGAATTTTAAAAAACTGTGTAAATGGAAGATTTTGTAGTTTTCAGAAATATGTAAAAAGAATATTGAGACTTTTCAAAAACATGCAAAATAAATTTTTTTGTACATTTCAAAAACATGGAAATAAAACATTTTCCACTTTTTCAAAACATGTAAATGGAACATTTTCCACTTTTTCAAAACATGTAAATGGAACATTTTGCACTTTTATTAGTCAAGTAAAAAGAACATTTTGCGCTTTTCAAAAATACAGTAAAACTTTGTTACAACGGCCTGGGCTACAACGGCCACTTTGATACACCGGTCAAATTTTTTAGTCCCGGCAACAACGCTATACTGCGTTATGTTAAAGTACAGTCTTACAACGGTCAATTCTACAACGGTCGCCTTGATACACCGGTCCAAATCTATGGGCCGTACATCACTGTTACCATTAGAATGATATTTGTTACAACGGTCTTTGGCTCGACTTTTTCTTTCTTAACATTATCTCCATCTGTAAATGGAATTGAATAATATTTCAAGAAATAAATAGGCGGGTGGATACAAATGACACAAATTAGAAGGGATCTAATAACACGAGGAGTACCACTAGGCTCTAGGAGTTAGAAGTTTTGCTAGCTTTAAAATATTTTTTTTGAATTTTAACTTCTGTTTGCCTTGGCGATTTATTAGCGAATGAGTATGGCTCCAACAACGAACAAGAAAAACCGCAAGCAAATGACAATGAGTGAAAAAGTGTCAATCATTCATGAGCTTGAGAGTGGAAAAAAACAGTCAGTGGTTGCAAAAGAAAAGTCCCTGCACAAATCAACTGTACAGACGATTTGGTCAGGCAGAGGTCAGATTTTAAATAATTACCTCAAATTTGCACCTAAATCAAAGCGTGCTCGAACTAGTGGATTCCCGAAAATTGATGAAGCTTTGACACAGTGGTTTAACGCTCAGAGGCAAAAAAATGTACCACTTAACGGTCCATTACTGTTAGAAAAAGCGAAAAATTGAGAATTTATTGTCAAAACATAAACTTCAGAATCTACATCAAACACACTTACTCGATTTTTTTGAGTTTTCTAACGACTAATTACGATTTACTATTACGAGTGTACAAACATAATCACAATTTCTGTATAACCTAAAATTTTTTCAAATTAAAAATATTGCAAAAATCAAATGTCACTATACAACGGCCAAAGACCGTTGTAACTTTACTTCGGACCTTTGATACACCGGTCAAAACTCACCACCCCCTTGAAAGACCGTTGTAACGAAGTTTTACTGTATATCAAAATAATATTTGGACTTTTCAAAAACATGGAAATAAAACATTTTCCAATTTTCTCAAAACATGTAAATGGAACATTGAGCACTTTTCAAAAATATGTAAAAAGAATATTGAGACTTTTCAAAAACATGTAAATAAAACATTTTCCACTTTTCTCAAAACATGTAAATAGAACATTGAGCACTTTTCTGAATCAAGTAAAAAGAACATTTTGCACTCTTCTAAAACATGCAAATACAACATTTTGCTTTACCAAAGAAAATCATCCATAAAATCGAAATGGTGGTTTTTGTATGGAAAAAAATTGCTGCCTAAAAGTAATTCCTTCGTCCGGACCTGCATCCACAATGCCTATAGGGTCTATGTATGGGCTCTTCAGACCGTTACCGTTACCGTTACCGTTACCGTTACCGTTACCGTTACCGTTACCGTTACCGTTACCGTTGTGTTGGTGTTGGTAGTGGTGTTGGTGACTATTCCATACTTTGCCATTGGGCTCTTTCTTCGCCTTCGCCTCTTACTGCCCATTCAATGTCCGAACACAAAAGCAAGATTTCGAGTCGTTCACCAGCACCAGGCACCCTGCCTCCGCTTCTCACTGACAGTGGGAGCTAATTGAGAACTATTTAGATAGCTGCGAGCCTGAACAAACACTACAGCAAAAAAAAACTATCCATAGGTAAATGTTAGTTGTTTGACCAAATCTCTCTGTTTGGACACAGAGCTCTGGACGGTTGACTCAAGCTTCTCAGTGTGTGAATGGTGACAACGACAAAGACAACCAAGTCTACAAATCCTAATGGAGTTTTGTCCGGGAAAAATGTATGTATTATTATTTTCTGGATTTTTTGAATTCGATCGATTGGAACATAAATGATGAATAGACATTTGAAAATGATTTTCTTGAATGCATTAATTACAATTATTTGATTAATAATTAAACCAGATTGCACTTTACTCCAGCGCCAGATTTTTCCACGCAGGACCCGAAGGAGATGCTGAGCTGTATATTAATATTCGGTTAGATACAGGACCGAATAATGCGGCCAGCGCAGGCAGCCATCGCTGCTTGAATTTTCTCAAAACGTTTAAATGGAACATTTTGCAGCTTTCAAAAATATGTAAAAAGAATATTGAGACTTTTCAAAAACATGCAAATCAATTTTTTTGCACATTTCAAAAACATGGAAATAAAACATTTACCACTTTTCTCAAAGCATGTAAATAGAACATTTTGTACTTTTCTGAATCAAGTAAAAAGAACATTTTGCACTTTTGTAAAACATGTAAATATAACATTTTGCACTACCAAAAAAAACCATCAATAAAATCGAAATGGTGGTTTTTGTATGGAAACAAATTGCTTCCTAAAAGCAAAATTCCTTCGTCCGGCCCTGGTTAGACATTTTAGAGAATTTAGACGGAGCAAAAATAATTTTCCATTAAATTTTCAACATCTTTAAAATGATCCTTAATGAAATTATTAATCCTTCAAACGTCGAATTCATTTGATACAATTCCAAGGATTAAATGGTTTCCCAAAGGACTAATAATTATTTGACTAAGGGGCTCAACAGATAAGCTGTCCCTTAGGGCTCCTCGTTTATTGGTTTCCTATTACATTATGTATTGGCCTTGGCGTGTTGTTAATGAGCATTTTGGTCCAATGCAGGCGAGTATATAGGTAGGTACATAGTTTTTATTTTGTTTTGATTTGAGGGTGCAATAGGGAAGTATTTGGAATTTATAAAAAGAAAGAGAGCAACACTACTAATACCAGCACCAGCACCAGAACCAGTACCGGCTTTATACCCTCGCAAATGTTTTTGCCTTTTTTTAGAATTTTTATACTCTGGAAAAATGGTCTCATAATCGAACTTGGGATGGTTTTAAGGTCTTAAGTATAAGCACAAAAGATATTTTTGTAATCTGATGTTCACTAAAACATTATGATAGGTGGGGGTCTATATAAAAGGTTATGGATTTTTTCGACTTGAAATTCTGATTCAGCAGGATGGAAGACTGTATATGGGTAGTAGGAGTACGAGTAGAAGGGATTTTGTTTTGGATGCAGGGCCGGACGAAGGAATTGATTTTAGGCAGCAATTTTTTTCCATACAAAAACCACCATTTCGATTTTATTGATGGGTTTCTTTGATAAAGCAAAATGTTGTATTTGCATGTTTTAGAAAAGTGAAAAATGTTTGATTTAATTGATTCAGAAAAGTGCTCAATGTACCATTTACATGTTTTGAAAAAAGTGGAAAAAGTTTTATTTCCATGTTTTTGAAATGTACAGAAAAATTTATTTGCATGATTTTGAAAAGTCGAAATCTTCTATTTACATATTTTTGAAAGCTGCAAAATATTCCTTTTACATGTTTTAAAAAAAGTGGGAAATGCTTTATTTCCATGTTTTTTAAATGTACAGAAAAATTTATTTGCATGTTTTTAAAAAGTCTCAATATTCTTTTTACACATTTTTGAAAACTGCTAAATGTTCTAATTACACTTTTTCAAAAAGTGCTAAGTGTACTACACACATATTTTTTAAAAGTGCTCAATGTTCCATTTACACGTTTTGAGAAAAAAGTTTTTCGGGGAGCGGGGGCTGCCTTTGGTGGCCTTATTATCCGGTCCTGTTTGGATGTATTCATCAACTACAAGTAGGTAGGTATGTACGTGAGGAAAATGGAAATACTAAGTAAATGAAAAGGTTTTCTTTGGCTTTTTATATACGAGACGAGCCATGAAATGGTGGAGCGGTATGTACGGATACGTCTTATGCAGTAGTACAGTGTTTCCCTTTCCCTCCGGATGGTATGGTTGAGCCTCTATAGCTGGGATGTTCGTGCTCGTAATGACTGGGGTTAATGTGTGCGTGAAATGTGGATATATGTGTAAACTAAAGACTAACATGAGGGAAGAATGATGATCTGGCAGAGGAAGAAAAAAAAAATCCGAGTTGTGAACCACGGAATTCATAGAAGCGTGACCTCGTACGGCATTCTTTTCAATTCTTCATTCCAAATACAATCCACCATGAAAACATCGTGTCACTTTAACTTCATGTTTCTCCCAGAGACATTTCAGAATACACATTTTTATGAGAGACGACGACGGGCAAAAATCCGGAGCTTGCAAATCTCAATATGTCCCTTCCTCAACATTAGGAGCATGCGAGGGAATCTTCCTGAGATGACACGGTGCAGGAGGAGATGGATGCACATGTATATTAGGTAGGTGGCTGCTGGAGGATGGAGAGAGACAACGGAGAGGGATACAGACTCAGGGGAGGGGGAATCAGAATTCCAATTCCTCGTAGGGCTCTCTCCACAGTACACTGAGTCCATTGTGAGTGTAAAGGGTGAGCAGAGCGTGTGCATCTGCATACTATGTACACTGTGCATAATTTGAGCACTCCATTGTACCCAGTTACAAGTCAAAAGAATAAGATAAACATGCATAGCAAAATGACTGTATCTCACGATGAGAGAGCTTCCCAACGAGGTATTCTGTGGAACTGTGGAGGAGGAAAGTAGACGACTTTCCCTATACCTTCTTCATGCGTGTCAGAATAGGAATAGGACTAGGAGACTGCGGGGAGTATGGGAGGGAGCAGGGCCGGATCCGGATAATGCGGCCAGCGCAGGCAGCCCCCGCTGCTTGAATTCTAAAAAAAAAGTAAATGGAACATTTTGCAGTTTTCAAAAACACGCAAATGAACAATTTTGCACATTTTAAAATCCAAGTAACATAGATCCTTAATCCTTGTGCACTTTTAAAAAACATGTAAATAGAACATTTTGCACTTTTAAAAAATATGTAAAAACAAATATTGTGACTTTTCCAAAATATGCAAATAATTTTTTTTTCGTACATTTCAAAAACATGCAAATAAAATATTATGCACTTTTCTGAAAACATGTAAATAATTTCTTTTCGTACATTTCAAAAACATATAAAAAGAGCATTGAGAACTTTTCTGAATCAAGTAAAAATAAAATTTTGAACTTTTCTAAAACATGCAAAATAAATTTTTTTGTACATTTCAAAAACATGGAAATAAAACATTTTCCACTTTTCCCAAAACATGTAAATAGAACATTGAGCACTTTTCTGAATCATGTAAAAAGAACATTTTGCACTTTTCTAAAACATCCAAATACAACATTTTGCTTTACCAAAGAAAACAGTCAATAAAATCAAAATGGTGGTTTTTGTATAAAAACAAATTGCTGCCCAAAAGCAATTCCTTCGTCCGGCCCTGGGAGGGAGGGGGGAGGGAGGGAGGGGGACAGAGATTTGGGCTCTGGGATATGGCGATGGTGGAAGGACAGGTTTTAGTGGTGGTGGTCGTGGGTATTCGCCGGGGAGAATGAGAAGAAGAACATGGAAAAGAGTATGCAAAGTGACGACGAAGGGGGATATGGAAGCCTTGGCTAACTAATGGTCCACCACGGCAAAATATATCAGTCTCATCCATCATGCCGCAAGTTTTTTTTTTCAGTTTTCAAGTTGGTCTTGGAAGAAAAAAAAATGAAAAGATGGGAGCGCATGCAGTAGATTACACAGGGCCGATGATATGGATGACACACGTCACGTTTCCACCTGCCTGAGTCTCCGATTTGAATTACAAAGTTGCTAGCTTGCTTTTTCTTTCCAGTGAAAAGAGTACTTGAGCCACGACTGCCACCAGGACCGGGACCGGGACCGGGACCGGGACCAGACCCAGAACCAGAGGAAGAAATGTCCTTCATTCAAACGAGAAAATCATGATTTTCCTTACGTAGGCATAACTCCGAAGCTCCGTTCTGTTTGTCTCTCTCTCTCTTTCTCCCTATGCCTCAGCTGTGGCTCTGTATGGATGGAGGGAATGTGAGCGAGACGCTTGTATGTACCTAGTTACATAATTACATTACGATTCCTTACATAATATAATGACACGCACACTGTCGAAAAGTAAGCACTAGATACTGAAGTAACTAATACACAAAGGCAGATCTTCATTCCACCGTCGCCGCCTCCGTCTCCTTCTCCGTCTATCCTTCATCATTTCAAATCTCAGTAGTTTTTTCACTTTTTTCCACACGACTCTGTCTTCTTCCTTTCATTCATTTACTCACATCATGGCATCCTATGCCCATGCCAAAAGCCTATGCTCCTTCCTCGATGAGATTTATCTCATGATTTTTCCAGGATTTGGAAAAATATAGAAAATCAGTCATTAGAAAACAATGATGCTCAGGGCCGGAGGAAGGAATTGCTTTTAGGCATAGCAATTTGTTTCCATACAAAAACCACCATTTCGATTTTATTCATGGTTTTCTTTGGTAAAGCAAAATGTTGTATTTAAGTGTTTTAGAAAAGTGCAAAATGTTTTATTTACTTGATTCGGAAAAGTACAAAATGTTCTATGTACATGTTTTTAGAAAAGTTCAAAATGTTCGATTTACTTGATTCAGAAAAGTGGAAAAGGTTTTATTTCCATGTTTTTGAAATGTACAAAAATTTTAATTTTGCATGTTTTTGAAAAGTCAAAATATTATTTTTTCCATGTTTTTGAAATGACCAAAAATTGAAATTTGCATGTTTTTTAAAAGTCAAAATGTTGTATTTAAAATTTTTTTAAAACTGCAAAATGTTCCATTTAGATTTTTTTTGAAAATTCAAGCAGCGGGGGCTGCCTGCGCTGGCCACATTATCCGGATCCGGAATCCGGATCCGGCCCTGATGATGATGCTCATTTCACTCTCCATACCGTCTCACCTGTTCACTGTGCAGTCGCATTTTGTGTGTGAGAATCAGTGTGTAGCCGTAGCGTCGTTCTAAAAAAAATCAAAAGTAAAAATGATGTAGAATGTAGAAGCCTATTTATGAGAAAGAATTTGTCAGAATTGATTTTCTTGTGTGGAAATTATGCTGGGGAAAATAGAGTGAAATAAATAAGATTGGGAATTTGGGTTCAGTTTAATAATGGGTGATATTGGCTCCTGGTTTTGTTTCTTGGTTGGGTGTTTCCATGATGGAGGGTCCAGAGCGTTATATTCAATTCTTTTCAATGTGGGCCGGTCCTCGCCCTTTTGTTTCTCTTGATTATTATGGAATGGAGTATGGAGCTCGTCCTCGTCACGTAGGTACAATTATGTACTTACGTCCGGGTCTCCGGTCGGAATCGGAACAATGTGTGCATGCTCAAGTTACGTTACGTTATGGAGAGGAGAGGGGGTGGAGGTGGGGGAGGAGGATTGAGATTATACATGGAATAAAAAGGAGACAAGTCGAGCCAAGAGTTTCCTGTTTCTCTGAGTCAGTATTTATTTGTGGGCTTTACATAACTGTCACTATGGAATGCTTCCTTCGGAGACTTGAGTCGGTAATGTTTAATTCAATGGGATGTAATGTATGCCGTAATTCAAAGGCCGAGGGAAAGAAGGAATGAAAAGGAGGGAGCTGACTTATGATGACAATTTGATGAGGCGCAGCTCTTCTTTTTTTTTCTTTTTTTTTTTTTTTTTTTAGCCTACACACACTTTTCTTTTCTTACTTTGTGTAGATTGTAGAGATGCTATGAGCTTTATAGCTCTATATAGACATCTATTGATCTCCTTTTGTCCGTCCGTCTCCCATGATTACTCCTTTCAGAATTACAAAAATTTGTTTTGAATACCATCCTATATATGTAGGTAATGACGGCATTGTTTCCTACTCACTACTGATACCCATGAGCCAATTCCTTTCCTTCTTCTACAATTAATTACTTATATATTTAAAATCTACTGTATAGTAGTATAGTTTACCACTGCATTGGAATTGGAAACCACACGCTGAGTGGACCACGCAATGTGTGGACGATCCCTCCGTAGATGTATGTATGGTTTGCTTAAGACGCGAGAAAAAACAGTAAATATTACAGAAACTAAATGTCAGTTTGGAATGAGATCACGATCGCGTTAGGTTTAGAAGTTTAGATTCTACGATTCTACATTCTACATTCTACAGAAATTTTGTTGTGCTTTCTCCGCTGCATTTTCTTTCCTCCTTTCTTTCTTTTTTCTTTTTTTACTTTGTTGCATTTTGTATGAACGTGAGTTGAGCCTATTCTCCACCAGGCCAGGGCCAAACGAAGGAACTGTTTTTAGGCAGCAATTTGTTTCCGTACAAAAACCACCATTTTGATCGGATTTTAATGATGGTTTTCTTTAGTAAAGCAAAGTGTTGTATTTACATGTTTTTGAAAAGTGCAAAATGTTATTTTTACTTGATTCAGAAAAGTGCAAAATGTTCTGTTTACGTGTTTTGAGAAAAGTGGAAAATGTTTTATTTCCATGTTTTTGAAATGTAGAAAAAAATTTATTTTGCTTGTTTTTGAAAAGTCAAATTATTCTTTTTACATGTTTTTGAAAAGTGCAAAATGTTCCATTTACATGTTTTGAGAAAAGTGGAAAATGTTTTATTTCCATGTTTTTGAAATGTTGAAAAAAAATTATTTTGCATGTTTTTGAAAAGTCAAATTATTCTTTTTACATATTTTTGAAAAGTGCAAAATGTTCCATTTACATGTTTTGAGAAAATTCAAACAGCGGGGCGGGCTGCCTGCGCTGGCCGCATTATCCGGCCCTGTTCTCCACTTACTATTATCGTGTACTGTACACTATACACAGTATTGTAATTTAACCCGAAAGCAGACTGTACGAAACGTTTTTAATGATCTTCTGGGTTTAGTAGCATATCCATTATTTAGAGTAGTGTGTAAATAGTGTAAATAGTTGGTGGCTTGCATGGCGATGGTGGCGATGAAGAAAGTATTGCACGCTGCAATAGTTTCAGTCTCGAGTTCCAACATCAGGACCAGCACCAGTACCAGCAACCAGCATGAAATGAACAAAGGAATTGGACATGAAATTGAAGAAGAAATTTTTTTCTTGTTCCCTTTTGGCTTTCATTTCGTTAGATTCCACATTCCACACCCACTATACTATACCTATATCTTCCATTTTCTCCGCAAAACTGGTTTTGTATTCAACTTTTCACTCGGCCCATTTCATTCTACAGGTGACGATAAAATTTCTACAGCGAGTCGTGAGATCGTGAGTACAAAATCTGATACAGATCAATCCACCAATTTTGCTTCCACTCCTTCTCTCGTAGCTATGTGCCTCCTTCTCCCTTTCTTTTTCTATAACTTCGTCAAAACCATTCAGCAGTTGAAAATAGAGAAAATACATTTGCTGTATTTGTATTTGAGCTCCTCCATCACATTTTATTTTCAAAATTGTAATTCAAAAATTTAAAATATCGTCTGTGTAGAACCAAAAATTCCATTTTTAGCTAAAAACAATATCCTATATCTACAAAATTACTGAAGTATGTCTTGAAAGCATTTAAATATACCATTTTGCACTTTTCAAAAACATGGAATTAGAACATTTTGCACCTTTTCAAAAACATGGAATTAGAACATTTTGCACCTTTTCAAAAACATGTAATTAGAACATTTTGCAAATTTTCGAAAACATGGAATTAGAACATTTTACACCTTTCTAAAAACATGTCATTAGAACATTTTGCAACTTTTCAAAAACATGGAATTAGAACATTTTGCAACTTTTCGAAAACACGTAATTAGAACATTTTACACCTGTCTAAAAACATGTCATTAGAACATTTTGCAACTTTTCAAAAACATGGAATTAGAACACTTTGCACCTTTTCGAAAACATGGAATTAGAAAATTTTGCACATTGGACACACATATAATTAGAGCAATTTCCACTCTTCCACTCTGCCAAAACTCTTAATTAACACCTTACGCATGTTTCTTATTTTGTTTGTATGACATAGCTCATTTTGATTCTAGCTTAAATTGGTGTTTTGGCGACTGAGACTCGGTATACGAGGAGATGGCTGGTAAGGGGTGTGATGAGTGATAAAAGATACACAGCTTTCAATGGATCAATAAAGGTGAATGATATAGTGAGGTAACGTGTAGACTGTGTACTTAATACGGCGTAAATAAATTGTCGATCAGTTAAAAATTAGAATTCCTAATAACAAACGAAACTACTATTTATTTACAACAATCAAATTACCAAGAATAAATACAAAGTACTTTGAACAGAAATATTGGAGAGCGTTGCTCAGGTTTACAGTGAGTGAATAATAATAACAAGTAATTTATAGTCGTGGAAAAATAGTTGACTTACTGGAAAATTACGTTTTTTTATATTGCATAAGACGCGGGTCTCTAAACGAGCAAGGATCTACCATTACATCATTGCTGATAGGTAAGCTGTCTGTAAACCTTGAGCTGACGAGTAAGCGTAATAATTATGTTTTCCACAAAATTTACCGTACAAAAGTGTTTCTAAACGTCGGGGTCGGGAAAGCCTTGTGAATCTGTAATATATGTATCAAATTATGAAGATAGTGATAGTGATTTTCACTGGTTCCATTTTGTGTCAACTCACACAACTTAATAGGAAAGCGGAATGTTTTCAGTGTGTAGTATAGTAGTAGTAGAGAAAGTGTAAAGGTTGGGAGTTGGGACTTTTGGATTAACCAAGGTTTTATTCATATGCCTTGATACATAATCAAGATGGAGATATATCTTAAAGACATGTGGCATATATTCAGCTATAGTCACCATAGCATAAGATTGTTCCTTTTGCAAATGTAGCCGAGGCCTAATTATAGGACGGAGTTATGGACCATATTCTACATTGTACATGAGAACATGAAGGAGACTGCCTTGCTTGATAAATTCTGAAACCACATCCATATAAAATAATAGATATCGTCTGTGAAGAACCAAAATGACCCATATCCGTTTTTAGCTACAAACAATTTCCACTATCTACAAAATTATTCAAATATGTCTTGAGTGCATTTAAATACAACATTTTGCACCTTTTTAAAACCATGGAATTAGAACATTTTGCACATTTTTGAAGACATGGAATTAGAACATTTTGCACCTTTTAAAAACCATGGAATTAGAACATTTTGCACATTTTTGAAAACATGGAATTAGAACATTTTGCACCTTTTCAAACTTATGGAATTAGACATTTTTGCACCTTTTCAAAAACATGGAATTAGAACATTTTGCACTTTCTCGAAAACAAGGAATTAGAACATTTTACATTGTTGAAAAACATAAAAATAGAGCATTTACCACTTTTTAAAAACTCGTAATTAACATTTTACGCATGTTTCTCATTTTTGGTATGACATAGCTCATTTTGATTGTAGCTTAAATTGGATATGGGTCATTTTGGTTCTTCACAGACGATATAATATATATGTAATTACGACAATATGACTTACTTCTTGGAGAGATTTTAGATTGGGATTCGAGTCGCAGTATAGCGCGCTTTACGAGTTGAAGTTATTGTATGGCTGCAGTGGTGCATAGTTGAGCACAACTCCGGAAGCCGATGCCGAAGCCGATGCCGATGCCGATGAATGCTTGGCGAATAATATGGACTGGTGGCGGTGGGTCATATTGCCAATGAACATGCGGATTGCGGATAAAAGTGATGTTAGTTATTCTGTGTAAGGAAGCAAATCCGTTCTGTTCACAAGGTTTCACAAGCCACGAGGGACATAAGCTATATAGTAAGAAGGTAAAAGATCTGTGGGTAGTGTGTAGGATGTGTAAGTTAAGGGAAGAGGTGTTAAGAATTAAGTCGTGTTGGGATTGTGGAAGTAGGAGCCAGGATATTATGATAGACCTAAACTTGTTCAGTCTTAATCATAATTCTGGAGAGAGTCGCTATCCTTCCAAATCCTTTTCCCCTCTCACCATTTTTTTTCCTTTTTTTTCCGCGTGACTCCGTATAATTACATACAGACAGCAGACCAGGGCCGGACGAAGGAATTGCTTTTGGGCAGGAATTTGTTTCCATACGAAAACCACCATTTTGATTTTATTGAAGGTTTTCTTTGGTAAAGCAAAATGTTGCATTTGCATGTTTTAGAAAAGTGCAAAATGTTCTTTTTACTTGATTCAGAAAAGTGCTCAATTGTTCTATTTACATGTTTTGAGAAAAGTGCAAAATGTTTTATTTCCATGTTTTTGAAAGGTACAAAAACTTTAATTTGCATGTTTTCGAAAAGTCTCAATATTCTTTTTACGTATTTTTGAAAACTGCAAAATGTTCCATTTACAAGTTTTTTGAAAATTCAAGCAGCGGGAGGCTGCCTGCGCTGGCCGCATTATCCGGTCCTGCAACAGACAGCCCAAAGATGCCCAAAGATGTAGCGCTTCTATTCTTCTCCTTCTTCTCCACGGACACCGAATTGCATATACCTACGGCCGATACGGATACCGGTACCGGAACCGATACCAAGACCGAGACCGGTACCGGTACCGACACCGATGAGCTCCCATCCTCCCAGTAGACATCCTCACCACTTTCACACTCTCTCTCTCCTCTCCTATCATATCAAGGAAAATCATTTCAGTTTCCGCGCCATGGACATTACTCCACACTCAACTTTTTTCTGTCATCCGCCGCTCGTCTACAGGCACGGAGTAAAAATGATAATTTTTTTGGGGTGGGCAAAAGACTCGCTGCTCGTCTTGAGCTTTTGATTCCTATCCACGTTTCCTCCAGTCAGCCAGTCTCCCAATTTTATCCATCAATTATATCTCTTTCTCAAGTTTCAACTTTCACCAGATTAAACTCACCGTCGTCGTCTCCTCTCTCTCCCAAATCTAATCCAAGGGAAAGGTGAGAGTGTTGCACTTGAGCGGATCCAAGAGCTTTGCTCAATTTTGACAAGACCATAAGACGAGAGACGATGAACGAGCATCAATTGATACAGGATGAGGAGCGTGTAAGTCAAGAGCCGGGCAAAACCACGACACCGCCGAAACCGGTGACCTCGAGCTAAAAAAATTAATCTTTATGTAGGTATATCTGAACGGACTAATCGTAAGCTGGACGGATGACAAAAGGTTGGTAATCATATTATTATATCGGCTGTAAAGAACCAACATGACCCATATCCATTTGTACCTAAAAACAATATCAACTATCTACAAAAATATTCAAATATGTCTTGATAGCAATTAAAAAGAACATTTTGAACTTTTCAAAAATATGGAATTAGAAATTTTTGCACCTTTTCAAAAACATATGGAATTAGAACATTTTGCACCTTTTCAAAAACATGTAATTAGGACATTTTGCACCTTTTCAGAAACATGTAATTAGAACATTTTGCACCTTTTCAAAAACATGGAATTAGAACATTTTGCACCTTTTCAAAAACATGTAATTAGAACATTTTGCACCTTTTCAGAACCTTGGAATTAGAACATTTTGCACCTTTTCAGAAACATGTAATTAGAACATTTTGCACGTTTTCAGAACCTTGGAATTAGAACATTTTGCACGTTTTCAGAAACATGGAATTAGAACATTTTGCACGTTTTCAAAAACATGGAATTAGAACATTTTACGTTTATCGCAACTCTTAATTAACATTTTACGCGTGTTTCTCATTTTTTTTATGACATATAGCTCATTTTGATTGTAGCTTAAATTTGAAATGAGTCACTTTGGTTCCTCACAGAATATATAGGTGTGTGTGATGAGTTTAATGAGACTTGCAAAAATAAATGTGAGATTATAGCAAAAGCAAAAGTATCCGAGTTTACATGGGCTAAATAGAGATACAAGGACCGAGCAGCAATAAGAGAGACACAAATATTGTTCGTATGATGGTGTAGAAGGTGACAGAATAGTTGATGTTGATGTTGATGCTTACAAGTTGGCATTTGGTTGAGTTGGTCTGGGAGTGAAATATCAGACGTAGAATATTCCTGTTTTGTGTCCTGGCCTTCTCCTTATCTCCCTCCCAAAGGCAATTTTGGAGGTCTATCCGGTAATTTGATGGGCTTGCTCTTTCTTACCTGCTCCGCTCCGCTCATGATACATAATATGCTCTATGGAGCTCTCTCGGAAAATGTCAGCTAAACAAATCAGTTTTAGGCCCCTCACAACGTCAGAGCAAACATACATTTATTCAACTTTCGGTGACAAGTGAGACTAACGATAAGAATATATCCGGAGAGGAGCCCAGAGCCGATTATTAGCCTTTATGGTTTAGCCCGAGCAATAGAATAAGATCAAGATTTCACCCTTTGGGAAGCCCATCACATCACTTTCAGTGTTCAGGCTGGAAACGACGACGACGACGACGCATCATTGAAAAATCCACAATCCACAGACGACAACAGACAACACGCTCTATTTCAAGATAACTTCAAAATTTCCCTATCATCCTCCAACTCCGCTTGTATAAATACAACCACAGATCTCTCGCTCAGATCCAGAACCTGAACAGAACGAGAACGAACAGGGCCGGACGAAGGAATTGGTTTTAGGCAGCAATTTGTTTCCATACAAAAACCACCATTTGGATTTTATTGATGGTTTTCTTTAGTAGGCAAAATGTTGTACTTACATTTTTTAGAAAAGTGCAAAATGTTCTTTTTACTTGATTCAGAAAAGTGCTCAATGTTGTATTTACATGTTTTAGAAAAGTGCAAAATGTTCTTTTTACTTGATTCAGAAAAGTGCAAAATGTTGTATTTACATGTTTTAGAAAAGTGCAAAATGTTCTTTTTACTTGATTCAGAAAAGTGCTCAATGTTGTATTTACATGTTTTAGAAAAGTGCAAAATGTTCTTTTTACTTGATTCAGAAAAGTGCAAAATGTTGTATTTACATGTTTTAGAAAAGTGCAAAATGTTCTTTTTACTTGATTCAGAAAAGTGCAAAATGTTGTATTTACATGTTTTAGAAAAGTGCAAAATGTTCTTTCTACTTGATTCAGAAAAGTGCTCAATGTTGTATTTACATGTTTTAGAAAAGTGCAAAATGTTCTTTTTACTTGATTCAGAAAAGTGCTCAATGTTGTATTTACATGTTTTAGAAAAGTGCAAAATGTTCTTTTTACTTGATTCAGAAAAGTGCAAAATGTTGTATTTACATGTTTTAGAAAAGTGCAAAATGTTCTTTTTACTTGATTCAGAAAAGTGCAAAATGTTGTATTTACATGTTTTAGAAAAGTGCAAAATGTTCTTTTTACTTGATTCAGAAAAGTGCAAAATGTTGTATTTACATGTTTTAGAAAAGTGCAAAATGTTTAATTCCATGTTTTAGAAAAGTGCAAAATGTTCTTTTTACATGATTCAGAAAAGTGCAAAATGTTCTATTTACACGTTTTGAGAAAAGTGGAAAATGTTTTGTTTCCATGTCTTTGAAATTTTAAAAAACATTTTTTATTCGCATATTTTTGAAAAGTGAAATTATTCTTTTTAAACATTTTTGAAAACTGCAAAATGTTCCATTTACATCTTTTTGAAAATTCAAGCAACGGAGGCTGCCTGCGCTGGCCGCATTATCCGGCCCTGAAAACGAAAATGAAAACGACGAAGGGAAGGTATAGCAAATGTAAATCTGTGTATGGCGGGAACGGATGATGATGATATTCCCAACTCTCGACACCATAGCTCCAGATCCCAGACCGCTGACACGAGTATTAAATCCGTACAGTTGTGTGCCCTTATCTCGAGACCTAAAGGGTTGGGACCGGAGTGGAGAGACATTAGAGAGCATGTAGGTAGATAGGTAGTGCGAGTGATAGGAGGCCGTACGATACGTGTGGGCCACATTGGATTTTGGATTGCATCAATTGAGACACTATAAAATGATGGAGGGAAAAACGGAAGGATGTCAGATTAAACGAGAAGATTATCTGTCTTTTCTTGTAGCTGTAAATAAATCTTGGTGAATGATAGACACAGCTTTAAGGGGAAATCCTCAAATTTATGTTACATCATTAGCTAGATTTCTATAAGATGCGGAATGCGAGCAGAGCTTCTCCAGACTTTTTTTCAATCTTGTCTTCGTGTCTTTCCCCATTCAAACAGAACACATTCCCGCTTTCTCTCTCTCACACAAAAATCCATCTTTCCCTCTCTCTTTCTCTCCTCCCTTCCTTTACTACTTAATACTTTACAAATTCATTTCTGTTTCACAAAATTTGGCCACACATAATATGCGCTGCTGCTTCTAGTCCAGGGCCGGATAATCTGGCCAGCATAGGCAGCACCCGCTGCTGTAATTTTTAAAAAATATGTAAATGGAACATTTTGCAATTTTCAAAAATATGTAAAAAGAATATTGAGACTTTTCAAAAACATGCAAAATAAAATTTTTTGTACATTTCAAAAACATGGAAATAGAACATTTTTGTACATTTCAAAAACATGTAAATAGAACATTTTTGTACATTTGAAAAACATGGAAATAGAACATTTTTGTACATTTCAAAAACATGGAAATAGAACATTTTCCACTTTTCTCAAAACATGTAAATAGAACATTTTTGAATTTTCTGAATCAAGTAAATCGAACATTTTGCACTTTTCTAAAATGTGTAAATGCAACATTTTATATTACCAAAGAAAACCATTAATAAAATCCGATCAAAATGGTGGTTTTTGCATGGAAACAAATTGCTGCCTAAAAGCAACTCCTTCGTCTACCTACACCCCAATAATCCAATTCTCACAATTTTTCCTGCCCAATATTTTCCTTCTTTTTTTTGCTAATTATTTCTTATGTCTATTTTCTTTAGGCAAGTTTCTCTATAGCTAAATTCAACTGACTGCGAAATTCTTTTAGTATGACTATTTAGTGATAGCTCGTCGGTGGTACAACAGTGCAGTGGTCGGTCGGTGGTGGGGGTGGTGGTGTGGTACGACTGCTCAAAATAAATTCAGTGTGATACGCTTTACGTTTTAGATGTCATATTACACGGACCCGGAGCCGGAGCCGGAGCCAGACCCGGAGCCGGAGCCGGTCCGGGTGAAGAAACTAAACTAAAGATAAAGAAATTTTACAAAGCAGTGAGTGTGTGTGTGTCTTTGAATTATACAGACATGACTCAGGATGAGATAGCATATTGCACTCGGCCTCCGAATCCGAACAATGAGGTAGTGATATGTATATGTAGTGAGTGGATGGGAGGGAAATATTGCTTTGGAATTTTGGGGAAGAAAGTGAAATGAAAGGGAGACGAAGAAGAAGATAGCTCCGCCATTGAAGTCCCGTGAAAGTTGAAGTGGAGAGGAGAGAGACATAGTGGACTGCGGAAAGGATGATAGGAGCTGCTTGGCGCGAGTTCATCTGATAAAGAGGAAATGTCACGGCATTATAATGTACTACAAAAGTCATATTGGGTGCAAAGCCTCAGGTGTTTCTCCCAGATGCTCCTCTCCTTTCCCTATACTTCCCGACGACCGAGCCGAGGAGCTCTACACATAGCACGTAATAACAATTGGTGTCTCTGTGTGTGTGTGGTGGTTGCGTTGTCATGAAACTATCTACGAACATAGTCTCCGTCTCCGAGTATCCACGATATGACATACTTGCATTATCATTTATATTTAGGTACATACCCCTACAGATATCTGCCTCTGATGTCGATGCCGATGCCGATGCCGATGCCGACGCCGGTGGAAAATTCACAGAAGGATTTGAGTCAAAGCATGAACTACAACAACGACATATCGTCTGCGAAGAACCAAAATGACCCATATCCAATTTATGCTAGAATCAAAATGAGCTATGTCATAAAAACAAAATGAGAAACAAACTTAAAATGTTAATTACGAGTTTTAAAAAAATGTTAAATGTTCTATTTATATGTTTTTGAAAAGGTGCAAAATGTTCTAATTCCATGTTTTTGAAAAGGTGCAAAAATCTCTAATTCCATAAGTTTGAAAAGGTGCAAAAATGTCTAATTCCATAAGTTTGAAAAGGTGCAAAAATGTCTAATTCCATGTTTTTGAAAAGGTGCAAAAATGTCTAATTCCATAAGTTTGAAAAGGTGCAAAAATGTCTAATTCCATAAGTTTGAAAAGGTGCAAAAATGTCTAATTCCATAAGTTTGAAAAGGTGCAAAAATGTCTAATTCCATAAGTTTGAAAAGGTGCAAAAATGTCTAATTCCATAAGTTTGAAAAGGTGCAAAAATGTCTAATTCCATAAGTTTGAAAAGGTGCAAAATGTTCTAATTCCATGTTTTTGAAAAGTGCAAAATGTTCTGTTTACATGTTTTTGAAAACGTGCAACATGTTCTAATTCCATGTTTTTGAAAAGTGCAAAATGTTCTGTTTACATGTTTTTGAAAACGTGCAAAATATTTTATTTAAATGCTATGATATGTTTCAATATTTGTGTAGATAGTTAATATTGTTTTTAGTTAAAAATGGATATGGGTCATTTTGGTTCTTCACAGACGATATAGCTTGACAGACGAACAGCTTGCGTGCCTCCCTTTCATACAGACATATACACCATAGCAGACCGAAGGTAGCTCCTATAGTATTTACATTCATAAATTTACCTGGTAATAAACATGCGTAATCACCTTAAAACAAAATTCCTACATGCTTTTCCCATTTGTTATCCATAATACTCCCAGTTTTCAGATTACCCGCAATTCAACCAATACGGGCGCTATGACAGTCTTATTTTCCTAATTCATTAAAGTAAACCAACTTATACCCTGTATTTGTATGACTTTGAACTTGAACGAGTTCCCGTATATGGAATACCATGGAAATTAATCAACGTACTAAATTGTGCACGCTTCAAAAAATGTATTTATTGAACAGTCCCAAATCCTGAGCGAATGAAGACAGAAATACAGTTGAAGGATCTAAAACATCATCGACATCGATTTATTGTATATGTATGGCTGATTTTTGTTTGTTGGCATTTCACATCATTATATTCGTGCATATTAAATAATATTGATTTTTTTGGATGAAAAAATATGGAAGAAGAATCCCGTGGCCTGTGTCTTGGTTTACACCTGGGCCTGGGCTAAGAAGGAGCAGTTCTCAATCGAAATTCTCTGCGGTGGCTTATTCCAAATATATTTGCAGGGCCGGACGAAGGAATGGGTTTTAGGGAGAAATTTGTTTCCATACAAAAACCACAATTTTGATTTTATTGATGGTTTTCGTTGGTAAAGCAAAATGTTGTATTTGCATGTTTTAGAAAAGTGCAAAATGTTCGATTTACTTGATTCAGAAAAGTGCTCAATGTTCTATTTACATGTTTTGAGAAAATTGGAAAATGTTTTATTTCCATGTTTTTGAAATGTGCAAAATGTTTTATTTGCATTTTTTAAAAAAGGTGCAAAATGTTTTATTTGCATTTTTTAAAAAAGGTGCAAAATGTTCTAATTCCATGTGTTTGAAAGGATGCAAAAATGTCTAATTCCATGTTTTTGAAAAGGTGCAAAATTTTCTAATTCCATGTCTTCGAAAAGATGCAAAAATGTCTAATTCCAATTTTTTTAAAAAGGTGCAAAACGTTCTAATTCCATGTTTTTGAAAACTCAAAATATTCTATTTACATATATTTTGAAAATTTAGGCAGCGGGGGGCTGCCTGCGCTGGTCGCATTATCCGGCCCTGTATATTTGGGTCGGTCTCGATAACTGAGAAAAACTGCGGTGCATCCCATTGGTTGCAAAAAAAAATGAAGTAGGTAACTTTTAGTTCTTGGAATCATCAGTGTACAAACTATTCTAAAATGTTTTGAAAATGCAAATTAAGTCGTCAAAAATATGCTAAAATGTTCACTCAAATTAGATTCGAGTTTCTTAATCGACGCTTTATGCCAACGACGGACAGATAGACAAAACATAGGTAACTACCCTACTAATAAATACTCGATGAGCTTACATGTAATATGTTACATACTTTTACATCCAGCTCAGAATGTAAAAAAACACATAAAAAATGTCTTGAAAAAAAAATCTCAGTGGCTCTGGGACTGACACTGGCACTGGCACTGGCCTATGGTATGGACTTCCTTGCGGGGTGAGTAAGTGAGAGGGAAGAAGAATCAAAAAGTATGTATACAAAGTTTGTGAAAAGCCTTAATGCTTGCATAAATTTTGTTGTTAGTCTATTAAGTTTCCCATAAATGTCCAAGTTTTCCCCCACATTAATGTAAAGGCGTAAGGACTGTCTCACAACACAGTGGTAGGGGGAACATATTAAACAACGGATCCAACGAGTGTGTATATACCGGTACCGGACCCCCCTATAGATGCCTATGCCTATACCTCTCCACCTCCACCTCCACCTCCACCCAAATCCAAACTAGATACTAAAAAAGTTTCCACTAAACAAAAAGTATTCCCAATGGTGGCTTACAGGCTAAAACTGGGATGAGACAGGAACGGAAGAAGAAAACGGGAGACTGACAGAAGACATAAAGCCGCGGGAATGTAGTCATACTGATGGTTGAAGGAGGGATCTATATGGACTTACAATTGCCACATAATATCATCGGGATTCCGAGTAATGCAAACCTCCCCGTCAGGGCCGGATCATAAGGCTAGCAAAGGCAGCCCACGCTGCCTGAATTTTCAATAAAAAAATGTAAATGGAACATTTTACACTTTTCAAAAACATGTAGGTAAATAGAACATTTTGACGGTTCAAAAACATGGAAATAAATTTTTTTGCACATTTAAAAATCATGGAAATAAAACAATTCCCACTTTTTGAAATATGTAAATAAAATATTTTGTATTTTCAAAAACATGCAAATCAATTTTTTTGCACATTTAAAAAACATGGAAATAAAATATTTTCCACTTTTCTCAAACCATGTAAATAGAACATTTTGGACTTTTCAGAATCAAGTAAATCGAACATTTTGTACTTTTCTGAATCAAGTAAAAAGGACATTTTGCACTTTTCTAAAACATATAAATGCAACATTTTGCTTTACTAAAGAAAACCATCAATAAAATCCGATCAAACTGGTGGTTTTTGTATGGAAACAAATTGCTGCCCAAAAGTAATTCCTTCGTCCGGCCCTGCTCCCCGTAGATACGGCCTCTCACATCCCTCATATGTAAGTAGCAGAAATCCCAATCCGATATCCGACGTGAGCATAGTTATAATTATATTGGAGGGTAAACACATATTATGTAGGTACGCTTGCATTTGAAACCACTAAGGCCTACGACTAGTTGCTTCATCACATAGACATCCATAACATTGCGGCTATTGTTGTGTTGTTCCCTTTGTTTGTTGCTTCTTTATGTACTTTTCAGCATAGGATCGAAATCAAAATCGAAAGAAAGCTCCTTGGAAAAAGAAAGATGCACTCGTACTAATAAAGGAATCAGTCCAAAGTCAACATCAACATCATTGGCCTTTTGCTTTACACTTACATTGATTGCACTACAAACTACACACAATGGAAGGGCTCCATTTTCAGTAATTTAAGCAAATGAAACAATGAAACAATTCAATTCAATTATGACCCAAATTATTAGTGCTTCTATTTTTATTTATTCGCACTACTACAACTACACGGTACTTACACATATTGCTTAACTGGGATATTGACCCTCATAGAAATTTCCCTGCCCCCCCCCCCTTGAAAAAAAACCCAGCCCGCCCCTGAAAGTGAATATCGTCTGTGAAGAACCAAAATGACCTCAATCCAATTTAAGCTACGTACAATCAAAACTAGTTATGTCATAAAAACAAAATGAGAAACATGTGTAAAATGTTGATTAGGAGTTTTTTAAAACTGTGCAAAAAGTGCACACTGTTCTATTTGCATATTTAAAAAAGTGTAAAATGTTCTGTTTTTGCATATTTAAAAAAAGTGTAAAATATTTTTGAAAAGTGCAAATTTTTCTACTTTAATATGTTTAAAATGTGTTAACGGTTGTATTTACATATTTTTGACAAACGCAAAATGTGCTAGTTACATGTTTTTGAAAAGGTGCCAAATGTTCTAATTCCATGTTTTTGAAAAGGAGCAAAATGTTTTAATTCCATGTTTTTAAAAAGGTGCAAAATGTTCTAATTCCATGTTTTTGAAAAGGCGCAAAATTTTCTAATTCCATGTTTTTGAAACGTGTTAAATGTTCTAGTTACACATTTTTGAAAAGTGTTAAATGTTCTAGTTACACATTTTTGAAAAGCGCAAAATGATCTATTTAAATGCTTCCACGACATATTTAAATATATTTGTAGATAGTACACATTGTGTTTGGCTAAAAATGGAAATGAGTCATTTTGGTTCTTCACAGACGATATAATGAATGTCTCTCTCCATTTTGCCCTGAGGTAGTAATGCAGATTGGAGATTGCTAAACGTGGAGAAAGCAATAAAAAAGAAAGTATAGGCGCTAAAAGGGATTTTTTTGATTTTGATTTTTAGCTTCACTTACGCAACTATCATGGGAATATATGCATATAAAACACCCAGAGAAAAAGAGAGACGAGTGGCTATATGAGAATGGAGTGGAGTGTGTATAGAATGAAAAAAAAAATGGAAAACAGACTGGGACAGAAGCTAAACTAAACGAGAGACTCAGTTCTTCACGCAGGAAGTCTTTTGTCAACTAAAGATAAGTAAGTAGTGAGTATGAAAAAGCACAATATTGACATTACTCAGGAAGAGACATCCACAAATAAATGCCGTGTGTGTATACCGGGCCCACTCTCTCTATATGAATATAAGCCCAAGTATATAGCTCATCTGCACAATAGGAAATGCAGCGTTTACTTTTCATCGCAATCCCAAAGTCGCAAGGGTTTCCTGCCCTAAAATCACATCTGAATAAATAGTATTTGTATGGGTAAATACATACAGGGATATCTCTCCAAATTCTCCTTGGAAAAAAAAATGAACGATTTTCCTTCTTTCATGGCAATCAAATCGTTGGAGCGAAAGAGATCCAGATCCAGATCCAGATCCAGATCCAGCGCCCGTGTACATAGTACAGTACGACGACGAGACGAGTATAGGTACTTCCATATTTGGCTTTGCTTTTTAGTGCGATGGACGTATTGTGTAACCCTTAACACGGCCATTTCATCACCTCTCCTCTCTCAATCTCACTCTCCCTCTCCCTCACAAGTACAAAACAATATCCGACATTTTTTTTTCTCAAAGCTCAAAACTTAAATTTCACAATTTTATCTTTAACCTTAACTGATTGTGAGTTGGAACTCAATTTTCCCGCTATAATTTTCTGGCTAAAACAAAGCTAATAATAAAAGCTGTCTAGTTTTTGTCATTTTTTCATTTAGTTATTTTCATTTATAAGTGAATTTGAACGCAGGGCCGGATAAGAACATTTTGACTGTTCAAAAACTTGCAAAATAATTTTTTTTTTCACATTTCAAAAACATGCAAAATAATTTTTTTGCAGAATTTCAAAAACATGCAAATAGATATTTTTGTACATTTTAAAAACATGTAAATAAAAAATTTTCTACTTTTTTCAAAATATGTAAATACAAAATTTTGCACTTTTCAAAAATATGTAAAAAGAATATTAAGACTTTTCAAAAACATGCAAAATAAAATTTTTGTACATTTCAAAAACATGGAAATAAAGCATTTTCCTTTTTTCTCAAAACATGTAAATAGAAGATTTTCCACTTTTCTCAAAACATGTAAATACAACATTCTGCACTTTTCTAAATCAAGTAAATCGAACATTTTTCACTTTTCAAAAACATGTAAATACAACATTTTGCTTTACCAAAGAAAACCATCAATAAAATCAAAATGGCGGTTTTAGTATGGAGACAAATTGCTACCAAAAAGTAACTCCTTCGTCCGGCCCTGTTTGAAGGCACAACAACGCTAAAAAATCAGGAGGGTGAAAAGGATGGCGAAGAGATAATAATTGTTCAATAATGCCTCTCTCTCTCTCTGTGATGTTAATGTAATGAGAAGGAGGAAAGTTGAATGGAGGGAGAGAGAGAGAGAAAGGCGCGCTGATGAGAAGAGAGAAAAGATTTGAAAACGAAAACGAGGCTTGTGTGTGGATATATTGAAGGAGTTCAATTGGAGGAGGATTGTTCAAGCTTAAATAACAATGAAAATGAAGAAGGCAGACGAGGGATTGGTCCTGAGATGAGAAAATGGAATTGTCCTTAAGTATACAAGGTAAGCTGTCGTAGAGTGGAGTGCCATGTCAACAAAGCTAAGTGACGAGAGATTGCTTTCCAATAAGTGTCAGTGGCTCTGAGCAGTTCGAGAAGACTAATTTTACTAGAGTGCTTTGAATTATCTTTTGTGGCTGAGCTGACTCAACCCAAAATTCATTTTCATTTCCCTTCTCACCGTTCACTCAACCAACTCTCTCTCCTCGTTTCCTCACCACGCTTTTTCATTTCGACTTCGACCTTTACCACTCATTCTCAGGTCAAGTATAAACTATGTACAACACATCCCAACTTTCATCACTCGCCCGTCCGTCCATACTTCTTTAGTACGCATAAGGGTGCACCCACCATCCTTCACCATGTCTCCAGTTCCAGTCCAAAATCCGCAGGTATATAATATAGCAATTTCTGTTTTTCTTCAAAGTCAAGTTCACGCGTCAGATATCTACTTAGACGTATAGCGTATTTTCAACTTGTATTTTGGTATTAAATTCCATCAAAATGCAGATCAATGCTGAGTCAAGAATAAGTTGGCTGAACGTAATCCACTTTATTTATATGTATACTGATACACAGTAAGGGCTGGACGAAGGAATTCATACAAAAACCACCGTTTCGTTGGCAAAGCAAAATGTTGTATTTACACGTTTTAGAAAAGTGTAAAATGCTCTTTTTACTTGATTCAGGAAAGTGGAAAATGTTCTATTTACACGTTTTAGAAAAGTGCAAAATGTTATTTTACTTGATTCAGGAAAGTGCAAAATGTTCTATTTGCTCATGATTCTGAAAAGTGCTCAATATTCTATTTACATGTTTTGATAAAAGACGAAAATACTTTATTCACATGTTTTTGAAAAGTCAAAATGTTCTATTTATATATTTTTAAAATTGCAAATTGTTTTATTTTCATGTTTTTCGAAAATTCGGACAGGCTGGGTCGCCTATGCGCTGGCCACATTATCCGGCCCTTTGTGAAGTTCCTCTCACTAAAAATCATTGGATGAGCGATGCGTGCTTTAATAAAAGTGTGCCGCATGCTATCTTGATATAAGAATCGATTTCATGTTTTCCAATTTTTCAAAAATATGCAATGTCCCGGCAGGTAATTTGTATTTATTAAAAAATGTAATCGAAAGTTGAAGAATGAGTACCACCACTGTCCGCTGTACTCATAGTTGACTTTTGAAGTGAAAGGGAGGAGGGTTTGAGAATTTGATAATTTGTGCGACTGTGATACATGGACGACGTTAGAGTGGAGCGCTCAAAATTGTTGACTTTTCAACATTGAGCGGAATATAGGAGTTGCATAAAACAAATATGTACCGCCACCACCTAATGCCTAAATTGTGGAGTCTGAAGCGGCATTGGAGACAGATTAAAAGCAAGTTTTGTGGAGGCTTATATAGAAATTAAATTAAAGCTATGTGGCTGTATGGAAGTTTGGCTAAGAACTGTTTCTGCTGAGACACAATATTTGAGGACTTTGCTGATAGATTAGAGGACTGTGAAAAGGAGGGGAGGGAGTGCCTCAGTGGGACGTTTCTTTGCAGTTGACTCAGCTCCTCATACTTTACTTTGTATGTACCTAATTATATATGATTAGAGGACGGCCTAGAATTTTTGGTGATTGTGGTGGTGTCTGGAGATGGTGGCGGTGGTCAGGGCCGGACGAAGGAATTGCTTTTAGGCAGCAATTTGTTTCCATACAAAAACCACCATTTTAATTTTATTGATGGTTTTCTTTGGTAAAGCAAAATGTATTTACGTGTTTTTGAAAAGTGCAAAATGTTCGATTTACTTGATTCAGAAAAGTGCTCAATGTTCTATTTACGTGTTTTGAGAAAAGTGGGAAATGTTTTATTTCCATGTTTTTGAAATGTACAAAAAAATTTATTTTGCATGTTTTTGAAAATTCAAAATATTCTTTTTACATATTTTTGGAAAGTGCAAAATGTTCTATTTACATGTTTTGAGAAAAGTGGAAAATGTTTTATTTCCATGTTTTTGAAATGTACAAAAAAATTTATTTTGCATGTTTTTGAAAAGTCTCAATAATCTTGTTACATATTTTTGAAAACTGCAAAATGTTCCATCTACATGTTTTTTGAAAATTCAAGCAGCGGGGGCTACCTGCACGGGCCACATTATCCGGCCCTGGTGGTGGTGGTGGTGGTGGTAGGTAGGCGGTGTGGGACTTGAAGATTTTGAGTCTGGACTGGAGTGTAGTAAAAGATCAGCTCCAGCTTGTGCGTATATTGCCTATTCTTTTATTTGTAAAAATTACGTAATGTTATAGATTATGTGCGGAAGAAGACGAAGAGTGGATTTCAAGGGTTGGTTTTTTAAAAGTCTAGATGCTTTCTGTCTTCCAAATGGCATTCATAAATCAAACCATTTTTCCCTGTCAAAACCACGCATTTTATCGCTTATTCGATGCATTTGGATCCTTCACTTTCCCTTCCACTCCCTTCCCTTCTTGCCTTTTTCTATATTTTATTCGTTAGAATCTTTTCCTGTGAAAATAATCATCCTTCTTGTCAATAAATGGATGGATACGTTCTTTTTACTGTCACATAACAACGGGAAACTCCATCCAACTCAGTCGCATCTCTCCATCTCCTTCATTCCACTCTCCTCCGTTCCGTCTCCGCCGCATCCTCCATTTTCTCTCTTGTGAGGCAAAAAGAATAAATCTTAGCCGTATTTTTCTAATGTGTTTATTTGTATTTTCCTATTTCAAAACAATTTCCAAGCGAGTAGAGACTCTCTATATGGTACAACGAGGACGGAGAGAGAGAGCCCAATGCCAATGCATGCGCCATATTTTTTACGCAGTCCTACTAATTCATAAGCTTCTTGCCCTGCCACGAGATGAGATGAGCCATGAACGGATGAAATCGCAAAGAAAGAGGTTTGCTATGATTTTCATGATAAAGCCTTGGCTCCTATGTATTTCCAGTTTCTAGCTCTTCTCTATAATATTTCTCCTAAAATTACGATTAGTTTGACTTCAAATGAAGAAAGACTGGAAATTTTAATCAATTTTGTCTCATGACTTCTTCGCATCTCTCATGCTACTTGGAAGTGCACATGCATCTTGCAAATGTATATCGTGTGTAAAGAACCAAAATGATCCATAGCCAATTTAAGCTAAAATCAAAGTGCGCTATATGACATACAAACAAAATGCGAAACATTCGTTAAATGTTAATTAAGAGTTTTTAAAAATTGGAAAAAGTTCTATTTGCATGCTTTCGAAAAGTGTAAAATGTTTTATTTGCATGACTTTGAAAAGGTTCAAAATGTTCTAATTCCATGTTTTTGAAAAGGTGCAAAATGTTCTAATTCCATGTTTTTGAAAAGGTGCAAAATGTTCTAATTCCATGTTTTTGAAAAGGTGCAAAATGTTCTAATTCCATGTTTTTGAAAAGGTGCAAAATGTTCTAATTCCATGTTTTTGAAAAGGTGCAAAATGTTCTAATTCCATGTTTTCAAAAAGGTGCAAAATGTTCTAATTCCATGTTTTCAAAAAGGTGCAAAATGTTCTAATTCCATGTTTTAAAAAGGTGCAAAATGTTCTAATTCCATGTTTTAAAAAAGGTGCAAAATGTTCTAATTCCTTGTTTTTGAAAAGGTGCAAAATGTTCTAATTCCTTGTTTTTGAAAAGGTGCAAAATGTTCTAATTCCATGTTTTTGAAAAGGTGCAAAATGTTCTAATTCCATGTTTTTGAAAAGGTGCAAAATGTTCTAATTCCATGTTTTCAAAAAGGTGCAAAATGTTCTAATTCCATCTTTTTGAAAAGGTGCAAAATGTTTTATTGGCATGCTTTCTTTTATTTGCATGACTTTGAAAAGGTGCAAAATTTTCTAATTCCATGTTTTAAAAAGGTGCAAAAATGTCTAATTCCATGTTTTTGAAAAGGTGCAAAATGTTCTAATTCCTTGTTTTTGAAAAGGTGCTAAATTTTCTAATTCCATGTTTTTGAAAAGTGCAAAATGTTCTATTTAAATACTTTCAAGACCTATAGTAGCATAATTATGTAGACAGGTGATATTTTTTTAACTAAAAATGGATATGGGCCATTTTGGTTCTTCACAGACGATATATAAGCTATGTACTTTAATATGCTAGGCTGGATCTGGAGTCTGGAAGCACCCTGAAGTGTTCTGTGTCTATTTCTTAGGAACATTATATAGCTATTGCTAATAGGAAGGAACGTCTCGTGTAAATTTGGTGTAAGTGTTGGACTCGACGACTCAGTCGAGTCTGTTGACTGTTGTGGGGCTCGAGATGAAGATGGAGAACGGGAACGGTGAGAGGAGACCTCGAGATCTGAGCATAAAAGCCGTTCATGTAAAATGCAAATGGGGAGTGATGGGACATAAATCATATTTCCTTCGTAGTCAGCTCTAATATTATGTGCGTATCATTCTTGATGCCCGCATTTCCAGACGTAGGTGCGGATGTTCCCAATTCAACACACCATTCCCCACTGTAGTCATTAACTGTAGCTTGTGAGTGCAGGATGCACGTACTCGCTCACTCTTGTGTTATTATGTAATATGCTCGTCAAGTATTTTTTGTCTGTAAAATAAGTTTTGTTTGATTTCTTAAATTGACTTGGAAATTCACTGTTACTGTTGCGCATTTGAAATAGCCAATCGATGCACTAATTATTTGACGTACGTAAGTACCTATTTATACTGTTCTATTTCAGATATCGTCTGTGAAGAACCAAAATTACCCATTCTCACGTTTAGAAAAAAACAATATCTATCTATCTACAAAAATATTGAAAGATCTTGGAAGCATTATGTAAATAGACCATTTTGCACTTTTCAAAAATAGGAAAATAATAGAACATTCTGGAACTTTCAAAAACATGTATATAGAACATTTTACACTTTTTTAAAACATACAATTAGAAAATTTTACACTTTTCGAAAACATGGAATTAGAACATTTTGCACCTTTTTGAAATCATTTAATTAGAACATTTTGCACTTTTTAAAAACATAAAATTAGAACATTTTACACTTTTCGAAAACATAGAATTAGAACATTTTGCACCTTTTCGAAATCATGGAATTAGAAAATTTTGCAAATTTCAAAATCTTCTAATTAACATTTTTCGCATGTTTCTCATTTTGTTTTTATGACATAGCACATTTTGATTCTAGCTTAAATTGGAAATGGGTCATTATGGTTCTTCACAGACAATATGCGCATTATTATATTATAAAGTATTATACGGGATACAGGATTTTCAACGGGATTTAATTCCTAACTTGTAGCTATATGTATATAAGGAAATGTTTTTGAATACCTTTAAACTCAGTTATAAGTTTGACTCATTCATTCTTAGAATTCTTGCATTTGAAACAATATGATCTCTAGATTGTATTATGAAGGTTGAGGAGAAACTAATTGTAAGAGAAGAGACGAGACAAGGTTCTCCATAAAATAAAGCGAATACTTCCGACGTCCGGTTGTAGGACAATTCCTACCCGGACATTTCCTACCCATGTACAAAAGATTAAGCTTTGGTTGCTAGGGCCCAACACTATCATTTATACAGCAGTCACGTTGAATGTTCCAGGCAGCTAATGTGAATTAGAATTATGTATAAAACATTCGTAGTTAAATATTCATAATGACTACCACAGTAATTTAGCAAACTACTTTACAGCTCCACTCAAGGTGCACTCATAAATAGTTGTACTTGGGTTTTATTTCTACATTAGTTATGCGTAGGATATAGGGCCGGATAATGCGGCCAGCGCAAGCAGCCCCCGCTGCCTGAATTTAAAAAAAAACATGCAAATAGAACATTTTGCACTTTTCAAAAACATTCAAATATAATATTTTGAATTTTCAAAAACATGCAAATAAAATTATTTACACATTTCAAAAACGTGGAAATAAAACATTTTCCACTGTTCTCAAAACATGTAAATAGAATATTTTGCACTTTTGTGAATCAAGTAAAAAGAACATTTTGCACTTTTCTAAAACATGTAAATACAACATTTTGCTTTAGCAAAGAAAACCATGAATAAAATCAAAATGGTGGTTTTTGTATGGAAACAAATTCCTGCCTAAAACCAATTCCTTCGTCCGGCCCTGGTTGGTATGATATATCTTACTTTTGAATTTTGGCTGTGGCGGGAAATGACGTCCCGGCGGAAAATATCCGCTTACCATTTTGTCCTTACAACTTACAGATACAGAAAGAAGGTGTACGATGGGGAACGTTTCTTGGGTCCACTGTACTTCGTCTCTATGCCCTAGTTCCCCATAGCAGCTGTGTAGCTACCTCGGTTCCTCTATATACTAGTTGTCTGTGTAGAGGAATAAATTGAAGTTAATTAATCAGAAGGAGCAATTAGGAAGAGACAGGAGAAAAAAGTAAACGAACCAAAAGTGGAATCTACATTTTACTAATTAAGTATCAGATGGATTGGTAAACCACTTGAATTTCCCTAGCAACAAGTATAATTCCGTCAATGTCAAGTCAACTGGTCCTGGTTGCTGGCTGCGGGTGCAGTCATTCTCAATCTTGAGTATTTTCTGTTTTGTCTAGTCGTATTTGTATTCGTATCCGTTCACCTCACTCACGTTCCAAAGAAGAATTACACAATTTTAAATCAACAAAATATATTTTTCGATTCTTTTAAGCGTGTCTACTGCATACTGTTTACTGTTCTGTGCTTGGGCAATATATTTGCATTGCTTTTTTGTAAATTCTAAGAGGTTGTACATACTCTTTGAGGAGAAAGTGAGAAAGTGCATAAATTACGTGGTACAAAAATCGGAAATTTTGAACCACTACCCCCCCTGTTTTGGTATGTACGCCCATGTAAAAGGATAGGCAACTTGAACCCCTACCCCCCTTGACGAACCACGTAATATTGAAATAGGTCTTGAAAGCATTTAAAATTTAAATAGACCATTTTGCACTTTTCAAAAATATGTAAATATAGAACATTCTGCAACTTTCAAAATCATGTAAATAGAACATTCCACACTTTTCAAAAAACGTGTAAATGGAACATTTTGCACTTTTCAAAAACATGCAAATAAATTTTTTTGCACATTTCAAAATATGGAAACAAAACATTTTCCACTTTTCTCAAAACATGCAAATAGAACATTTTGTACTTTTCTGAATCAAGTAAAAATAACATTTTGCACTTTTCTAAAAACATGTAAATACAACATTTTGTACTTTTCTGAATCAAGTAAAAAGAACATTTTGCACTTTTCTAAAAACATGTAAATACAACATTTTGTACTTTTCTGAATCAAGTAAAAAGAACATTTTGCACTTTTCTCAAAACATGCAAATAGAACATTTTGTACTTTTCTGAATCAAGTAAAAAGAACATTTTGCACTTTTCTAAAAACATGCAAATAGAAAATTTTGTACTTTTCTGAATCAAGTAAAAAGAACATTTTGCACTTTTCTCAAAACATGTAAATACAACATTTTGTACTTTTCTGAATCAAGTAAAAAGAACATTTTGCACTTTTCTAAAAACATGTAAGTACAACATTTTGTACTTTTCTGAATCAAGTAAAAAGAACATTTTGCACTTTTCTCAAAACATGTAAATACAACATTTTGTACTTTTCTGAATCAAGTAAAAAGAACATTTTGCACTTTTCTAAAAACATGTAAGTACAACATTTTGTACTTTTCTGAATCAAGTAAAAAGAACATTTTGCACTTTTCTCAAAACATGTAAATACAACATTTTGTACTTTTCTGAATCAAGTAAAAAGAACATTTTGCACTTTTCTCAAAACATGTAAGTACAACATTTTGTACTTTTCTGAATCAAGTAAAAAGAACATTTTGCACTTTTCTCAAAACATGTAAATACAACATTTTGTACTTTTCTGAATCAAGTAAAAAGAACATTTTGCACTTTTCTAAAAACATGTAAGTACAACATTTTGTACTTTTCTGAATCAAGTAAAAAGAACATTTTGCACTTTTCTCAAAACATGCAAATAGAACATTTTGTACTTTTCTGAATCAAGTAAAAAGAACATTTTGCACTTTTCTAAAAACATGCAAATAGAAAATTTTGTACTTTTCTGAATCAAGTAAAAATAACATTTTGCACTTTTCTCAAAACATGTAAATAGAACATTTTGTACTTTTCTGAATCAAGTAAAAAGAACATTTTGCACTTTTCTAAAAACATGTAAGTACAACATTTTGTACTTTTCTGAATCAAGTAAAAAGAACATTTTGCACTTTTCTCAAAACATGCAAATAGAACATTTTGTACTTTTCTGAATCAAGTAAAAAGAACATTTTGCACTTTTCTAAAAACATGCAAATAGAAAATTTTGTACTTTTCTGAATCAAGTAAAAAGAACATTTTGCACTTTTCTCAAAACATGTAAATACAACATTTTGTACTTTTCTGAATCAAGTAAAAAGAACATTTTGCACTTTTCTCAAAACATGCAAATAGAACATTTTGTACTTTTCTGAATCAAGTAAAAAGAACATTTTGCACTTTTCTAAAAACATGCAAATAGAAAATTTTGTACTTTTCTGAATCAAGTAAAAATAACATTTTGCACTTTTCTAAAAACATGTAAGTACAACATTTTGTACTTTTCTGAATCAAGTAAAAAGAACATTTTGCACTTTTCTCAAAACATGTAAATACAACATTTTGTACTTTTCTGAATCAAGTAAAAAGAACATTTTGCACTTTTCTAAAAACATGTAAGTACAACATTTTGTACTTTTCTGAATCAAGTAAAAAGAACATTTTGCACTTTTCTCAAAACATGCAAATAGAACATTTTGTACTTTTCTGAATCAAGTAAAAAGAACATTTTGCACTTTTCTAAAAACATGCAAATAGAAAATTTTGTACTTTTCTGAATCAAGTAAAAAGAACATTTTGCACTTTTCTCAAAACATGTAAATAGAACATTTTGTACTTTTCTGAATCAAGTAAAAAGAACATTTTGCACTTTTCTAAAAACATGTAAGTACAACATTTTGTACTTTTCTGAATCAAGTAAAAAGAACATTTTGCACTTTTCTCAAAACATGCAAATAGAACATTTTGTACTTTTCTGAATCAAGTAAAAAGAACATTTTGCACTTTTCTAAAAACATGTAAATACAACATTTTGTACTTTTCTGAATCAAGTAAAAAGAACATTTTGCACTTTTCTAAAAACATGTAAGTACAACATTTTGTACTTTTCTGAATCAAGTAAAAAGAACATTTTGCACTTTTCTCAAAACATGCAAATAGAACATTTTGTACTTTTCTGAATCAAGTAAAAAGAACATTTTGCACTTTTCTAAAAACATGCAAATAGAAAATTTTGTACTTTTCTGAATCAAGTAAAAAGAACATTTTGCACTTTTCTCAAAACATGTAAATAGAACATTTTGTACTTTTCTGAATCAAGTAAAAAGAACATTTTGCACTTTTCTAAAAACATGTAAGTACAACATTTTGTACTTTTCTGAATCAAGTAAAAAGAACATTTTGCACTTTTCTCAAAACATGCAAATAGAACATTTTGTACTTTTCTGAATCAAGTAAAAAGAACATTTTGCACTTTTCTAAAAACATGCAAATAGAAAATTTTGTACTTTTCTGAATCAAGTAAAAAGAACATTTTGCACTTTTCTCAAAACATGTAAATACAACATTTTGTACTTTTCTGAATCAAGTAAAAAGAACATTTTGCACTTTTCTCAAAACATGCAAATAGAACATTTTGTACTTTTCTGAATCAAGTAAAAAGAACATTTTGCACTTTTCTAAAAACATGCAAATAGAAAATTTTGTACTTTTCTGAATCAAGTAAAAATAACATTTTGCACTTTTCTAAAAACATGTAAATACAACATTTTGTACTTTTCTGAATCAAGTAAAAAGAACATTTTGCACTTTTCTAAAAACATGTAAGTACAACATTTTGTACTTTTCTGAATCAAGTAAAAAGAACATTTTGCACTTTTCTCAAAACATGCAAATAGAACATTTTGTACTTTTCTGAATCAAGTAAAAAGAACATTTTGCACTTTTCTAAAAACATGCAAATAGAAAATTTTGTACTTTTCTGAATCAAGTAAAAAGAACATTTTGCACTTTTCTCAAAACATGTAAATACAACATTTTGTACTTTTCTGAATCAAGTAAAAAGAACATTTTGCACTTTTCTAAAAACATGTAAGTACAACATTTTGTACTTTTCTGAATCAAGTAAAAAGAACATTTTGCACTTTTCTCAAAACATGCAAATAGAACATTTTGTACTTTTCTGAATCAAGTAAAAAGAACATTTTGCACTTTTCTAAAAACATGCAAATAGAAAATTTTGTACTTTTCTGAATCAAGTAAAAAGAACATTTTACACTTTTCTCAAAACATGCAAATAGAACATTTTGTACTTTTCTGAATCAAGTAAAAAGAACATTTTGCACTTTTCTAAAAACATGTAAGTACAACATTTTGTACTTTTCTGAATCAAGTAAAAAGAACATTTTGCACTTTTCTCAAAACATGCAAATAGAACATTTTGTACTTTTCTGAATCAAGTAAAAAGAACATTTTGCACTTTTCTAAAAACATGCAAATAGAAAATTTTGTACTTTTCTGAATCAAGTAAAAAGAACATTTTGCACTTTTCTCAAAACATGTAAATAGAACATTTTGTACTTTTCTGAATCAAGTAAAAAGAACATTTTGCACTTTTCTAAAAACATGTAAGTACAACATTTTGTACTTTTCTGAATCAAGTAAAAAGAACATTTTGCACTTTTCTCAAAACATGCAAATAGAACATTTTGTACTTTTCTGAATCAAGTAAAAAGAACATTTTGCACTTTTCTAAAAACATGCAAATAGAAAATTTTGTACTTTTCTGAATCAAGTAAAAAGAACATTTTGCACTTTTCTCAAAACATGTAAATACAACATTTTGTACTTTTCTGAATCAAGTAAAAAGAACATTTTGCACTTTTCTCAAAACATGCAAATAGAACATTTTGTACTTTTCTGAATCAAGTAAAAAGAACATTTTGCACTTTTCTAAAAACATGCAAATAGAAAATTTTGTACTTTTCTGAATCAAGTAAAAATAACATTTTGCACTTTTCTAAAAACATGTAAATACAACATTTTGTACTTTTCTGAATCAAGTAAAAAGAACATTTTGCACTTTTCTAAAAACATGTAAGTACAACATTTTGTACTTTTCTGAATCAAGTAAAAAGAACATTTTGCACTTTTCTCAAAACATGCAAATAGAACATTTTGTACTTTTCTGAATCAAGTAAAAAGAACATTTTGCACTTTTCTAAAAACATGCAAATAGAAAATTTTGTACTTTTCTGAATCAAGTAAAAAGAACATTTTGCACTTTTCTCAAAACATGTAAATACAACATTTTGTACTTTTCTGAATCAAGTAAAAAGAACATTTTGCACTTTTCTAAAAACATGTAAGTACAACATTTTGTACTTTTCTGAATCAAGTAAAAAGAACATTTTGCACTTTTCTCAAAACATGCAAATAGAACATTTTGTACTTTTCTGAATCAAGTAAAAAGAACATTTTGCACTTTTCTAAAAACATGCAAATAGAAAATTTTGTACTTTTCTGAATCAAGTAAAAAGAACATTTTACACTTTTCTCAAAACATGCAAATAGAACATTTTGTACTTTTCTGAATCAAGTAAAAAGAACATTTTGCACTTTTCTAAAAACATGCAAATAGAAAATTTTGTACTTTTCTGAATCAAGTAAAAAGAACATTTTGCACTTTTCTCAAAACATGCAAATAGAACATTTTGTACTTTTCTGAATCAAGTAAAAAGAACATTTTGCACTTTTCTAAAACATGTAAGTACAACATTTTGCTTTACCAAAGAAACCCATCAATCAAATCAAAATGGTGTTTTTCGTATGGAAACAAATTCCTGCCTAAAAGCAGTTCCTTTGACCGGCTCTGAGGACTGCCGACTTGTATATAGCGGAATGCAACAAGTCTATAGTGTTAGATAATTATGGAATCCTTGTCAAGAATAGGGATCTAAAAATTCGGAGTCATATTTTGTCACAGTGGTTTTCATCTACAATCTACAATCTACAGTATGTACGTAGTTACCTCACAGCTCGGATCAATACGGGTTTGATGCTATTGCTATACGCGTGGTTGGAGTGAGAGGAAAAGAAGTTTGGCGTAGTAGGTATTGGTGGGGAGAGAGTGGAGAGAGACAGAGCTAAAAAACTTTGAAGGAAGGAGAGGGAAATAGGAGAGTAAACTGCCACATTCACCAGAGGCCAGAGACGTCAATGAACAGTTTGGTTAATGCAGTATTCTCTAGAGACGCGGAGCAAGTGTTAGTTTTGTGGTGGAAGAAGAGAGAAAATTCTGAAACAGGATTTGAGGGGAGGGAAAAGTTGTTGTTTTAGCTTCAAGTCACATTTACAATGAGTACATCCGCATGCTCCTCTGTAGTTAGTCCAAGTTTCCATTTCACCCTTTTCGGCTTTTCCATTCTCTCAACTCAAAAGTCCTATTCCTGTATATACAGTGCAGTATCCTAGTTCCAAGTATTTCTCCATATCATTTTACTGTTCAAGTCTAAATTGGTCCTATATAAGTCCAAAGTACGTGGAACTATGGAAGGAACCCCGGCGTTTTACTGCTCTGTGCTCTGTGTTAAAAATTAGAATTTCTTGATACCGCGTACAAATTATTTTCAATTAGAATTACCTTTTGAGCCCGTTGGTTGTTGGCGGTTCAGTTTAAAATTTCTTATAAGGGAACAAGGTCGATGCCGATACGAAGTTGAACTCCTCAGCTAGACACCGAAAAAGTATTGAAAGCAGACATAAATCAGGAGGCGAGCCAGGGCCGGGCCGGACGAAGGAATTTCTTTTAGGTAGGAATTTTTTTCCATGCAAAAACCACCATTTTGATCGGATTTTATTGATGGTTTTCTTTGGTAATGCAAAATGTTGTATTTACATGTTGTAGAAAAGTGCAAAATGTTCGATTTACTTGATTCAGAAAAGTGCTCAATGTTCTATTTACATGTTTTGAGAAAAGTCCAAAATGTTTTATTTCCATGTTTTTGAAATGTGCAAAATATTTATTTTGCATGTTTTTGAAAAGTCTAAATAATCTTTCTACATATTTTTGAAAAGTGTTAAATGTTCTATTTACATGTTTTTAAAAAGTCAAAAAAGTCTTTTTAAAGGTTTTTGAAAATTGCAAAATGTTCCATTTACAAGTTTTTTGAAAATTCAAGCAGCGGGCGCATTTTCCGGCCCTGACGCGAGCAGTCCCATACCTTCATCTACTGAGCAAGTCCGTGTCCCCCCTTCTAACAAACTCATTAAAATGAATAATACTAAAAAGAGTGTAGGAGCTGATGAGAGTTGGGACTACAAAGATGGGAATAATGTGCTGAGAATACATGAGATTTGATTGCGTGGGTTTGGGATTGGATTAATAAGATTGGAGCGAGAGGGCATAGCCTTAATCCACAGGTAAGGGGGATTAATTGGACTTGACTGAAATTGCCTAGCTGTGCACTGTTGCTGAAAGTTGAAGCTGTTCAAAAAAACTGAAGAATGACTTCCTGCATGGGATGAGTGGGAGTCACTTGGCATGTGCGTTTTTGAAATGTGGAATTCACTTGCATTTCCACGTCAAGCATGTCTCTGTATTGACGTTCATGGGATTCCTCGCCTCGTCCCGCACTGAACTGAGTGAGTGAGTGAGTGAGTACTACAGGGAGAGTACTTCAACCTTGTGAGACGGAGACAGGGAGCGGAGTAGCGATATATAGTTGTGGTAAAGTGAAACCCTTGCTTTATTTGTTCGTCCGTATCTCCGTCCGTATGCCATATGCACACCTATCTAACCATCTACGACTTGGTTAGCCTTGGCTCCAGGGCCGGATAATGTGGCCAGCGCAGGCAGCCCTCCCTGCTTGAATTTTCAAAAAACGTGTAGATGGGACATTTTTCACTTTTCAAAAATATGTAAATAGAATATTCAGACTTTTCAAAAACATGCATATAAATGTTTTTGCACATTTCAAAAATATGAACAAAGAATATTGAGACTTTTCAAAAAGATGCAAATAAAATTATTTACACATTTCAAAAACATGGAAATAAAACATTTTCCACTTTTCTCAAAACATGTAAATAGAACATTTTGCACTTTTCTGAATCAAGTAAATCGAACATTTTGCACTTTTTTAAAACATGTAAATACAACATTTTGCACCTTTCTGAATCAAGTAAATCGAACATTTTGCACTTTTTTAAAACATGTAAATACAACATTTTGCTTGACCAAAGAAAACCACCAATAAAATCAGAATGGCTGTTTTTTGTATGGAAATAAATTACTGCCTGAAAGCAATTCCTTCGTCCGGCCCTGCATGGCTCCAAGAAGGGAAAGGGAAAGACCGAGAGAGAGAAAGAGAAGCTGGAGTGAAAATTTTTTCGGTGTAAGTTGAAGTGAAGGGTTGACACGACGTGCTCAAGTGGTCCTGGGCCGAAGAAGTCTTTGTCGAATTGACAGCCAAAGGCAAAAGCTCAGTCACTTCAACTCACCATCCACTTGTGACCGAAAGAGGAACTTGTTGGTTGGAGTGGTAAGTCGTATTGAGACTTCATGAAAAAATGAGCTTTTTCCTTCATAACTCAGCCAGACAAACGTACACATGAATACATATCCCGGCCCAACACCAACACACACAGTCAAATCCGTCCACATATTTCTCCCTGTACAACTATTACTACTCCTGTGACAACAAATGGAAGAAGACACACAAGGGGAGTTAATGATAAAGAGCGCACTGGATCTGGCACCCGCACTCACTGTCATCCCAGATTCCGCGTCCTGTGTCTCAATTTCCTACACTCGAACTCTCTGCCGTCAGAGGGATTTTTGCCAACGCAACAATGCCCACGGATTTTCGTAGCCGAGCACGTTCAGGGCCGGATAATGTGGCGAGCGCAGGCAGCCCCCGCTGCTTGCATTTTCAAAAACGTGTAAATGGAATATTTTGCAGTTTTCAAAAATGTGTAAATAGAATATTTTGACTTTTCAAAAACATGCAAAATAAAACATTTTGCACTTTTCAAAAACATGCAAATAAATTTTTTTTGTACATTTCAAAAACATGGAAATAAAACATTTTGCACTTTTCAAAAACATGCAAAATAAATTTTTTTGTACATTTCAAAAACATGGAAATAAAACATTTTCCACTTTTCTCAAAACATGTAAATAGAACATTGAGCACTTTTCTGAATCAAGTAAATAGAACATTTTGCACTTTTCTAAAACATGCAAATACAACATTTTGCTTGACCAAAGAAAACCATCAATAAAATCCGATCAAAATGGTGGTTTTTGCATGGAAACAAATTGCTGCCTAAAAGTAATTCATTCGTCCGGCCCTGAGCACGTACCAACTTTGAATTTAACGTTAGTCCTCTTACGATTACAATTAGTTTTTAAATGAAGGCAAGGGCCGTGTTCCTATACGTCGAATATAGCCACCAGTCATTCTCCCCCATCCTCCTCCTCTCCTCCCCATCCCGTCAACCTTGAAGAAACTTATTTTTATCATTTCTTAGTTCTTTTAGGAGATCATGTTGGAATTCTAGAAATTCCCATACATATTTCTGTCTCTATGATTTTTGCATTAGTCCACAACACAGACGTGGGATGTTCTCAAGTTGAAGTAAGTAGGGACGCGAAGGTAGGCCCGAGTAGGACGACGTAATGGGAAGGAAACGTGTAGCTCGGCTCTGTGCATTGACTGTAAACAATTGTGATAATGTGATGTTAGGGGTGAAGTAGAGTAGTAGGAGAGGAAATGAAAGGAACAGAACACTCAAATACCGTAAAAAAGTTAGAAACAACTACAGCAAGTCAGTCACTCTTCAAATCTTGTTACTAGTCACAATACTTTCTTCGTCTCTCTCTCTCTCTCTCCTAGTTATCTCCCTCTAGACACAAAAGTAAAACTCTTCAGGAACAATATACAAGAAAAAACAAGGAGAAACAAAGGCGTCATTTCCAAATGTCAGATAGACATCAGCGAGCCAAGCTACAAGTAGACAAAAAGCAACTCCAGTAAACTACTACAACTACATAATATTATATGTGTATTTCGGAGTATTTCCCTGGTTAAATTTTTCAATCATATAATTATATATACTCAGACAAAAAAAAACATCACATCTCAATACTTTCTTCTGACTATGCCCCGAGACCTGTACACAGTCAACACACAGAACAGGGCCGGACGAAGGAATTGGTTTTAGGGAGCAATTTGTTTCCATACAAAAACCACCATTTCGATTTTATTCATGGTTTTCTTTAGTAAAGCAAAATGTTGTATTTACATGTTTTAGAAAAGTGCAAAATGTTCTTTTTACTTGATTCGCAAAAGTGCTCAATGTTCTATTTACATGTTTTGACAAAAGTGGAAAATGCTTTATTTCCATGTTTTTGAAATGTGCAAAATAATTTATTCGCATGTTTGTGAAAAGTCAAAATATTCTTTTTACGTGTTTTTAAAAAGTGCAAAATATTCTATTAACTTGTTTTTTGAAAATTGCAAATTGTTCTATTTACATGTTTCTGAAAAGCTCAATTTGTTGTGTTTACGTGTTTCTGAAAAGTGCAATTTGTAGTGTTTACGTGTTTCTGAAAAGTGCAAATTGTTCTAATTCCATGTTTTTGAAAAGGTGCAAAATTTTCTAATTCCATGCTTTTGAAAATTGCAAATTGTTCTATTTACATGTTTCTGAAAAGCTCAATTTGTTGTTTTTACGTGTTTCTGAAAAGTGCAAATTGTTCTAATTCCATGTTTTTGTAAAGATGCAAAATTTTCTAATTCCATGCTTTTGAAAATTGCAAATTGTTCTATTTACATGTTTCTGAAAAGCTCAATTTGTTGTTTTTACGTGTTTCTGAAAAGTGCAAATTGTTCTAATTCCATGTTTTTGAAAAGGTGCAAAAATGTCTAATTCCATGTTTTTGTAAAGATGCATAATTTTCTAATTCCATGCTTTTGAAAAGTGCAAAATGCTCTAATTAAATTTTTTTAAAAACTGTAAAATGTTTCATTTACATGTTTTTTGAAAATTCAGGCTGCCTATGCACTGGCCACATTATTCGGCCCTGTCAACACATCTTTGTCTTTTGTCTCTGTAGCCATATTTCCCACTACTCCCATCCCCAAAACTCTTGTAACCTTTGAAAGCATGGACTACAATTATTACAATGTCAGCCTTATTTCTTACACGTTGAGTGCATAGGAGAACTTTGAATCAGTTTAATTGTCTTCCCTGCCTAAGCCTATACCGGAACTGCAAAGCGCACCTACTGGTAACGGTTACTGGACAGACGGAGACGGAGACGGACAGACATGATGGAGGGACGGCGAGGAGGCTTGTGGGCGTGGGTGGGGTTTAGCCTCCTTGAAATTATTGAATTAGAATATCAAAACAGTAAATCTATTTGATGAAGGCCACAAATTGGAGGAGAGTGGAGGGAGACGGATGGTGGTTGGGAGGTCGGTGGTGCGTGAGGCTGATGATACGACAGGAGGACGGGAGAGAGACGAGCGGAGTCTCTGGAGCAGTCGTCGGAGTGTAAATGTGCGGAGGACATGAGTTTGCTCAACAAAACGGAGAAATAAAATCAAAAAGTTGAATTGTGGTAGTAGGAATGGGAGTGCGGGTTCCGGTAAATAAGTGGTAACGAAGTTAAATTGTCTAGGGGTGCGAGACTTTACTCGTTTTATTGATTGCCAATTGTGCTATAGAGGATCCCTAGGGTGTATCTTTCCCGATGCGGCGCGCTCCAGATCCCATCCACTGCCACTGCCACTGCCACACTCTAGTCAGCGCATATACATGGAAGATTACGCAGTGCCTCCAAAGGGGCTCCTTCTCCACTATTTGATGCAAAGACTTACAGGAAATCTAATTTGTCTCAACAAGTAACCGTAACAGAAATTCCTGCCTGGCCTACTCTTTGCTCCTTAAATTACTACGGGAATCAAGGAGCTACATATACATACACTGCGACGAACTCCACGGCCGTCCGACTTTCCCCCTGCCCCCCCCCCCCCCTCCTCCTCCAGTCTCCTCCATCAAGATCTAGATCAGGGCCGGATCCGGATAATGCGACCAGCGCAGGCAGCCCCCGCTCCCTGAATTTTCACAAAACGTGTAAATGGAACATTTTGCAATTTTCAAAAAATATTTAAAAAGAATATTGAGACTTTTCAAAAACATGCAAAATAAATATTTTTGTACATTTTCAAAACCATGTAATTAAAACATTTTCCATCTTTCTTAAAGCATGTAAATAGAACATTTTGCATTTTTCAAAAATGTGTAAACAGAATATTCAGACTTTTCAAAAACATGCAAAATAAATATTTTTGTACATTTTCAAAAACATGGAAATAAAACATTTTCCACTTTTTTCAAAACATGTAAATATAACATTTTGCGATTTTCTGAATCAATTAAATGGAACATTTTGCAGTTTTCAAAAACATGTAATAAAAATATTAAGACTTTTCAAATACATGTAAATAAATTTATTTTGTAAATTTCAAAAACATGCAAAATAAAAGATTTAACACTTTTCTGAAAACATGCAAATAAATTTTTTCTCGCATTTCCAAAACATGTAAATAATACATTTTGCACTTTTCTCAAAACATGTAAATGGAACATTGAGCACTTTTCAAAAATCTGGAAAAAAATATTTTGACTTTTGAAAAACATGCAAATAAACTTTTTTGTACATTTCAAAAACATGGAAATAAAACATTTTGCACTTTTCTCAAAACATGTAAATAGAACATTGAGTACTTTTCTGAATCAAGTAAAAAAGACATTTTGCACTCTTCTGAAACACTTAAATACAACATTTTGCTTTAGCAAAGAAAACCGTCAATCAAATCAAAATGTTGGTTTTTGCATGGAAACAAATTGCTGCCTAAAAGAAATTCCTTTGTCCGGCCCTGATAGAAATCGAGATGTGCTGCATTAGCTCTCCTCCACGATGCTACGATTCTACAAAGTCACAAGAAGACCAGGAGTCCAACGCCAACAAATCAGTTGCCCGGAGGTGCAACAGTCGATTATGCTGCGAGTTCTGGTTCTGCAACTGTGACTTGGTGGAAGGATACGGAAAGCTTAAGCTCTATCGTTCCGTCTTCGTCGCCCACGGCTGTATCCACCACACACTTTCTCTACACTTTCTTCCTCGCTCCCGATTCCCGATGCCGATGAGCACTGTACCTCACATACGGAAAGGAAACTTGGGTCGCCCAGAGTTGTACTCACTCAGCACTGTACTCACAAGAAGAAGCCAGTCTCCGTTACGGCATTACGGCAATTCTTATAAAATAAACCGTGTCAAAACTACCAATAAATTTCATCTCCTCATCACCTCTAGTTGTACAGTTGTAGGCAGCCAGCTACATATATTAAGCAGTCCGCACTGTATAGCTATGTAGCCGTCTTATATCCGGCTACCCATTTCCTTTTTTCCTTTTTTACTTTTTTACTCACTAGTCAGCTCAGAACGTCCAGAATACATTTCGAGAAAAAAGTTTGTTGGATATTTTTTCATTTAGAGGTGTAGCAATGGGCAATGATGAAGCGCCTTGATTTGAAGAGTTACAATTGAATTCCATCCTCTGCTCAAGTAGCTACTGGTCTCAATTTCCAGACTTATCCGCATCCAGCACTTAATACCTTGACTACTAATTAGTATCATTATACACATTTAGTTGTCTTAGCGCTTGAAAGGTATAGGAGTTGAAGCTGTCTGGATTGCGATGGCGATGGGAGTGCGGAATAGAAAGGCTTTGCGTCTCCATTCTGGATATCGTCTGTGAAGAACCAAAATGACCCATATCCAATTTATGCTACAGTAAAAATGAACTATATCATATAAACAAAATTAGAAACATGCGTAAAATGATAATTAGGAGTTTTTTAAAAGTGTAAAATGTTCTATTTACCATTTTTTGAAAAGTGCAAAATGCTCTAATTTCATATTTTCGAAAAAGTGCAAAATGTTATAATTCCATGTTTTTGAAAAGGTGCAAAATGTTCTATTTAAATGTTTTTTGAAAAGTGCAAAATGCTCTAATTCCATGTTTTTGAAAATGTGCAAAATGTTCTAATTCCATGTTTTTGAAAAGGTGCAAAATGTTCTAATTCCATGATTTTTAAAAGATGCAAAATGTTCTATTTACCTGTTTTTGAAAAGTGTAAAATGTTCTATTTAATTTTTTTTGAAAAGTGCAAAATATTCTATTTTATTGTTTTTTAAAAGTGCAAAATGTTTCATGTACATATTTGTAAAAAGTGCAAAATACACTATTTTAAATTCTTTCAAGACATGTTACAATCCTTTTGTAGATATTAGATATTGTTTTTAGCTACAAATTGGATACGGGTCATTTTGGTCCTTGAGAGACGATATGGCGGAGGCTAATGATAGGAAATGGTTGTGAAATGTGAAATGTGAGCTTGTATGCAGAGTCCTTTGTTGCTTCTACTTGACTTACTGCGATGAAGAGGAGAAGGAGCTCGCTCACATGTTCCTGTTTGAGAACGTCACGGAGAAGTGAGCTACATAAGAGAAGGAACATAAATCAGAATTGGAAATCTAAAGGAAAATGATGAATTCCATGCTATCCATTATGTTCATCTTACCACTCTCCCCCTGTATCCTCCTCAGCCAGGAAAAACTTCAATAGCAGTATTGACGCTAGAAATATTACCTTCCTTCTTCATTGCCTCTTTCCAACTCAAAGCAAAATAGAAAATCAACTTAGAAAGCTCGTCGTCTGAGAAGAAGTTCCAAGTTGATATTGAATATTGTGGTGTGTGTGTGGGGGGGGGGACTGTGTGTGCTCGAGTGGAGTGGAGTCTCAGTGAAGAACCAAAATGACCCATATCCAATTTAAACCAGAATCAAACTGAGCTATGTAATAAAAACAAAATGAGAAACTTGCGTCAAATGCTAATTAGGACTTTTTGAAAAGTGTAAATTGTTCTACTTACATGGTTTTCAAAACTGTAAAAATTTTCTAGTTACATGTTTTTGAAAACTGTTAAAATGTTCTATTTACATGGTTTTGAAAAGTTTAAAATGATCTATTAAAATACTTTTTAAAAGTGCAAAATATTCTATTTAAATGGTTTTGAGACATGTTCAATATTTTAGTAGATAGTGAATATTGTTTTTAGCTACAAATGGATATGGGTCATTTTGGTTCTTCATCGACGATATCCTCCTCTCCACGTCCACGTCTCTCCACGTCTCCACGGTCAGGTGGCGTATGATAAGGGATGTCTCTGCTGGGGCTAGTTATGTCGACAGTATTTTTTGGAGGAGTAGTCGCTTCTCTGTCTGATGGAGCGAGGAGCTCTCTCAGGAGCCCACTCTTCCACCAGACGAGTGTCTCTCTCTCGTCTTCCCTGTCTCTCACAATAATTCGCATTCGGGAGTCGGTGTCGCGGTGTCCGTGTCGGCGTCCGTATCTGCACACGAGGAAAATTATATCAAGATTGCAGACATTGATTATTGCCACTGGATATCGCCTCTGAAGAACCAAAATGACCCATATCCAGTTTTAGCAAGAAACAGTTTCCACTACCTACAAAACAATTCAAATATGTCTAGAGAGCATTTAAATACAACAGTTTACACATTTCAACAATATGGAATTAGAACATTTTGCACCTTTTCGAAAACACGGAATTGGAACAATTTGCATGTTTTCAAAAACATGGAATTGGAACATTTTGCACCTTTTCCAAAACATGGAATTAGGACATTTTGCACCTTTTCGAAAATATAGAATTAGAACATTTTGTACCTTTTCGAAAATATGGAATTAAAACATTTTGCACCTTTTCGAAAACATGGAAATGGAACATTTTGCACCTTTTCAAAAACATGAAATTGGAACATTTTGCACCTTTTCGAAAAAATTAAATTAGAAAATTTTGCACCTTTTCAAAACCATGGAATAAGAACATTTTGCACCTTTTCGAATATATGGAATTAGAACATTTTGCACCTTTTCGAAAACATGGAATTAGAACATTTTGCACCTTTTCGAAAACATGGAAATGGAACATTTTGCACCTTTTCAAAAACATGGAATTAGAAAATTTTGCACCTTTTCAAAAACATGAAATTTGAACATTTTGCACCTTTTCGAAAAAATTAAATTAGAAAATTTTGCACCTTTTCAAAACCATGGAATAAGAACATTTTGCACGTTTTCGAAAATATGGAATTAGAACATTTTGCACCTTTTCGAAAACATGGAATTAGAACATTTTGCACCTTTTCAAAAACATGAAATTGGAACATTTTGCACCTTTTAGAAAAAATTAAATTAGAAAATTTTGCACCTTTTCAAAACCATGGAATAAGAACATTTTGCACCTTTTCGAAAATATGGAATTAGAATATTTTGCAACTTTTCGAAAATATGGAATTGGAACATTTCACACTTTTCAAAAACTCGTAATTAACAGTTTACGGATGTTTCTCATTTTGCTTTTATGACATAGCTCATTTTGACTGTAGCTTAAATTGGACATGGGTCATTTTGGTTCTTCACAGACGATGTGCAAGTACCTCCACATAGCCAGTTGATTTCCGAGTCTTTCTCTGTGCATATACAACCCATGGATGGATGAGGGAGCAGTTTCATATTTTATTTACATCTCTACAGCAGACACACACACACACAGACACACACACATACCCTTCAATGAATTGTATAAGCTCGGAGATTGGGAATTGGGAGCTAGTGAAAGATATGCCTTCTATCTTTTGACAAACAAACAAAAACTTGACGTGAATATTCTTTTCAATCCTGACACGACAATATAATGAATACCCCTCCACCACATTACACTCCCGCCTTTCCATTTTGCATTTCAAGTGACAGTCCCATAATGTCCCATTATATAGAGCGGAAGGTATTTCTCTGAGCAACTTGAGGAAGCCGCACTTGAGAGCGCATAGCATATTTACATACTGTAGTGTATTAAACAATCATTCATAAGGTTTCAATTTCCAAATCTATTTACAGTATTTACACCTTGCGATTATTTTTGCACTTCTTCGTACACTTGATACTTGATAGAGATATGCATAGAAAATACATTCTAAAAGGGATTGAGGGTTTGCAGCATTGAGTCTAAATCAAGCAGCTATAGGGTAGCGGTACCGGGACCGGGACCGGGACCGGTACCCGGACTGCGACCGGAAGGATATAGCCAGAAGTTGGCGTTAGGTTGAAGATACGAAGGAGCAGGGCTGGAGGAAGAAATGCTAATGGGCAGGAATTTGTTTCCATACAAAAACCACCATTTTGATTTTATTGATGGTTTTTTTTTGGTAAAGCAAAATGTTGTATTTACATGTTTAAGAAAAGTGCAAAATGTACTTTTTACTTGATTCAGAAAAGTGCAAAATATTTTATTTACATATTTCGAAAAAAGTGGGGAATGTTTTATTTCCATGCTTTTGAAAATTGCAAAATGTTCCATTTACATGTTTTGATAAAAGTGGGAAATGTTTTATTTGCATGTTTTTGAAAAGTCAAAATATTGTTTTTAAATATTTTTGAAAAGTGCAAAATGTTCCATTCACATGTTTTGAGAAAAGTGGGAAATGTTGTATTTGCATGTTTTAGAAAAGTGCAAAATGTGGTATTTACATGTTTTCAGAAAAGACCAAAATGTTTGATTTCCGTGTTTTTGTAATGTACAAGAATTTTTATTTTGTATGTTTTTGAAAACGGCAAAATGTTTTATTTACATATTTTTGAAAACTGCAAAAAGTTCCAATTACATGTTTTGAGAAAATTCAGGCAGTGCGGGGACTGCCTGTGCTGGCCGCATTATCCGGCCCTGCGAAGGAGCCCCGGAGTGAGGGCTTAGGAGAGGACAGGAGAGGAGAGAGTGAGGGCGAGGAAGATAGTTGAGAGGCGAAATGGGATTCGAGATCCAAGAGAGATGCTGCGGAGACTCGCATTATGGATGGTGAGGATTACGGGGAGAGAGCAACAGTGGTAGGTTGTTTAATATTTCAAACAATTTCTCTATGTGTCGAGAAAGTAAGCGATCTATGTCGTACATCTCCAGATACTTTAAGTTTATGTCAAAATCAGAACTCTCCCAACAAATCATTCCTACAAATAATCTACAAATGGTCTAATTTTTTTCTCTCTCTTTCGCATTGTGAATTGTGAGCTAGATCACCACCCCGACCACGAACCTACCAAACCAAAAGGGAAGACTCCACTACTCACAGAACCACAACCACAACCAGCAACCAGAACCATCCAACCATGCGGAAGTACATACCTATATGGCGATAGTACAGAGAGAGCCTCAGCCGGAGCCGGAACTATCCTCCCAAATAATTTTTTTATCTTTTTATATATTATATAGGCATTTCAAATATATTTTGTGATTGAGGTTGACTTGGTTGGCTTGGGTAAAAAAATACCTGGGACGTCTCCTGTAACAATGGCGTAATAGACGATGAATTGACTCGTGCCATTTGTGCGTATTCTCCTTCCCTCTTCCTTCCTCCAAAAGCCAGGGCCGGATAATGTAGCGAGCACAGGCAGCCCCCGCTGCTTGAATTTTCTCAAAACATGTAAAGGGAACATTGAGCACTTTTCAAAAATATGTAAAAAGAATTTTTTGACTTTTCAAAAACATGCAAATAGAACATTTTGACTTTTCAAAAAAATGCAAATAGAACATTTTGACTTTTCAAAAACATGCAAATAGAACATTTTGACTTTTCAAAAACATGCAAATAGAACATTTTGAATTTTCAAAAACATGCAAATAGAAAATTTTGACTTTTCAAAAACATGCAAAATAAATTTTTTTGTACATTTCAAAAACACGGAAATAAAACATTTTCCACTTTTCTCAAAACATGTAAAGGGAACATTGAGCACTTTTCAAAAATATGTAAAAAGAATTTTTTGACTTTTCAAAAACATGCAAATAGAACATTTTGACTTTTCAAAAAAATGCAAATAGAACATTTTGACTTTTCAAAAACATGCAAATAGAACATTTTGACTTTTCAAAAACATGCAAATAGAACATTTTGACTTTTCAAAAAAATGCAAATAGAACATTTTGACTTTTCAAAAACATGCAAATAGAACATTTTGACTTTTCAAAAACATGAAAGTAGAACATTTTGACTTTTCAAAAACATGCAAATAGAAAATTTTGACTTTTCAAAAACATGCAAAATAAATTTTTTTGTACATTTCAAAAACACGGAAATAAAACATTTTCCACTTTTCTCAAAACATGTAAGTAGAACATTTTGACTTTTCAAAAACATGCAAATAGAAAATTTTGACTTTTCAAAAACATGCAAAATAAATTTTTTTGTACATTTCAAAAACACGGAAATAAAACATTTTCCACTTTTCTCAAAACATGTAAAGGGAACATTGAGCACTTTTCAAAAATATGTAAAAAGAATTTTTTGACTTTTCAAAAACATGCAAATAGAACATTTTGACTTTTCAAAAAAATGCAAATAGAACATTTTGACTTTTCAAAAACATGCAAATAGAACATTTTGACTTTTCAAAAACATGAAAGTAGAACATTTTGACTTTTCAAAAACATGCAAATAGAAAATTTTGACTTTTCAAAAACATGCAAAATAAATTTTTTTGTACATTTTAAAAACACGGAAATAAAACATTTTCCACTTTTCTCAAAACATGTAAGTAGAACATTTTGCACTTTTCTGAACCAAGTAAAAAAACATTTTGCACTTTTCTAAAACATGTAAATACAACATTTTGCACTTTTCTAAAACGTGTAAATACAGCATTTTGCTTTATCAAAGAAAACCATGAATAAAATCTAAACTGTGGTTTTTGTATGGAAACAAATTGCTCCCTAAAACCAATTCCTTCGTCCGGCCCTGCAAAAAGCTCAACGTTTTTTTCTGCACGACTCCAAACAAAACTCGGAGTCTCCGCAGATCTCGCAGAGTCAGAAGGAGGGAGAGTGAGCGCTGGAAATGTTCCCCTGTCTAGACGTCCATGTCACGATCATAAATGGGCCCGAGCAGAAATGAAATTTGTGAACGTCATTGAGGCAAATATTTTGTTTACTCCGAGCTCTGACTTGTGACTAGTGACTGGAGAGAAAGGAGAAAGATAATAGTTTCCAAGAAGACTGACTGTGTGGAAAGTAGAAAGTGTCCTTTGTGGTCTCTCGTTCCCTCTATTACTTTGGGAAGCATTGGAAATCATAGTTTTTAATATTCACATTTAAAAAACATGCCTCATAAATTCTGTTGCTCTTTTATTCGCAGCTGCGCCCAAGGTCTCCGTTCGAGGATACGAGGAGAGCTTAAGGAGAGATAGTAATTGAATATTTTATTCAAAACGTATTGAATTCCTGATGATTGAGCAGCCGGTGCGGGATCCGGTGGTGGTTCTTTTACCCGCTGGTACTGGGACTGGTACTGGTACTGGTACGGGTCCAGACTCTGGCCGCACACGCACGCTGTAATAATGTATACGTACAATGATAGATTTGTGAAGGTGGAGACATTGGGGTTGAGTGTAAAAGTCGCAATATCAGTGAAACATCCAAATTGTCCTCCTCCTGACTTTGTATCTCCGTCTCCGTCCCCGCCAGGGCCGGATAATGTGGCCAGCGCAGGGCAGCCCCTGCTGACTGAATTTTTAAAAAACATGTAAATGGAACATTTTGCAATTTTCAAAAATATGTAAAAAGAACATTTTACACTTAAAAAAAAACAGAATTAAAACATTTTAAGAATTTTCAACAAACATGAAAATAGAACAATTTGCACTTTTCAGAAACAGGTAAATACAACAAGTTGAGCTTTTCAGAAACATGTACATAGAACAATTTGCAATTTTCTCAAAACAAGAAAATAAAAATTCTTGTACATTTCAAAAACATGGAAATAAAACATTTTCCACTTTTCTCAAAACATGTAAATAGAAAATTGAAAAAATCAAACATCAAAAATATGTAAAAAGAATATTTTGACTTTTCCAAAAAATTGCAATTAAAATGTTTTGGACATTTGAAAAACATGAAAATATAATATTTAACACTTTTTAAAAGCCATGTAAATAAAACATTGAGCACTTTTCTGAATCAAGTAAATAGAGCATTTTTCACTTTTCTAAAACATGTAAATACAATATTTTACTTTACCAAAGAAAACCATCAATAAAATCAAAAACAAATTGCTGCCTAAAACCAATTCCTTCGTCCGGCCCTGGTCCCCGCGCCGTCCGTACGTACGTCTCCCGCCTTGGACTGACTAGTTAGACGGTTATATCCTGGGGAAGGGAGGAAGGGGAGGGAGAGTATGTACCTCCGCTTGCAGGTGCCTATACAAGAAACCAATAAAATGGGAGTGAAACGACAAGTAAAAAGTAAAGCTGACGTCGGCAGCCATCAGCTCTCTTATCTGTTGGTTTGAGCTTGAGCGCTCATGGAGTGAGAAGTGAAGGATATCCTTCGGCTCCCCAATCCCATAGTCCCAACTCCTCAGCGAAACAAACGGTCCCTCACGTACTACGTACACAGACAGACGCTACATGTACATATAGGTATCCCTCTCCTCTCCACACGTCCATGCCCAGGACCAGGACCGGGACCGGGACCGGGACCGGGACCGGGATATGACCCAGGACTCGGGAGCTAACAAGTGCATTTCTAACTCAAACTTCCCGCTACTCCCATTCCATTACTTAATGTCTTCGCATTCTGTACATCTACAATCTCAAACCCGCGATTTGTTACATATACCCACACCTCCGACTGATACAACGTAAGTATCCCGTCTTTCTTAAAGACGCTCCCCCCGCGCGTCACTCTCTGTCCTCGACGAAGCATCTTTAAACTACCCGACTCCGCACCTTCCCATCGTCATCGTCATCGTGTGAGTCGTGAGTGGATTTGAGTGGATGACACGTCACTGTGCAGCACGAGGAAAAGTTGGCAATTATTTAGCCTCCCTCCACCACGTCCGTCCACCTCCCACCCAAGCGCCTTGATGAGCTCAATGAGCTTAATAATATGTACGCAGACGGAACATATGAAAAATGAGGATCAATAACGACAAGAACCACCATCATAATAATGCCTACCCAAGTACTAGGCATATTTTATTATGTGTTTAGATGAATGAAAAAATATGGGATGCATAATACATATCGTCTGTGAAGAACCAAAATGACCCATATCCAATTTGAGCTGGAATCAAAATGAGCTATGTCATAAAAACAAAACGAGAAACATGCGTACAATGTTAATTAAGAGTTTTTGAAAAGTGTAAAATGTTGTATTTACATGTTTTTGAAAAGGTGCAAAATGTTCTAATTCCATGTTTTTGAAAAGGTGCAAAATGTTCTAATTCCATGTTTTTGAAAAGGTGCAAAATGTTCTAATTCCATGTCTTTGAAAAGTGTAAAATTTTGTAATTCCATGTTTTTGAAAAGGTGCAAAATGTTCTAATTCCATGTTTTTGAAAAGGTGCAAAATGTTCTAATTCCATGTCTTTGAAAAGTGTAAAATTTTGTAATTCCATGTTTTTGAAAAGGTGCAAAATGTTCTAATTCCATGTTTTGGAAAAGGTCCAACATGTGCTATTCGCATGTTTTTGAAAATTGCAAAATGTTCTATTTACACGTCTTTTGAAACGTGCAAAATGTTCTATTTACATATTTTTTAAAAGTGTAAAATGTTCTAATTCCATGTTTTTGAAAAGTGTAAAATGTTCTAATTCCATGTTTTTCAAAAGGTCCAGAATTTTCTAATTCCATGTTTTTGAAATGGTGCAAAATGTTCTATGTACATGTTTTTGGAAAGTGTAAAATGTTCAATTTACATGTTTTTAAAAAGGTGCAAAATGTTCTATTTCCATATGTTTGAAAAGGTGCAAAATGTTCTATTTCCATGTTTTCGAGAACGTGCAAAATGTTTTAATTCCATGTTTTCGAGAAGGTGCAAAATGTTTTAATTGCATATGTTTGAAAAGGTGCAAAATGTTCTATTTACATGTTTTTGGAAAGTGTAAAATGTTCTATTTCCACATGTTTGAAAAGGTGCTCAATGTTCTATTTAAATGCTTTCAAGACACATTTCATTATTTGTGTAGATAGTGGATATTGTTTTTAGCTACAAATGGAAATGGGTCATTTTGGTTCTTCACCGACGATATGTACTATGTACACCCCTGTAGCCATTTGACTAGTGTCTCAAGTCTGTGTGAGTCTAAGGAGGAGGGAGGGCAGTGCGCGGGAAGTAGCCGATAAAGCTTAAGTGACGAGCAAAATGAATGTGATGAAATGTATATTCAACAACGGGAACGGAACCGAGAGTCTCTCAAAAAAAAACTCCTCACAAACAACATTACATTATTGCACTGCACTCTACTCTGTGTATGGAGCACGGAGAGGGAAAACGGAGAGTTGTACGAGGGAAAATCTAAATGACATTTGATGGGTGATATAATTATACTCATACTTGTAGAGTCTGCTGGATGTACGTAGCTGGGCCGGAGCTGGAACTGGAGCTGGAGTGAGTCTCTGGGAGTTTGGGAAGACAGAAAAATCCAATGCGATTATCATGTATAAAAGTAAATGAAAGGTTGAACAAGTTGCAAGTTATACTATTCTCCAGTTTCCAGTTTGAGTCTTCCAGTGCTTCTGGTGGATCGTGGAGCGGAGTCGGAGGGAGGGGAGGGATGGGGAAGGCGGAAGGGAGAAGTCACCCTTCATATTCCAGCACAAGTCACTCCTATTATCATTTCCACTTCCAAAATGTCTTCAGTATAACTGGCTTTTTTTATCTTGCCATTAGGTATATGTACGTACACTCAGTGCTCATACTGCTCATCTGTCTATATGTAGATGTGCGTCCGGGAGTGGGGAAGCCGGGAACGTACTACACATCGTGAGAGACAGAGACACTCATCGCTCCGCTGATTCCTACCCCTACGTATGTGCGTCTCACAGGGAAGCATCCACCTCTCTCTCCATTCTCTATCCACTTGTTTCCAACGGCTTTGTTCCTCTCGCGTCCCATTCTAATTCTGGTGCATTAATAACGGGTAGTTAATGCGTCCCAAGGACCATCAGTCTCACACTACACAGAGCTTTTCTCACCATGTATTTTGGACCCGTGTCTCCTCCTGGAAAGGACGAGTTTTGACATTTGCTGAGGAGGAGGGTATCCATTTCGGAGAGTTAAAATACTTTATTCCGAGTCGGACGTATGTATTATAACAATTTATAATTAAATCAAGTTGTCAGTTGCTTTCAGGACGAAAGGCACCCCTCAAGTTACGAGCAGTACCCGTGTACCAGAGTACCAGCACACCCAACACCATTCCCCATCAAGTATGTCGTCTGTGAAGAACCAAAATGACCCATATCCATTTCTAGCTAAAATAAATTTCAACTATCTACGAAAATATTCAAATATGTCTTGAGAGCATTCAAATAGAACATTGAGCACTTTTCAACTATATGGAATTCGAGCATTTTGCACCTTTTCAAAAACATGTAAACATAACACTTAACAATTTTCAAAAACATGTAAATAGAACACTTTGCACCTTTTCAAAAACATGGAATTAGAACATTTTGCAGCTTTTCGAAAACATGGAATTGAAACATTTTGCACCAAAGGTGGGCCCCTACCCACAAAGTAAGCTTACAAAGTAGGTAAGGTAAGAAATTTTGGCCAGAAAGTAAGGTAAGGGGTAGGTAAGGAAAAAATAAAAGTAAGGAAAAAAATATTCCTTACCGCGTTCTTACCAGCACTATATATTATTACAATAATTTCGGTTGTGCGAATTTTAAGAAATAAAATTTTGGTTAATAGACACTATACTTTATTTACAACCTGATTTTTTGGTATCTTTATTAAGCTAATTTTCAAGTAAGGATGCTTTAAAAAAGTCAATAATAAACTTTTCTAGTTAAAATATTTAAAGTTTTTGCAGTAAAGTAAGATGTAGGTAAGATTTTTTTTTCAAAAAGTAATAAATAAAGTAAGCTAATTTTTTTGAAAAAGTAAGATGTAGGTAAGGTATTTTAAGCAAAAGTAAGATATCGGTAAGGTAATTTTTTAGCGAAAAATGTAAGGTAAGAAGTGAGTAAGGTTATTTTTTGCCCAGCTTTGTTTTGCACCTTTTCAAAAACATGGAATTAGAACATTTTGCACCTTTTCACAAACATGGAATTAACATTTTACGCAAGTTTCTCATTTTGTTTGTATGACATAGCTCATTTTGATTGTAGCTGAAATTGGATATGGGTCATTTTGGTTCTTTACAGACGATATGTACCCACTCATGGCGACTATTGGAATTGGAGTCGTGGAAGCCCCACTGAAAACCACTAAAGATGGAAAAGCATTACTCCATTGTTGTCCTTCCTATGATATGAGTACCCCTTTCAGACTGTATTATGCTCCACTATCGATTTCTCCATCTTTAGGTGTATCTCGTATCATGAATGAATCCTATCTCGACATCTTCATCTCTATTTACAGCTTCACTCGATCTCTCGCCGACCAAATGCCGCGACTACCTCCAACTTCCGAGCAGTAGCCCCTCACAAGTGCATATTATCTAGTCTTAAAATCTTTTTTAAATTACAACTTAAACTCTTGGGAAGTTAACTCCCTGCGTAGAATTACGATCTACTTGGGAGCGAAGTAGTGAGAGTCCTGACACAATTATTGTAAATTGATCCTTACGCGCGCCATCTCACGCAACGGGGCCGGATAATGTGGACAGCGCAGGGAGCCCCCGCTGATTGAATTGTCAAACAACGTGTACATGGAACATTTTGCACTTTTCAAAAATATGTTAATACAATTTTTTGCACTTTTCAAAAACATGCAAAATAAATTTGTTTTGTACATTTCAAAAACATGGAAATAAAACATTTTGCACTGTTAAAATACATGGAAATAAAACATTTTGCACTTTTAAAAAACATGCAAATAAAACATTTTGCACTTTTAAAAAACATGCAAATAAAACATTTTGCACTTTTAAAAAACATACAAATAAAACAATTTGCACTGTTAAAATACATGGAAATAAAACATTTTGCACTTTTAAAAAACATGCAAATAAAACATTTAGCACTTTTAAAAAAACATACAAATAAAACATTTTGCACTGTTAAAATACATGGAAATAAAACATTTTGCAATTTTAAAAAACATGCAAATAAAACATTTTGCACTTTTAAAAAACATGCAAATAAAACATTTTGCACTTTTAAAAAACATACAAATAAAACAATTTGCACTGTTAAAATACATGGAAATAAAACATTTTTCACTTTTAAAAAACATGCAAATAAAACAATTTGCACTTTTAAAAAACATGCAAATAAAACATTTTGCACTTTTAAAAAACATACAAATAAAACATTTTGCACTGTTAAAATAAATGGAAATAAAACATTTTGCACTTTTAAAAAACATGCAAATAAAACATTTTGCACTTTTAAAAAACATGCAAATAAAACATTTTGCACTTTTAAAAAACATGCAAATAAAACATTAAGCACTTTTAAAAAAACATATAAATAAAACATTTTGCACTGTTAAAATACATGGAAATAAAACATTTTGCACTTTTAAAAAACATGCAAATAAAACATTTTATACTTTTAAAAAACATGCAAATAAAACATTTTGCACTTTTAAAAAACATACAAATAAAACATTTTGCACTGTTAAAATACATGGAAATAAAACATTTTTCACTTTTAAAAAACATGCAAATAAAACATTTTGCACTTTTAAAAAACATACAAATAAAACATTTTGCACTGTTAAAATACATGGAAATAAAACATTTTGCACTTTTAAAAAACATGCAAATAAAACATTTTGCACTTTTAAAAAACATGCAAATAAAACATTTTGCACTTTTAAAAAACATACAAATAAAACATTTTGCACTGTTAAAATACATGGAAATAAAACATTTTTCACTTTTAAAAATCATGCAAATAAAACATTTTGCACTTTTAAAAAACATGCAAATAAAACATTTTGCACTTTTAAAAAACATGCAAATAAAACATTTTGCACTTTTAAAAAACATACAAATAAAACATTTTGCACTGTTAAAATACATAACAATAAAACATTTTGCACTTTTAAAAAACATGCAAATAAAACATTTTGCACTTTTAAAAAACATGCAAATAAAACATTTTGCACTTTTAAAAAACATACAAATAAAACATTTTGCACTGTTAAAATACATGGAAATAAAACATTTTGCACTTTTAAAAAACATGCAGATAAAACATTTTGCACTTTTAAAAAACATGCAAATAAAACATTTTGCACTTTTAAAAAACATGCAAATAAAACATTTTGCACTTTTAAAAAACATGCAAATAAAACATTTTGCACTGTTAAAATACATGGAAATAAAACATTTTGCACTTTGAAAAAACATGCAAATAAAACATTTTGCACTGTTAAAATACATGGAAATAAAACATTTTCCACTTTTCTCAAAGCATGTAAATAGAACATTTTACACTTTTCTGAATCAAGTAAATACAAACGCATTGCGTGTTTCAACAGAAACTGAAATAGCTTCCTACAAATTTATGTCAGTAAATGTAGGAAAAAACCGACGGATGTACCGTCATTCTACGCGTGAGTGCTACGGCAGAACTACAATACCCTACTGCGCGTCCTTTCTTCCGCGGTTTCTTTTGAATGTTTCCCACATTTTTTCCACTTTAAGAAGACTGTCTAAAAAGGCGAAGAAAGTCAAGACATTCCTGTTGGTCGATGATAAGTGTTCTGAGCGACAAAGACGGAGTGGACAGACAGAGACACAGGACAGGAGGATTGCCGGTACCGGTACTGGTACGTAAGTGAGGTGGGTAGGTACATATAATTAGAATGGTGAGTATACGGAGGAGTGGTGGGGGGTGGCTACTGTAAAGCCGAGAGTTGGTTCACATGTACCTTCCTGGTGGTGGTTGGTGGGTGGTTGGTGGTGGTGGCTCTCTGTTGATTGTGTGTGTGTGTGTGTGTGTGCTCGGCAGTTAAGGAGGCATATTCCGTGGAGATATGGAAATGCTATTGGCTTATCTGGACTATCCATCGTCTGAGTGAAGGAGTGCATAACGCGGGGCCTGGCTAATGTAGCTTTTGTGCAAAGTCATCGAATCGTCACATCCTAATGTAGCAGCCAGATATTCCTCATCATCATCAACAACCGAATCAACATCATCATTCATTGAGTATCTAACATTTTTGTGTTCACTGGAGCAGGAGTCGATCGTGTACGACACCAACTCTTATCTCTTTCTCCGTATCATTACTATATAGACTCATCCTCGGAGTCGGAGTCGGAGTATCATCACGGCCGTGGCCGTGGCCGTATCCAGTTTCCGTATGCCCACATATAGCATAGGCAGTGCCAGTGCCAGTGCGTCCACAGAAGATAGAACAGCAGCAGCAGCAGCAGCAGCAGCGCAGCGGCACAACAAAATTCAACCAAATACTCTCCTTTTTTTCTTCCTTCTTTTCTTCTCATTTTTAATTCATCCATCAACTCCAGAAGCCCACAAGAGCAGGAGAGCCAAAACCAAAACCAAAACCAATGGCGAGCCCCTATACAACTGCATCAACTCTCAAATTCTAGATTTTAACGACTAGCTCACCTGTTTACATTCCTACGTTAAATGTGGGCTGGGGACTGCGACATGCTATAATTATGTAATGTAATATGCTACACCAAGAGACAATTTTCCCCACGCAGGACGCATAGGAACAACCAAGGAACAAGGAACAAGTGACTGTCTAAACAGGGCCGGACGAAGGAATTGCTTTTGGGCAGCAATTTGTTTCCATACAAAAACCACCATTTTGATCGGATTTTATTGATGGTTTTCTTTGGTAAAGCAAAACGTTGTATTTACATGTTTTAGAAAAGTGCAAATTGTTCTATTCACATGTTTTGAGAAAAGTGGGAAATGTTTTATTTCCATGTTTTTGAAATGTGCACAAAAATTTTTATTTTGCATGTTTTTGAAAAGTCTCAATATTCTTTTTACATATTTTTGAAAACTGCTAAATGTTCTAATTACACTTTTTTGGAAAGTGATAAGTGTACTACATACATGTTTTGGAAAAGTGCAAAATTTTATATTTACGTATTTTTTGAGAAAAGTGGGAAATGTTTTATTATTATTATTCCATGTTTTTGAAATGTACAACAAAATTTATTTTGCATGTTTTTGAAAAGTCAAAATATTTTGTTTGCCTGTTTTTGAAAAGTGCAAATTATTCTTTTTACACGTTTGTTGAAAAGTCTTAAAAAGTTTTATTTCCATGTTTTTGAAAAGTGCAAAATATTTTGTTTGCAAGTTTTTTAAAAGTGCAAAATGTTTTGTTTGTCTGTTTTTGAAAAGTGCTCAATGTTCCATTTTCACATTTTTTGAAAATTCAAGGAGCGGGGGCTCCCTGCGCTGGCCGCATTATCTGGCTTTGTGTCTAAATATTGCAATGGTAGAAAGTCGCTGGCTTTCTCCCGTCCTATGGAGAAAGCTACACAGTTTAGTTCCCTTGTTCAAGAAAAGGGAAATCCGGGAAAAATATTTGGAAAATGTGCTTTGATTAGAAAAGAAGGGTTAATTAGAGGAAAGCCTGGATGACTGGGGAAGAGTATCACACATAATTGTCTATGGGAACTGTACTCTCACACACACATTATCATTATAATTAAAGTTGAAGGGAGGGACGGAGGAGGAGGGGGAGGGGGATGGGAGCTGTTTGTGTTCGTCTCAAGACACGTTTTAGCGTTTTAGTCTACGTCTCATAATATTAGTTATTTAAGAGGCACTTGGAAGTCTTCGACTCCCATTAAGTAGTGTCCTGGATATCTCTGGATCATTAGACTAACGATTTTCCTACATGCATCAAGAGACGACGACGACGACGACGACGACGACTGTCTCCTCTCGTATTTTTTCCTGAGTGATAGAGCTCCTACTCTACGTATATTTTCCCAGAGCCACACGGATAATTACAGAGGACGCAGAGTATGTAAGGATCATTCACGTCGGTCAAGGAGAGGCTCACACACACACACACACAGTGGAAGTCTCCATCCTTATCTTTTAGTCCTCCCATAAATATTGCACACTCAAGCATGCATAAAATGTAATTAATTTTTCCTCATTTTGTATTCCATTTTAATTAACCTTGTCGCTTGTCTCGTCCCCACCTTCTTCCCTCCATGTACAATCTCAAGTTTTTTCTTCTCCTGGTAAATTCATATCGTGTGTGTAAGACACTCGAGTTATTTTAAGTTGTGAGCTCCGCTCTGACTCTGACGCTTAGTTTGTGTGACTAATCAATAAGATCTTCAATCTTCAACGGACGCACTACCTACATATTATACCACATCTAATTATATATGACCCAATCTGGAATCATGTATTCCACGGCCCATAACCTCGTCGTGTTTCTACAACTGTGACATTGTTTCCTCTAATAAGCAGTGTATTATGATCAGGGCCGGACGAAGGAAATGGTTTTAGGCAGCAATTTGTTTCCATACAAAAACCACCGTTTTGATCGGATTTTATTGATGGGTTTTTTTGGTAAAGCAAAATGTTGTATTTACATGTTTTTGAAAAGCGCAAAATGTTGCATTTACATATTTTATAAAAGTGAAAAATGTTCTTTTTACTTGAGTCAGAAAAGTGCTCAATGTTCTATTTACATGTTTTAGAAAAGTGCAAAATGTCCTTTTTACTTGATTCAGAAAAGTTCAAAATGTTCCATTTACATGTTTTGAGAAAAGTGGAAAATGTTGTATTTACATGTTTTGAGAAAAGTGCAAAATGTTTTATTTCCATGTTTTTGAAGTGTACAAAAAAAATTATTTCCATGTATTTGAAAAGTCTCAATATTCTTTTTAAATGTTTTTGAAAAGTGCAAAATATTCCATTTACATATTTTTGAAAATTCAAGGAGCGGGGGCTGCCTGCGCTGGCCGCATTATCCGGCCCTGCTTACAATCACAAATTCAAGGTCCGAAAATTCAAAAATCCAGGTATATATGGTTTAAGCTGCCAGGAGAATTAAACAGTTGTTGGCGTGCTTATTAAGCACGTTAAAGATGTTTGTTATCTTCACTCTATAAGAATGCTGCTGCGCCATGGAAACAATTTCATTTTAAAATACCTACGTATGTACTGTGCTATTCTAACAAACAACTTTTTTTATCAAGTTTGTTTCATACAAGATTTGAGAGCTGACAGGAACTTTATGAGATTATTTTTATTTGTTTCTAAAAAAATATATAACATACGTTATACGCGCATGGGATTCAAATTTCAGGAGCTTTGCTGACGGCTGAGATGTAATTAACCATTGGAATGATGTTTTTTTTCCTCCTTGTTGTTGTAGTCGTAGTCGTAGTCGTATTCGTAGACGTAGACGTAGGCCTTTTTTTTAAGAGGCGTCAATGAATGTATATGACGTATAGCCAAAATATGAGAATGACAAAATGAGACTGTGTATATTGCATCCTCATGATATTTTATTTGAACACAAAAACGCAAATAAAATTGTAAAGGAGCAACACTTGAGAAATGGATGTGCGAGGGGAAGTATGGAGCTGGAGCTGGTACTGGTGGGTGACTGGTGGTGGGATTGTTCGGGTGATGGTCGTCGTGTATTAGAATTTGTGCTGGAACTGGAACTGGAACTGGAACGGGAGAATCGGGGAGAATGGTGAAATATGTTTGGTAGTTGTGTTTTCAAGTTGGAATCGAGTGGATTGAGCTCTGCTGGTTGAATGGATGTGGAGCAGGAGACGGGGAGACGGAGACGGAGGCTCCATGGCATAGATTGGCGCTCGGAGGAGAGGACAGAAAATGTGCATTTAACGATTGAATTTAGAAGGCAAATGTTTGTACAGTGAGCTATGTAATGACATACATGGGAAGCGAGCAGTCACTGACTGCCGGAATTAATCTTGAGACGACTTAGAAAACCGTAGATGATAAGAGTAAACTTTTTTTTTGTTAAATGCTATCTCACTTTTCATTTGGGGCTCTCTTCCCTATCTGTGTGCATACGTACGGATACGGAACTCGTAAGATGCGTCGTCGAGACGGAGACGGAGACGGTGACGGTGACGGAGGAGAGGAGCTTTTCCCGATTCCATTTGTGTGTGTGTGTGACTCTCCTTCTCCTTCCTCGTCTCTTGTGATTGTGCTGGTGCTGGTAACGGTGCTGGGACTGGAGTCATGATGATATTTATATCAACTGTACTTACCCCGCTGTCATTGTAACTAGTCCTGTGCTGGGATCTATACTGTGGAGTATAGGCATATATCGTCTGTGAAGAACCAAAATGACCCATATCCATTCGTAGCAAAACATAATATCCACCATCTACAAAAGTATTCAAATATGTCTTGAAAGCATTTAAATAGAATATTTTGTACTCTTCAAAAATATGTAAATACAACATTTTACAAACATGGAATTAGAACGTTTTGCACCTTTTGGAAAACATGGAATTAGACATTTTTGCACCTTTTTAAAACATGGAATTAGACATTTTTGCACCTTTTTGAAAGCATGGAATAAGAACGTTTTGCACCTTTTCGAAAACATGGAATTAGACATTTTTGCACCTTTTTAAAACATGGAATTAGAACATTTTGCACCTTTTCGAAAACATGGTATTAGAAAATTTTACACCTTTTCAAAAACATGGAAATAGGGCATTTTGCATTGTTGAAAAACATGGAATTAGAACATTTTGCACCTTTTCGATAACACGTAAATAGGACATTTTTGATTGTTGAAAAGCAAGAAAATAGAACATTTTACGCTTTTCGAAAACTCGTAATTAACATCTTACACGACATGTTTCTCACTTTGATTTGATGACATAGCTCATTTGATTCTAGCTACAAATGGATACGGGTCATTTTGGTTCTTCACAGACGATATATGATTGTGTGTAGCTGGAAGACGACCTTGTGTACGACGACCCACCTCCTACAAGTATATGCACATAGCCACATGCTCTCCACACAGCAGCAACAGCACATACGAAAAAAAAGTCTGTCATCTTGTATTACTCGCCCAGTTTTTTTTTGTGCAAAATATATATTTCTGACTTTTTACTTTACGTCTCTGACTACTACAACTTGAGTGAGTCCAGAGCGGGAGAGCAGCTCAGGCTCTGATTTCTCCAACTCCTTTCTCCATGTCTCACTCCACTCCACTTCTCTCACATTACAACACAAACTATTCTCCCTTCTCCACTCCTCACGAGTTGGACGTCCGTTGAAAGAATTGTACTTTCCCTATTGTCGAGGCTTTTCCGAGAGAGTAATCCAGACAAAAGAGATTCATCCGTCATGGAGGGAGAAGAGATTGGCCTCGGAAAACTTAGCCGATTGAAACTGACATTCTCGATATTAAAAACCTCAGATTAATTCATACTTTTGTGAGCTTGAAAAATGAACCACATTACACAACATAAAAGTCCCCATTAGCCTCTCCCACACTCATTCCTCTGAGCATCTCGTAATGTATTTCCTAGAATTATTTACCTACAACCTTCATATCATTCACAGGATTTGGTCGAGTCAGTCGAGTCAGACTCTCGCACTCAGCTCAGAGAACCATGCACACGTAGTGTATTCATCTAATCTATACGTCTACTCACCATCTGAATCCATCCTGCTCCTCCATAGGCCAATGCAATGGGAGCTTGTAATAATTACACGAGGGCCGAAGGGGGCAGGGCCGGACGAAGGAATTGGGTTTAGGCAGAAATTTGTTCCCATACAAAAATCACCATTTCGATTTTATTGATGTATTTTTTGGTAAAGCAAAATATTGTATTTGCACGTTTTATAAAAGTGCAATATGTTCTTTTTACTTGATTCAGAAAAGTGCAAAATGTTCCATTTACATGTTTTGAGAAAAGTGGAAAATGTTTTATTTCCATGTTTTTGAAATGTACAAAAACTTTAATTTGCATGTTTTTGAAAAGTCTCAATATTCTTTTGACATATTTTTGAAAACTGCAAAATGTCCCATTTACATGTTTTGAGAAAATTCAGGCAGCGGGGGCTGCCTGCGCTCGCCGCAGTATCCGGCCCTAGAAGGGGGCTGTCTGGCGCCATTCCCTTTCACATACCATCCCTCATGACCTATGCACCTGGACCTGGGCCTGGGACTGGAGGAGGAGGGGGTGTCAACATTTCGAGACGTAATTACTGCAAGCTCCCCAATCCCGCTCCCAACTACGTTATCTACAATATGGCTATTAATACTTGATAGATAATAGCCTTGCTTGTTCAAAGGAATTCAAGAGCGCACGTCTTTCTTTACGCCAGAGCCTCATGCATACGCTAAATGCTTATAATTATGCAGAGAGGCTCAGTTATGGGGCTGAATATTACATGTATACACAGGCCAGACATTTGGGCTTTCCAAAATAATCATAGCCTCGATCCTGTACCTATAAACCTACACACCCACAACTATATCCCCTATATGTACATCCAGTGACTCAAACAATATGAACGATTTTTGTGTAATCCTGCGTTTGTGCAGATCGAGATGGAGAAATAGCAAACGAAGAAAAGGAATCGGGACCGGCACAGGTTTTGGATTTACGAGTCATTTCTGTTTCCCTTCTTGTAGCTATACAGATTATAATATACATATATATACATTCTAATCCCGTCCAATTTTCAAAGATTGGAATTGGAAATCGCGGGCTTAAGTTGGCACTTAGGTGTGTCCATGCATTTTGCTTTTTGCTCCCATCACTTTAGTTATGCTTAGGCCTCTAATATCGTCTGTGAAGAACCAAAATGACCCATATCCATTTTTAGCTGTAAACGATATCAACTATCTACAAAAATATTCAAATTAATATGTCTTGAGAGCATTTAAATAGAACATTGAGCACTTTTAAAAAATGTGTAATTATAACATTTTTCAAGTTTTAAAGAACGTGTAGATAGAACATTTTGAACTTTTCAAAAACATGTGAATGGAAAATTTTACACTTTTCAAAAATATGTAAATACAACATTTTACACTTTTCAAAAACATGTGAATGGAAAATTTTACACTTTTCAAAATCATGTAAATAGAACATTTTGTACTTTTCAAAAACATGTAAATAGAACATTTTACACTTTTCAAAAACATGTAATTATAATATTTTGCAAGTTTAAAAAAACATGTAGATGGAACATTTTGAACGTTTCAAAAACATGTAAATAGAACATTTACAAATTTTAAAAATTCTTAGTTATCATTTTACGCAAGTTTCTCAATTTGTTTCTATGACATAGCTCATTTTGATTGTAGGTTAAATTGGATATAGGTCATTTTGGTTCTTCACAGACGATATATGGCTGTACTTATAGGCTGGTGAATATATGAAAATTCCATGTGGAGTTAATTGTGGAGTTGCAGAGTAATTATTCAGGATTGTTGGGCATATAAAGTTGAGAATATTTTGGGAGTTACATAAGGGGACAGGAGATGTTGGATACGATGGATGTTGGCTGGTATAAATAAATTGGAATATTTACGAGCGGCACGAGCATAAGTTAGTATTGACGATGACGAGTAGACTATAGAAACCTATCGTTAGTCAATTCAATTCGATCAATACGATTCTTGGCTCGAGGAGCCAAACCAAACCACTGCTGCTCCGTCAAAAAATATTCTATGCATAATATAGTGATTTGCATTAAAAATTGGAAGCCCAACCAAAGTAGGTAGGTAGGTACATAATATTATGCTCTAGATTCTGGATAAAAGTCTCCGTGGAAAAAAAAAGGAGACGGAGACTTGTTTGTTGTTGAGCTCTGGAAATGGATATGGATGCAATTACATATACCTGTAGATTGAGTGAGTGAGTGAGTTGATCCTGGGGAGGAAAAGGTGTGTGCTTGTCTTATTGTCTCCATGTGACTAAAAATAAGTGTTTCCCTCTAAGCCTATGTAGTATGCCTTTCCATGGGACTCTCACAGCTCAGGCTAAGTACAGAGTAACTATTTTTCACGTTCAATAAGTTATCTCGTATCTGTCCCCCCTTTTGCTCCTCTCTTCGGCGGCTGAGTTACAGAGCAATTTATTTGCCAACTTCCGCGTCTCTCTCCCAAAAACTTGGGACTTTTACGTCGCGGAGCTTTCCCTTAAAGAAGACAAATGGTGAGCAATTGGACTTGGAATTTCCCTCGCCTTATAAAAACATCTCTAAGCTAACTATCCTCTATGTTTTACTCGCATTTCAAACAATTATCGATTTTACTTCTCCCAAAAAATTATGCATGTAAAAGGATTCACACAAGTATTTTTTTTTAACTCGCATATAGCCAGTCTCCCAGTCCCCCAGTCGAAAATTTATTTCATCACGGTATTTCCAGCTCAGAGAAATAATGTTCATGGAGGTAGGTACATACATGGAGTTCCACCAATAACAATAATTATTACAGTACACTCCAACATTCATAGTATGTTATATCATGTATCGTCTGTGAAGAACCAAAATGACCCATATCCATTTGTAGCTAAACACAATATTTACTATCTACAAAAATATTGAAGCATGTCTTGAAAGCATGTAAATAGAACGTTTTACACTTTTCAAAAACATGGAATTAGAACATTTTGCACATTTTCAAAAACATGTAAACATAACACTTTACAATTTTAAAAAACATGTAAATAGAACTTTTTGCACCTTTTCAAAAACATGGAATTAGAACATTTTGCACCTTTTCAAAAAACATGGCAATAGAACATTTTGTACCTTTTCAAGAACATGAAATTCGAACATTTTGCACCTTTTTAAAAAACATGGCAATAGAACATTTTGTACCTTTTCAAGAACATGAAATTCGAACATTTTGCACCTTTTTAAAAAACATGGCAATAGAACATTTTGTACCTTTTCAAGAACATGAAATTCGAACATTTTGCACCTTTTCAAAAACATGGAATTAGAACATTTTGCACCTTTTCAAAAACATGGCAATAGAACATTTTGTACCTTTTCAAGAACATGAAATTCGAACATTTTGCACCTTTTCAAAAACATGGAATTAGAACATTTTGCACCTTTTCAAAAACATGGAATTAGAACATTTTGCACCTTTTCAAAAACATGTAAACAGAACATTTTACACTTTGAAAAAACATCTAAATAGAAAATTTTACGTTTTTCAAAAAATCCTAATTAACATTTGGCGCATGTTTTTCATTTTGTTTTTATGACATAGCTCATTTTGATTGTAGCCTAAATTGGAAATGAGTTATTTTGGTTCTTCACAGACGATATTACTAGCCACTACCAAGCGTCGCTTCTCTCGCCTCATGCTTTTTGCTAGAGAAACGGCCAATTTTGCTGCCTTGAATTCAGAGTTATGATTGTCTACTTAAGCCGTTCACCTCCTGATCCCCGTAAAGACATATTGGAGACACATGAGAAATAGATGACTTGAGTGAGTATAGGAGACACAGTTTGTCGTTTGTAGCTGTTTGATTTTGATATAGATGGAAGGTTGCTCAGTGGCACAACGTTGCGTCCCATGAACGCGAGAGTGAAATTAATGGACGTATAGCACTCAAATGACTCTAAATAATTTGGAATAACCATATACAGCTCTTATAAGAGTAGAACCACACAAGGCATCTTTCATATTATAGAATCTCAAATTTCCGTAGACAACACAATAAAAAATTGAGTGACACCTCTGCTACACTATAGCCACGGGGAAAATCCTGGCATTCAATCACCTTCATCCTAATCAGATCAAATCTGCATCCAACTAAAACTCACCTCACCCGCCCTCCAGTTATCATTTCAACCATAAACCAGAGAAACCAGACCGCCAGCTAATTGTTTATGATTTCATAAGATATATACATACCGACCGACCCACTCGAACATACATAGATGATCTACTTTCTCCTTTCGTATCTTCATCTCTGATTCAGTGTTGACTTCTTTGAGAGCTGTGTACTGCACTGTGTAGGAGTCGTTGGAAGGCTAAATAGAATATTAACGTAGAGGAGAGATGAGACTTTAATGGGGAGCCAACTCATTTCCGTTCTCTCATCATATTTCCTATGCTTTTCATTTTAATTTCCTCTCCCCTTAAAATTCCACTAAATGGGTAAATGGCATCGCACACACAATTTGAAAATCGACGTATGAGAGAAGCTTTATACAGTAAAATATGGACTGTCTGGAATGGCGAATGGATGAGACATAAAATGGATAGGTGGATTTATTTGAGAAAACATGGATGAATGTGCGTCAGTGATAAAAACAATCAAATGGAGATACAATGGAAGATGTATGAAGTCACCCACATCTCGTCCTCTTTGTATATGCACCTTGCTTGGGTTTCGTTAGAATGCCGCAAACTATTTAAGATCCCTTTGATTGGAATTGGGGAAAGTACAGCTCATTGTGTGTAGAATAATTTGATGTTTGAATGGAGATAGCGGTGAACGGTGAACACGTGGGGGAGCCTCTGATCAGGGCCGGACGAAGGAATTGATTTTAGGCAGCAATTTGTTTCCATACAAAAACAACCATTTTGATCGAATTTTATTGATGGTTTCTTTTGGTAAAGCAAAATGTTGTATTTACACGTTTTAGAAAAGTGCAAAATGTTCTTTTTACTTGCTTCAGAAAAGTGCTCAATGTTCTATTTACATGTTTTGAGAAAAGTGGAAAATGTTTTATTTACATGTTTTTGAAATGTACGAAAATATTTTATTTTCATGTTTTTTAAATGTACAAAAACTTTATTTTGAATGTTTTTGAAAAGTCTCAATATTCTTTTTACGTATTTTTAAAAACTGCAAAATGCTCCATTTACATGTTTTGAGAAAATTCAGGGAGCGCGGGCTGCCTGCGCTGGCCACATTATCCGGCCCTGCTTCTGATGGAGAAAGGAAAGGAATGAAATACTCGCAAAAGGTAAATTGTAATTAGATTAAAAGACTATGAAGCAAGTATTTGGATTTTGGATATTATACTGTGATATATGCTCAGAGTATCAGTCGGAATCGGAATCGGAATCGGGATTTGAGATGGAATAAATAGAATGAGGTGCATCTGGTTTTCTAGTTGTGTTCCGCCTGAGTACTACTCACTCCTCCGCGGACTCCGGATTCTGGGTTTGTGGAGTAAAATTGTATGATAATATATTATATAGTTTGGGGCGTAGTAGTAGTGGAGATTGGAGGATTTGATTAATTATGTAATTTCATAGAAAGTCAACGGATCATTTGAAAATAAACTTATATTTAATTTTATCGCACACCCGCCAGAAATTCTCTTCTCTAAAATTAATCCAACTGAATGACTAGGATTTATGAGGACAGCTCCTATGGATAAATCAGCAGGAGAAACATTTGCAAATTCCAAAAGCTAGAGAATGCACAATACAACATTTTCAACTAGTTTAGGACACGCTGTGATGACATTATCCTCAATTGTTCTATAATTATTTCTCCCTTTCTCCGCTCTCTCCTTTCACCATACACACCCACCATCCTCTCATTCCACGATCAGACGCATATAGGTACACCCATTCCCTTTCTCCTCCATTGCTTCTCCTGCTCCATCCGAGAAGTTGAAACGGAGAAATAAAATCAGTGGTTCATAGCCTAGACATTTTTTTAGCCAGATTCCAGTACACATATTGTAACAGAAACCACTATTGACTTTAACAGTTAACAGGAACTGCATTGCACTTGTTGCAGTATATATCTATATATTGTTAGCTTCAAAATCTAACCGCTTTTTCACAAAGCAGTAAATGTTGTATTTAGCTCAAGCTTGGTATTTTTTTTTAGAAGCCGGGGCTTCCTATTTGGAGCTTTACGGTATTTATATATTTAAAGATGGCTCCAAAAAATTAATTTTAGTTTTCGTTACAATTATTGTTATAGTGCACTTTACTTACGTGACATTTCGCCATAATTAGGTATATTATTGGAAATACGGTGGAAAGAAAATAATAAAAATAATTAAAGCAAATCTTTTTATTTCCTCATGTGTATGTCTTGTCATGCCAATTAATTTGATTATTTCATGGATACTCTGACGTCACATTATGCAATTGGAAAATATTTGCAATGTTGCAATCATTGATTTGTGGAACACTATGCATCACGTGGTTTGCACTTTGCATAAAATCTAAGCAAAACGGTGGAACGCTCCACACTCCGCCGTTTGCATTTCTTAACATTCGAATATTGCAAAGTGCAAATTGCAAACTTGGTGTGGTAGTATGAACCCGAACACTTGTATCAATAGAATTTGAAAATTGGGGCAGTTGCTGGAGTCATGGTTACTATTTAGAGGCATTGGTAGTCATATTACTTGGTACATTCCTTACCGATTCCACGACTGCGTAGTTAAACAGCGCCCTCTATTACAGGAGGATTGATAGTTGTTGCTGTTAAAAACAATAGCTACGAGGTAAAATTTGGCAATATTAAGTTTGTACAACTATGTTCATTGAGAAGTGAGTACAAAACTTACGTTAGACTTAAGTGGGGACGAAACCAGGAAACACGGTGTAGGAGAACTGATTTAGGAGAATAAGTCTGCCACAACCATTAACCCATACGCACAATACTGTCGCAAGGACGCATAAACTACAATCATTTGGCCAGAGAGACGAGAGACGGCTGATACGAACTACAGGATAGGATTACTATGATAATACAGAGTGAGCGAAGGACAGGAGGACGAGGGATACAATCCATGTGTACGTATAGGTGCATCTCAATGGTAAATTTGATTAAGTCCTTTATTTAATTAATTAATCATACAAAGTGTGAACCTCTGATGGAAGCAATGAGTGACTGTGTGTGAGCATAACATTGGACAATGTTTCGAGACGTGCAACATGCCACATAGGATAATAATGAGTTGGATACATGGCTAATTATGCCAAGAATTTCTACAGGATAAATTAAAAATTCTGTATTGCGGCTCCCCTCACAAAAAGACCCACGTCATTTATTTCCCTGTCCTTCTCTCGTTGAGTTAACTCCTTTGGCCCGACCATCCGGATCCTTGTTTGGCCCTCTCCTCTAATTCAGTTGATGGAGAAGTTTTCTCTCTCTCTCTCTCTCGCTCCAACACTGAACATGATCACTGTCCCACACTGAGAGGGAGATCCATTTCCAAAGTAAAAAGTAGCCAGCCCAGTAGTGCCCAGTGCCACAGTGCTCCATCCTGGGTGAGGTCTGCAGTCCTACTCGTCCGTCACATGGATGTGTAAAAGGCTGTAAATCTTTTGATCGAGACACAGAAGCTCCGGCCAGGCGACAGCCAGAGCATCCAGCACGGAAGCCGACTGCCGAGTGGAGAGCACGCTCCTCTATTTCTCCATGAGCATATCGTGAGTGAAGAACCAAAATGACCCATATCCATTTGTAGCTAAACGCAATATCTACTATCTAGAATATCATGGAAACATGTCTTGAAAGCATTTAAATAGGACATTTTACACTTTTCAAAAACATGGAAATAGAACAGTTTGCACTTTTCAAAAACATGGAAATAGAACATTTTGCACCTTTTCAAAAACATGGAAATAGAACATTTTACACTTTTTAAAAACATGTAAATAGAACATTTTACACTTTTTAAAAACATGTAAATAGAACATTTTTCACATATCAAAAATATGTAAAATGGTACAATTTACACGTTTCAAAACCATGTAAATAGAACATTTTGCAACTTTTCGAAAACATGTAAATAGAACATTTTACACTTTTCAAAAACATGGAATTAGAACATTTTACACTTTTAAAAAACGCTTAATTAACATTTTACGTATGTTTCTCATTTTGTTTTTATGACATAGCTCATTTTGATTGTAGGTTAAATTGGATATGGGTCATTTTGGTTCTTCACTGACGATATGCATGTTTTGGCGCAGATACACGTTAATCAAAGGGAAAGGGGAGACAGGAGATAAAAATGAAGAAACGTCAGAGGGATGTATTGCACAGTAGTTTAGAGACATAGGAGGTAATTGTTAAAATGGGAAGCCAGAGTCCCATAGAGTAGTATCTCCAGAGCTGAAGGACTTGCACATAGGGAAGTTGGGAAGTACTCGTTCCGCTCGCTCTCGGCAAACGATGTTTCATATAATTATTGTCCAAACAGTCAAGGATGAAATGTGCCTTGTTGAGATAAGTAGAAAAAGTTTCATGCTCATTTCAAGAGCCACAATAATTTTAAATAAAAATGTCCAAGCTTCGGATTTAATATTCTTAATGTACATTAGCACATTTTGGGGAATTAATCCCTCATCGTTTGGATGGGGGGGTTGTTGGCTGGATGAAAAAAAAACCTTGCTCAGGTCTCTTCCTCAAGGAGCGACGGAGAATTTATGATAATTGATCTCCCACACTGAACCCTCACTTGAGGAGATGGGAGATGCGCTCGGAAATATATTATTGTAGTGGAATTAAACGAGAGGAGAGGAGGCGACACGAGCACCAGTACCAGTACGAGCACCAGCAACAGCGGCTCTCAGAGTCGATCTCGAATGGCCTATAGTTACCACGCCACGGAGCGTAAATGCTGAGTAAATCTATTCTCTCAATTGCAGATAAAGCGTCTCACTTGCTCCTATCTCCGTCCGTCCTACTGTCTCCAGGGCCGGACGAAGGAATTCTTTTTAGGCAGCAATTTGTTTCCATACAAAAACCACCATTTTGATTGTATTGATGGTTTTCTTTGCTAAAGCAAAATGTTGTATTTACATGTTTTTAGAAAAGTGCAAAATGTTCTTTCTACATGTTTTAGAAAAGTGCAAAATGTTCTTTCTACGTGTTTTAGAAAAGTGCAAAATGCTCTTTCTACATGTTTTAGAAAAGTGCAAAATTTTCTATTTACATGTTTTAAGAAACGTGGAAAATGTTTTATTTTTATGTTTTTGAAATGTACAAAAAAATTTATTTACATGTTTTTGAAAAGTCTCAATATTCTATTTACATATTTTTTAAAACTGCAAAATGTTCCATTTACACATTTTTTGAAAATTTAAGCAGCGAGGGCTGCCTGCGGTGGCCGCTTTATCCGGCCCTGACTGTCTCCACGTCTCTCCCTATACCTACATACATTGAGCCTATACCCTATACTACCTCCCTCGTTCTCCTTCATGGACGTACATAGGTAGTCAGTATCAGTCGGAGTGGGGATAGAATTTTGCAACTAAAAGTAAGAGCCAAGTTTGAGGAGAGAGGAAACGGTGACTGGGACTGGGGCGCTCTTTTGCACTCTGCCCATAACTATACGGGAAAACTCCTGCCTGGACTTCCACCGCCGAAGCCGAAACGACAACTACTACTTATAAATATTGTCAAAGCCAGAAGGGAAGCTCGGAAGCTGCGAGCTCATTCGCATCCTCATCGGTCCATCTCTCAGCTGTAGTTCCGTGTATAAATATTACTATGTACGGACACGGACTGCTTTATACATCTTTATTGAATGACCATAGACCCCTCTGTCTGGCTCTGGTTCTGGTGGATCATGCTATATGCATGCTATGAATGCATATAAGGGTGGATACACAGCCCCTGTCAAGTCTCCTCACTACTGATGCCTTCAGGGCCGGATAATATGGCCAGCGCAGGCCTCACTGACTGAATTTTCTCAAAACATGTAAATAGAACATTTTGAAGTTTTCAAAAATATGTAAACAGAATATTGAGACTTTTCAAAAACATGCAAAATAAATTTTTTGTACATTTCAAAAACATGTAAATAAAACATTTTCCACTTTTCTCAAAACATGTAAATAGGACATTGAGCGCTTTTTTGAATCAAGTAAATCGAACATTTTGCACTTTTCTAAAACATGTAAATACAACATTTTGCACTTTTCTAAAACATGTAAATACAACATTTTGCACTTTTCTAAAACATGTAAATACAACATTTTGCACTTTTCTAAAACATGTAAATACAACATTTTGCACTTTTCTGAATCGCGTAAATCGAACATTTTGCATTTTTCTAAGACGTGTAAATACAAAATTTTGCTTTACCACAGAAAACCATCAATAAAATCGAAATTGTGGTTTTTTATGGAAACAAATTCCTGCCTAAAAGCAATTCCTGCGTCCGGCCCTGGATGCTCTAACGAAAACCAAAACGAAAACGAGTGAGTTAGAAATGGGGAGCGGGAAGTCGGGAAGGGAGCTAAATAGAGATGGAAATCATAGAGGTAGATGGGAGATAGATATTGATGAGATGGATAAGACAAAGCGAAGGAAGGGAGGAGAAAAGGAGGCGTATGGATTTTCGTTTCCGTCTTCCCCATTGCGCCACACACAACTAAAAATCTAAATACTCTGTACATCCATAATCTACAGGGATGGCGAAACTTAGAGCAATGTTGATGGTGACGGTTACGGCTCGCTAAACAAATTGTTTCCAAGGCGAAACAAATCAATTACTGACTGGGAAACATTATAATACGCACGCAGATTCTTTACCTTCTGTCTCCATTGCTTATCAGAATCAGGCGCTGGAGCTACAATCCCCACAGCCATTGAGTCTGAACTAACTGGAAGATGAACGAATCCTATTCCCACTCCCTATGTTATCTAATGATAATAGATAAGAGTCAATTGACAAGGAAACCACAATTGACTACAATCCATTACTCATCACAGAAAAACATTTTTGAAAGTTTACGTAAATCAGGACCGGGTAATGCGGCCTCGCTGACTGAATTTTCTCAAAACATGTAAATAGAACATTTTGCATTTTTCAAAAATGTGTAAACAGAATATTCAGACTTTTAAAAAACATGCAATTAAAATTATTTTGCACATTTCAAAAACATGGAAATACAACATTTTGCAGTTTTTAAAAATATGTAAAAAGAATATTTTGAATTTTTAAAAACATGCAAAATAAAATTTTTTGTACATTTCAAAAACATGTAAATAAAACATTTTCCACTTTTTTCAAAACATGTAAATAGAACATTGAGCACTTTTCTGAATCAAGTAAAAAGAACATTTTGCACTTTTCTAAAACATGTAAATAGAACATTGAGCGCTTTTCTGAATCAAGTAAAAAGAACATTTTGCACTTTTCTAAAACATGTAAATAGAACATTGAGCGCTTTTCTGAATCAAGTAAAAAGAAAATTTTGCACTTTTCTAAAGCATGCAAATACAAAATTTTGCTTCACCAAAGAAAACCATCAATAAAATCAAAATGGTGGTTTTTGTATGGAAACAAATTGCTTCCTAAAAGCAATTCCTTCCTCCGGCCCTGGTCCTAAACTACCTGAGGTACCTAATTCTTTTGAATAAATTGTATCTAGTTTCTTCCTTCAGTTTTAATCTTTTATGCGTCGCTGTCAGACAAATTTTAATACGGATGATTTGGTCATAAGTGCTAAAAGGGACCAAACGGAAAATGGGCATGTCCGCAAGTATGACTAACTGTTTAGTTAATAATATAAAAAGAATCAACACGTACACGGAAATTATGTACTTACCCACCTACTTTATATCGTTTGTGCAGAAGAATTTTTTGGCGTACGTCCAGTGGACGTATTACGTTCCACTCACGCCACAATGTTAGCTTATTAGCTATACTTACCCACAGTCCACAATAATTTCATACACTTTTCCCCGTGTATAATTTATTTCTGTCAATTCACATTTATTGTGACTTGGCTTATTTTACTCACATATTCACGGAGCATTTTAATCCCTCATCTATAATACAATACATACATGTTTTGCACCATACCATACAGAAGATCCACCGCAGAAAATACAGAGGGTCTGTAACCGTGGCCATAAACAAAAAACAATAGACGTAGCATATCATAGAAAGGAAAAGGAGACAAAGGAGATGGAGTACATACAAAGTGGATGGCTACTCTTTCTTCTCGGGAAATTTTAAAATTAAGTTAGCTAAATATATTTTTGAAATTTTGGGAATTTGGGAAGAAGAAGAATAGAAGACGAAGGAGAAGATGTTGGTTGCTTGGCTGAAATTACGAGTCCGGGAATGAATACGTAAAATGGTGTTGGGAAGTGTGGATGGTGAGTAAGTCAAGTCAATGTGTTGATATGCCGAGAGGAAAAAGTTGAAATATTTTCATCCTGCCTCCACGGCGACTTCACTTACATTTAGTCTGAATGTGAGAGTCTACTTCGTTACTGAATACCTTTGGGTATCTTTTCCAGTGATAAAAGAAATTGAGACGACGACGAGAAGAAGACGAGGGGGAAAGTTGTGGATGAGGATGAGGCGCAGTGTCTGGTCTGGTCGAGATGGTGGAGATGATATAGAGATAAGGCTCTGGAACTGGAAACGGAGAGACCAAAAAGTCAAAAGTAAACAGGGTAGACGTGGAAGATAAAAAAAAATCGTGGAGGACTGGAGGATAGATGAGCGAGAGAAGTGTGTGAAGAAATAGAGGCTGAGTAGTGAACCTTGAGCTCTGTGGAAGAAAGGTGGGGAAGATCCGAAGGAGTGAAAAGAATGACGAAGGAAGAAAGTTACAAGTTGAAACAACAGAAGCGCACAACAAGTGTTGAAAGTCATGAAGATGAAATGAAATGAAGGCTTAGACAAGGAGAGCGCCCGTAATAAAACTCCCTTCCCTCCATATCACCTAATTCCATATATATAAAAAGTATGAATGCTCATATACTCGGGATACTCGGATGGAGAAGGGAGGACGGTTACGGTTACGGCTACGGCAACGGTTACGGTTACAGTGTTATACTTTTTTACGTTTTTACGCCACCGTCTCTCAGGGCCGGATCCTGATAATAATGTGGCCAGCGCATAGGCAGCTCCCGCTGCCTGAATTTTCTCAAAACATAATGTTTAAATGGAACATTTTACAGTTTTCAAAAATGTGTAGAAAAAAATATTTTCGACTTTTCAAAAAGTTACAAATTAAAGTTTTTGTACATTTCAAAAACATACAAAATAAAACATTTAGCAATTTTATCAAAACATGTAAAAAGCAAATTTTGCACTTTTTAAAGATATGTAAAAATAGTATTTTGACTTTTCAAAAACATGAAAATAAATGTTTTTTTACACATTTCAAAAACACGGAATGAGAAAATTTTGCACATTTTCAAAAACATGGAATTTAAACATTTTGCACCTTTTCAAAAACATGGAATTAGAACATTTTGCACCTTTTCAAAAACATGGAATTAAAACATTTTGCACCTTTTTAAAAACATGGAATTAAAACATTTTGCACCTTTTTAAAAACATGGAATTAAAACATTTTGCACCTTTTTAAAAACATGGAACTAGAAAATTTTGCACCTTTTTAAAAACATGTAAATCGAACATTTTTCACTTTTCTAAAAACATGCAAATACAACATTTTGCTTTACCAGAGAAAGCCATCAATGAAATCCGATCAAAATGGTGGTTTTGTATGGAATCAAATTGTGACCTAAAAGCAATTCCTTCGTCCGGCCCTGCGTCTCTGTACGTAGCTCATGCCAACGTCAACTTACATACACGAGCAGTGCAGCTATTTCCTTCTCTCTCTCACTACTCCTCCTCTGTTTTCGTTATGTAATTCTCTCTTCTTTGGGTAGACGTCTGCCTGTGCTCAACTGTGCTGTACATATATAGCGATGGATGTTGGATGTTGTTGGATTGGCATTGGCCGCCTCACTGTCCCATCTTCGTCGGACGTTCATCCAATTTTCTTCAAACTCGACATTTTTATTCGTTTGTCTGTTCGACAATCCTCAACTGAGCTGGTGAGGTTGGGAGCCTTCAAAAACTTCATTTTCATCTCGTTTCACAACGTGACTCATGTGTACCCCTGCCTATGCTCTCTCTCCTTTCTTATAATTATATTTATCTCCGACTCACTCTCTCTCCCTCCTTCCCCCCTTCCCCATCCCCATCCTGTCTAATTCCATAGAAAGTAAAGACCATTCTACAAATTCTGCTCCCGCATTGTCCGCAGCCATTCACACTGTGAGTAAAGAATCAATTTTTTCAAAAAATTTCCTACGCTCCATACTCCATGGCGATGGCCGAGCGTGAAAGCACAATGCTTTGAATGGAACATCATCATGTGGACATTACCTCAAATCACCAAATCCATAATATGTCACTGCACTGTGCCGCGCCAGAAGTGTGAAGAATGGAGAAAGCATTCATTTTCTCATCACTTTACCTTGTCAAAATCAGTAGAAAGTCAAGGAATCCTCACATTGGCTCACATGGACTCACCACGTGTTTTTCTTCGATATTTAGACTCGTCATCCGCATAAAACTGTGAGAATTGAGAATTTACCTTATTTCTTCTAATATCTCCCGGGTCTCTAATATGACTCCCGCCATTATATTATCCTAATTTTTACCATTATTCTTTAGCATATAGCGTGACATAGGCTTACTAATTTAAACTTATTGACGGCGCCAATGACAGGGCCGGATAATGCAGCGAGCGCAGGCAGCCCCCGCTACTTGAATTTTCAAAAAACGTGTAAATGGAACATTTTTCATTTTTTAAAAATATGTAAAAAGAATATTGAGACTTTTTAAAAACATGCAAAATAAATATTTTTGTACATTTCAAAAACATGCAAATAAAATTATTTACACATTTCAAAAACATGGAAATAAAACATTTTCCACTTTTCTCAAAACATGTAAATAGAAGATTTTGAACTGTTTTGAATCAAGTAAAAAGAACATTTTCCACTTTTCTAAAACATGCAAATAAATTATTTCTCACATTTCAAAAGCATGGAAATAAAACATTTTCCACTTTTCTCAAAACATGTAAATGGAACATTGAGCACTTTTCTGAACCAAGTAAATCGAACATTTTGCACTTTTCTAAAAACATGCAAATACAACATTTTGCTTTACCAAAGAAAACCATCAATAAAATCCGATCAAAATGGTTGTTTTTGTATGGAAACAAATTGCTCCCTAAAAGCAATTCCTTCGTAATCGTCTGTCGTCTGGCCCTGGCCGCTGATTTTAATCGACAAACCGTAATATCAGTGGTCGTACTAAGGATTGGCATTGCAACTCGATTCCACTGTATTTATGCGACACTGAATGTGATTTATGCTTAGTGAAAGTAACTTGCTTAACCGTGTCAGCTTTTGGTAATCCAGTTAGAATATACGTCAAGTTTATTGCGTCACTGTGGTCTGTGGTACATCTACAATAACTTAATACTGAAAACATCTAATTTACGAATTTGGTCCAAATTTCCAAATTATTCAACGTCATTATTTTAACTTAAGAACGTATTTATGTTTTTTAATGGTTGCAAATCTGAATTAATCCTACAAGTTACAATCAAAAATGAATTTAAAAATTGTATCAAACATGTATTTGACAGTATTTGAAATGCCTATCTTGCCAGCAAGTGGCACTGTTCCCAAATAACATTTTTTGAGAGCTCAACTTGAATAGTTTTCCAATGCAATGGAACAATGGAGGAAATGTCTGAAAATGATGGGAATAACACTAACGAATATAGGATTCTAATATGCAATTGGACGGCTGACTGGATGGGTTACCTGTAGGTTTCTCTCCCAATGTGGATGGACGTGGTGAGGGCCGACGGCCGAAGCAATTTCCCCCCCTCGCTCCTCTTCTTCTTTTGGGTCAACGCATCCAATTCACATTTTGAATTCCATTTCAAGATTTTACTTTCATCGCCAATGGAATGACCACATTTGAGGGCGGTGATAACATAAGAAAGCAGAAAACGCTCAAAAATGGCTCTCTCCCTCTCCCTCTCTCTCTCCCCGACCAAAATATCGTCAGTGAAGAACCAAAATGACCCAAATCCATTTATAGCTAAAAACAATATCCGCTATGTACAAAAATATTGAAACATGTCTTGAAAGCATTTAAATAGAATATTTTGCACTTTTCAAAAACATGTAAATAGAACATTTTGAACTTTTCAAAAACGTGTAAATAGAACATTTTACAATTTTCAAAAACATGTAAAAAGAACATTTTGAACTTTTCAAAAACGTGTAAATAGAACATTTTACACTTTTCAAAAACTCTTAATTAACATTTTATGCACGTTTCTCATTTTGCTTTTATGACATAGCTCATTTTGATTCTAGCTGAAATTGGATATGGGTCATTTTGGTTCTTCACTGACGATATGAGACCATAAGACTCGTGGAAAATTTTATAGAAATTGGGCGTATGTACAGAGCGAGAGAGAAAGTCCAAGTGAAAGTGGAGAGGGTCTTGTCTGCATTCTGCATAGTTGATACCATCACGTACATGTGTATTCCCCGTAGCTTTCCCACACAGCGTCCTCCCCATATCTATGCCTATACGATAGCGTATCCATATCTAAAAAGTCTGAAGGAAGGCGCGCGACCTACAAAAATGTGAAAATAAAGAAAATACCTACGACCTACATCCCGTAGAGTAGGAGTAGAAAAGACATCCCGAGCTGGAAGCGGCGGAAACCCGACTCACTATCACACAGGACAGTAGCAAGTGTATGGATATAATAATGTCTACGTCTCTTTCAGAATGAGTGTGTAGAAAGTAAAAACGTGCCTGTCCTGGGCCTACCGCCTTGGACAGCTGCTAACCGAATTCTCCTTATCGGCTGGCCATGCGAGATGATAAGAGTTAAGATGAGAAACCGTGAAGGTGCATACAAATGCTTCCGATTCACACTTGAGTGCAAGATTTCTCTCTCCCTCCCTCCCTCCCCCCCCCCCTCCTTCCCCTCTCCATCTCTCAGCTTCCACTGCTCTCAGAAATAACAGTTACGTTATTTCTCCCGCACCTCAGATGCCAATGCCTCCACAGCCTCTTCTAAAACACCTTAAACTCGCCAAAACTTCGAGTCTTCAATAATTCGTGTAAAGCATCGCCAATAGCTATATCGTCTGTGAAGAACCAAAATGACCCACATCCAATTTACGCTACAATCAAAATTAGGTATGTCATAAAAATGGAATGAGAAACATGCGTCAAATGTTAGTCAGGACTTTTTAAAAAGGTGCAAAATGTTCTAATTCCATGTTTTTGAAAACGTGCAAAATGTTCTAATTCCATGTTTTTGAAAATGTGCAAAATGTTCTAATTCCATGTTTTTGAAAACGTGCAAAATGTTCTAATTCCATGTTTTTGAAAATGTGCAAAATGTTCTAATTCCATGTTTTTGAAAATGTGCAAAATGTTCTAATTCCATGTTTTTGAAAACGTGCAAAATGTTCTAATTCCATGTTTTTGAAAACGTGCAAAATGTTCTAATTCCATGTTTTTGAAAACGTGCAAAATGTTCTAATTCCATGTTTTTGAAAAGGTGCAAAATGTTCTAATTACATGTTGTTTGAAAAGTGCAAAATGTTCTAATTCCATGTTTTTGAAAAGGTGCAGAATGTTCTATTTACATGTTGTTTGAAATGTGCAAAATGTTCTAATTCCATGTTTTTGAAAATGTGCAAAATGTTCAATTCCATGTTTTTGAAAATGTGCAAAATGTTCTAATTCCATGTTTTTGAAAACGTGCAAAATGTTCTAATTCCATGTTTTTGAAAAGGTGCAAAATGTTCTAATTCCATGTTTTTGAAAGCGTGCAAAATGTTCTAATTCCATGTTTTTGAAAAGGTGCAGAATGTTCTATTTACATGTTGTTTGAAAAGTGCAAAATGTTCTAATTATTTTGAAAAGGTGCAAAATAGTCTAACTTCATGTTTTTGAAAAGGTGCGAAATGTTCTAATTCTATGTTTTTGAAAACGTGCAAAATGTTCTAATTCCATGTGTTTAAAAACATGCAAAATGTTCTAATTCCATGTTTTTGAAAAGGTGCAAAATGTTCTTATTACATGTTTTCGAAAAGGTGCAGAATGTTCTAACTTCATGTTTTTGAAAAGGTGCGAAATGTTCTAATTCTATGTTTTTGAAAACGTGCAAAATGTTCTAATTCCATGTGTTTGAAAACATGCAAAATGTTCTAATTCCATGTTTTTGAAAAGGTGCAAAATGTTCTTATTACATGTTTTCGAAAAGGTGCAGAATGTTCTATTTACATGTTGTTTGAAAAGTGCAAAATGTTCTAATTATTTTGAAAAGGTGCAAAATAGTCTAACTTCATGTTTTTGAAAAGGTGCGAAATGTTCTAATTCCATGTTTTTGAAAACGTGCAAAATGTTCTAATTCCATGTTTTTGAAAAGGTACAAAATGTTCTAATGTCATGTTTTTGAAAAGGTGCAAAATGTTCTAACTTCATGTTTTTGAAAAGGTGCAAAATGTTCTAACTTCATGTTTGTGAAAAGGTGCAAAATGTTCCAATTCCATGTGTTGAAAAAGTGTAAAATGTTGTAGTTACATATTTTTGAAAAATTCAAAATGTTGTATTTAAATGCTTTCAAGACATATTTGAATAATTCTGTTGATAGTTGATATTGTTTTTCGCTACAGATGGATATGGGTCATTTTGGTTCTTCACAGACGATATGCTGTCTTGCTATATGCATATAGTTGGCTTTGTGTGTGAGATAAAAGGATGGAAAGCTGGACACTTTAAAGCTGCAATAGAAGAAATGAGTATAGTTCACACAGTTCCTTGGCAATGCAGCACAGCCGTCTCTCGCTATTATCCAACTATGGAATGGGCCACATGTAGCTAGGCACGTTCCAGTCCCAGGTCCTACACGTATGCACGTATTTATGTCTTTCTCCATGTACCTTTCCCTTTCCACATACCTTGTCTATATCAGTAGGCCTCCTTTCCTCTCAGTCCTCAGGACCTGGACACATGCATTCATTTTTTCCTTCTCCCGAGCGCCGGGAAGAAAAAAGCAGATGGGCCAATAACAATGAGATAGAACGATTTCTGTGGTTATTGGCTATTTGGTCGGCCTACCATACGCTACCTGATTATTTTTTGATCAGTTAAACACAAACAACATTCCATTCCGTTTTGTCATCTCAAATCTGCCTCATCACATTGAATCCAGAGACCCCAGTTTTTTTTTCCATTTACAAATATATATATATATATATGTATAATCTTTCAATATTCTGTGTATCGACCTCATCTTGTTTTTCAAGGCTAAGCCTCCGTACTGCCCAGCCTCCTTGTATTTTTCTTTTTTGTTATACTTTTTGTTCCAGCCTGAAACAATAAATTGAGGAGCTATGGGTCGCCTACTTTGTCAAATAAAAGATGATTGTGCACATTTACTAGATTAGGATCACGAGCAACTTTTCCAGGAAATTCTTTTCTTCAAATTCTTCATTTACAAAAATACCACTTGTGTAGAATAAATACAGATTTGCAAATTGTACTATGAAGACCAGGGCCGGAAAATAAGGTGAGCAAAGGCGCAGCCCTTTTGCTGCCTGAATTTTGAAAAAACATGTAAATGGAACATTGAGCACTTTTCAAAAATATGTAAAAAGAATATTGAGACGTTTCAAAAACATGCAATTAAATTTTTTTTGCACATTTTAAAAAGATGGAAATAACACATTTTCCACCTTTCTAAAAACATGTAAATGAAACATTTTGTATTTTTCAAAAACTTGTAAATAGAATATTTTGACTTTTCAAAAACATGCAAATTAAAGTTCTTTGTGCATTTTAAAAACATGGAAATAAAACATTTTGCACTTTTCTCAAAACATGTAAATAGAACATTTTGTACTTTTCTGAATCAAGTAGAAAAAACATTTGGAAATTTTCTAAAACATGTTAATACAAAATTTTGCTTTACCAAAGAATACCATCAATAAAATCGAAATGGTGGTTTTTGCATGGAAAAAAATTGCTGCTTAAAATCAATTCCTTCGTCCGGCCCTGAATTGAAGACATTGCTTATTTGCACTGTGTAAATTTTAATACCGTGAAGGTTTCAAGGAAGTTATTACGGTAGCATACAGTTACGGTTATCTGCTAGAATAGCGTTTACACTAGCAAGACTAAAGCTGTGTATGTTACTATGTAGGTACGTATGTACACACAAGGAAAGGGATCCGAGCGTAACGTATCTAGTTTTGACAAGTTATAAAATAAAAAAAAATGCGGCTGTGATCAGCAAAAAAAAAGTCAGGTGTTTCTCACATTTGAAGAATCAAGTAAAATGTGACAAGGAATCTTCTTGAGAGGACTTGTGGTCCGGGGGTTTTTTTTTGAGGGAGCTGAAAAAGATTGAAAAAGAATTCTAGTTTTGTTCCGGAGTCTCCTGTAGAGATGGATTGCTCCAGCACAACTTCAACTTGTGAATGTGAAGACGAGAGAGAAGAAAGAGAAAAAAAACGAGAGACTCGCCAAATGCTCTGCCTCTGTAGTCTATGTGCTACCGCCCTTAAAGTTCATATCCACGTCCAGATTCCCCACTCCTATCAAATGAACTACTATCGAAAAGTCACACTATAGCGGCAAAAGATCCAACTGAAGATCCCCCCCAAAAAAAAGACAGTGAAAGAAAGAAAGAAAGCGAAAATAGAATGAGGAGAAACATTCTGGGTTTGTGGAGGACTGACGGTCGTCGTCGTCGTAGTGCTGGTCCTGCAGTTGTTCCTAACTAAACTCGCCTAGGCATATCAGAAGGCAATATACTAATATATCGTCTGTGAAGCACCAAAATGACCCATATCCATTTTTAGTTAAAAAAAGTATTAACTATCTACTAAAATATTCAAATATGTCCTAAGAGCATTTAGATTGGACATTGAGCACCCTTTCAAAAACATGAAATTAGTACATTTTTCACATTTTGAAAAACATTGAATTAGAACATTTTGCACCTTTTGAAAAATATGGAAGTAGAACGTTTTGCACCATTTCAAAAACATGGAATTAGAACATTTTGCACTTTTCAAAAACGTGGAATTAGAAAATTTTGCATCTTTTCGAAAACATGGAATTAGAACATTTTGCACCTTTTCCAAAACATGGACCTAGAACATTTTGCACCTTTTCAAAAAAATGGAATTAGAACATTTTGCACCTTTTCAAACTCATGGAATTAGAAAATTTTGCACTTTTCAAAAACGTGGAATTAGAAAATTTTGCATCTTTTCGAAAACGTGGAATTAGAAAATTTTGCATCTTTTCGAAAACATGGAATTAAAACATTTTGCACCTTTCCGAAAACATGGAATTAGAACATTTTGCAGCTTTTTATAAACATGGAATTAGAGTATTTTTCACCTTTTCAAAAACATGGAATTAGAAAATTTTGCACCTTTTCAAAAAAATGGAATTAGAACATTTTGCACCTTTTTAAAAACGTGGAATTAGAAAATTTTGCATCTTTTCGAAAACATGGAATTAGAACATTTTACACTTTTTAAAATGTAATTAACATTTGACGCATGTTTCGCATTTTGTTTTTATGACATAGCTCATTTTGATTGTTCATTTGAATTGGATATGTGTCATTTCGGTTCTTTATAGACGATATCCAGAATGCAGACGGACGCTGGAGAGGAAGGTTAAATTGGATAGAAATACAGAGATATGTTGAATTGATCTTCTAGTTAGGGAAAAGCTGGGAATCAAGATGAGTCTATATAGAGATGTAGCTATACTCTCCTGGTTTGGCATGCGATATAGGGAGTAAGTAGGGAACGTGTAAAAGGTACGTCTAGGTGTAAAGACTATAACGTAAGTTAAGGTTGCGTAAGTCGAAGTCGACTGGGTGTGTGTGTGTGTGAGGATATAATGACCTACAGAATCTGCAGATGTGTTTGACAATAGAGGCAGGATTAAATGTAGTTTATAGGGCTCTCGATCCTATCATCTTGACGTCAAGTGAAAGATTTCGTGTGAGGATTTATCAATATCTTCCCTCTTCTCCAACTTAAACTGCGACTATTTCTTTCCCCCTCATCCCACACTACTATCTCCTCTTCTTCCCTACATCTCCTATATAATATTCCGCATCCCCCCAAAAAAAGTCCCTTCCTCTACACACACACACACACACAAAGTCTACATAGTCCATAGTTTCCTGCGACCAAACTGCATCCCAAAAACTCTGTCGTCTCTCTCTCTCTCTCTCTCTTTACTTTCCAATTCCAACAACTTCCCAACTTCCCAAGGATCACATCTTTATTTCGTATATTCGTATTTGGCATTTCCCACATTCTCCTCTATTTCACAGCTTTGGGACTTTTGGGAAAGAAGATGCTTCGTCTCCTCGTCCTCGGCCTCCAGATAATCATTTTCTCAGCTTCAACTTTTCCGGGAGCGTCTATTTTATTGTACTGTACTCTAAATATTAAGCACAATGTTTCCCGATCAGAGCATCTCTCTCTCTGTATTTTCCCTCTTCATTTTCTTTGTATTTGCATTGAACCCTCGATGCTCTCACTTGAGTCTGTAATCTGTAGTGTGTAGTCTGTACGAAGCGTATCGTACACGTCAGTGAAGAACCAAAATGACCCATATCCAATTTCAGATAGAATCAAAATGAGATATGTCATACAAACAAAATGCGGAACATGCGTAAAATGTTAACTAGGAGTTTCTGAAAAGTTTAAAATGTTCTAATTCCATGTTTTTGAAAAGGTGCAAAATGTTCTAATTCCAAGTTTTTGAAAAAGTGCAAAATGTTCTAATTCCATGTTTTTGAAAAGGTGCAAAATGTTCTACTTCCATGTTTTTGAAAAGGTGCAAAATGTTTTAATTCCATGTTTTTGAAAAGTGAAAAATGTTCTAATTCCATGTTTTTGAAAAGATGCAAAATGTTACAATTCCATGTTTTTGAAAAGGTGCAAAATGTTCTAATTCCATGTTTTTGAAAAGGTGCAAAATGTTCCATTTACAAGTTTTTGAAAATGTGAAAAATGTTCTATTCACATGTTTTGGAAAAGTGCAAAATGTTCCATTTACAAGTTTTTGAAAATGTGAAAAATGTTCGATTTACATGTTTTTAAAATGTGCAAAATGTTCTATTTACACAGTTTTGAAAAGTGCAAAATATTCCATTTACAAGATTTTGAAAAGGTGCAAAGGCAAAATGTTCTAATTCCATGTGTTTGAAAAGTGCAAAATGTTTTATTTAAATGCTCTCAAGAAATGTTTCAATATTTTGTAGATAGTTAATATTGTTTTTAGCTACAAATGGATATGGGCCATTTTGGTTCTTCACAGACGATGTGTGGACTTGCAACAGCTTAATAGCTACTTGGAGAGACCGGGACCGGGACCGGGACCGGGACTGGGAAGGAGCCATCGTTTCATGCGTAGAACTGTTGCATGGAGTGAGAGAGGGTGATGTGATGGTGGATTTGGATTTGGCCAACGACTTGGAGCCCTTATTATTCGTCCCCCCATCTTGTACTTTAAAGTCCAAGTACATCCGTAGTATAAATTACGCAACACTATACATAACGGCATAGCACTCCATACTTGCATATTAAACACATTTTATCCACAGACTTTCTCTCTCTCTCTCTCTCCCAGTCAGCCAGAGATACATTAGTATTCCCGGCATCCTATCTACAGAGATTTCTCACATCTATTCCATTCCCATGAACTGTTGTTGGGGAGCTGAAGCCCTGTATGAAATTCTCTGGAATTACACTACTAAGGACGTGTACACACAAGGCCAAACAACCAAGAACAAGACCATGACGATCTATCTCCTCCTGATATTTGTATAATTATAACGTGGAGTCCTGGAGCATCTCATCCCTTTTCTTCTATTTATCTTCTCTCAAACCCCGACGACGACGACGACGACGACGAGAGGCTGCTCCCATTCATGAAGCATACTGTTGATATGTTAAGGTTCCGTATTGTTTCTGTGAATTAATTAATGCTCCGCATTCCCTATGCTCTATACTCTATGCTATGTGAGCCTCAAGTTATCTCAATTGAATTCAAGTTGAAAGTACAGTTTCGTAAGTCTTTCCTCATAATTTTATTAGTTTATATTTCTTTTTAAACTGCCTATACCTAATTTCAGAATTTAGAATAAGGAAGGTATGTACAAGCTTTTTCATTCAAGTTGCATATTTTCTGGCAGTGAAACTTATAAACCTTTCATACAAAAATATCCAAAATGGCAAATTTAATAAATCATTAGTAGATGCCAATTCTATATAGGTTGAGTTAATAGAAGATTATATCGTCGGGAAAGAAGCGAAATGACTCATATCCATTATTAGTTAAAGACAAAATACACTATCTAAGGAAATATTGGAATAGTTTATGATCTTGAAACTGTTTAAATAGAATATTTTGAACTTCCTAAAAACATGTAAATAGAGCATTAGAACAAAACATAGCTCATTTTGCACGTTTTTAAAGCATGTAAATGAAACATTTTGCACATTTCAAAAACATGTAAATGGAACATTTTGCACATTCAGAAACATGGAAATAGAACATTTTGCACGTTTCAAAAATATGTGAACATAACATTTTGCACTTTAAAAAACATATAGGTAAATTGAAAATTTTTCACGTTTCAAAAACATGTAAATGGAACATTTTGCAAATTTTAAAAGCATGTAAATGAAACATTTTGCACATTCCGAAACATGGGAACATAACATTTTGCACATTTAAAAAACATGTAAATAGAACATTTTGCACATTTCAAAAACATTTAAAAGGAACATTTTGCACATTTCAAAAACATTTAAAAGGAACATTTTGCACATTTCAAAAACATGTAAATGGAGCATTTTGCAAAACATGGAAATAATTATAACATTATACACGTTTCAAAATAACTTTTAAATTAACATTTGTGGCATCTTTCTTATTCATTATTTTTATGACATAGCTCATTTTAACTCTAGCTTAAATTGGTTATGGGCCATTTTGACACTTCACTCACGATATGCAAGATTTCATAGGCAAGTGGGTAGCTGGGTCTCTGTGTCTAATTACATTATGTAGCAGTAGCAAAATCGGTTTGGATCAGTCTCCATTGGGCCATAACTATATGGTTCTTACTGGAATTTAGGAGTGTGTATGAATCCCCCCCACCCTGTGCAACTAGCTATAAGCTCATGTTTTTATTTTTCCCAAGAAATTCACATGTTTTGAAAATAGGAAATAGGGAAGGAGCCCCCGACTTTAGAGTTGACATAAAATCCAACGAGGTGATGCAGTAGGAAAAAGTAGTTGGGTAACTACATGGGAATAGCTCCCATTCCAGGGGTGGCACTCCTACTCAAAATGGGAACGTGCTCAAAATAAAAGGATATAATACGAACCACAAATTGAAGGAAACTCAGGGCCGGACGAAGGAATTGCTTGTAGGCAGCAATATGTTTCCATGCAAAAACCGCTATTTTGATTTAATTGATGGTTTTCTTTGGTAAAGCAAAATGCTCTATTTACATGTTTTTAGAAAAGTGCAAAATGTTCGATTTACTTGATTCAGAAAAGTGCTCAATGTTCTATTTACATGTTTTGAGAAAAGTGGAAAATGTTTTATTTCCATGTTTTTGAAATGTACAAAATAATTTATTTGCATGTTTTTGAAAAGTCTCAATATTCTTTTTTACATAATTTTGAAAAATGCAAAATGTTCCATTTATATGTTTTGAGAAAAGTCCAAAATTTTTATTTCCATTTTTTTGAAATGTACAAAAAAATTTAGTTTGCATGTTTTTTAAAAGCCAAAATATTCTGTTTGCATATTTTTGAAAATTGCAAAATATTCCATTTACATGGGTTTTGAAAATTTAGGCAGCGGGGGCTGCCTGCGCTGGCCACAATATCCGGTCCTGAGAAGCTACACTACACAGAGAGATACGGAAAGTAGTGGAATGAATATTTAGATTCTCTGGAGGTTGGATAATCCGGGTTGTTAAGAGAGAGTGAGTGATTGAGAGAGAGAGAGCGGGAGATAAGGAAAGAGTGCGCATTAGTCCACCCTCACAATTCCGCCTCGGCCTCCACACAATGTCAATCCTCTAAAACAATAAATAGTCATTTAAATTCAGGCACGCCACGTGAAAGCCAATAAGTATGGTATCAGTATAAGTGGACCATATTCATCCTTTCAATGCATCCACCACCTAATTGCTATATTTCACAGTCTACCTATACCTACGCGTAATCTCCCTCCATCCAAATCCAAATCCAACCAACTCCCTCTTTTTGATCACTTTTAGAATAATGAAAACTGAAAAGTACAAAAATACGGCGTAGGAGCTACACGGCTACAGTGCTACACGGCCACACGGGAAAGGTGTGAGATTAGTGGGGGGACGCTTTTGATGATGACAGTGTATTGTGCACTGTCTCAACTATGTAGTAATTCCCCTCCTTAGTCTTTCCATGGCTAAGTAAATTTATTATTATGGTGGAAAAGGGCGCCCATATTTTTAACTTTCACTCCATCCCTTCCCCATCCTCAGCTCCAAATCCAAAGGCACTGTCTTCATGGCTTTCCACCCGAAGTCAACTGCCTTTTCCTTTTCCTGCATGATTTGTTTCACTTGATGAAAACAAGAAAAGATTGAGGAGATATACTTTCCCGTCTGCGGAGGTGCGTCGTATGTAAGTGACCCAAACTCCTATGAAATCAGACAGGGAAGATGGGGAGACGGGGAAAGTGAGTGTGTGATTGGGACGTTGCCTATACAGTTTTTTGATAGACACCTCACACACACACATATATATCCACTCACATATCGTCTGTAAAGAACCAAAATGACCCATATCCATTTTTAGCTAAAAACAATATCCACGATCTGCAAAAATATTCAAATATGTCTTGAAAGCATTTAAATGGAATATTTTGTACTTAAAACATGTAAATATAGAACATTTTACAGTTTTCGAAAAAGTGTAAATTGATCATTTTGTACCTTTTCCAAAACATGGGATTGGAACATTTTGCACCTTTTCAAAAACGTGGAATTAGAACATTTTACACTTTTTCGAAAACGTGGAATTAGAACATTTTACACTTTTCAAAAACGTGGAATTAGAACATTTTACACTTTTTCAAAAACGTGGAATTAGAACATTTTACACTTTTCAAAAACGTGGAATTAGAACATTTTACACCTTTTCAAAAACATGGAATTAGCACATTTTTCACTTTTCAAAAGCTATTAAATTAAAATTTTACGAATGTTTCTTATTTTGTTTTTATGACATAGCTCATTTTGGTTCTAGTTTAAATTGGATATGGGTCATTTTGGTTCTTCACAGACGACGATATGAAAAAAAATAGGAAAAGAAACTAAAAGGGAGGGCTCGTCCGCTTCTTCAGTGGAGCATATCTTCTTGTTGGCGACTTGGCATTATCTTCTCATTTCAGCCCCACCCAACATCACATCCATCAAACAAGTCGGCTGCGGTAGATGAAAGAACAAGAAATGCAATGACTGGATTTTTTTTGAGACTCAACCAACTTCTTCTTCTTCTTCTTCTCCAGTCAGCCCCCATCATCATCCTCTCTCAGTCAGTCTGTCTATCTCCTATTTTCTTCCCCGCAATCTTCCTCAGACACAACCTCAACCAACATACCAAGAGTCATCAAGCCAAACCAAACCACCTCGTCTCGTCGTCCTACGCCGAGTCACAGTCACATTACTCACAGCACTATACGAACTTACAGACAAGACACAGCATATCGTCTGTGAAGAACCAAAACGACCCATATCCATTTGTAGCGAAAAAAAAACAATGTCAACTATCTACAAAAATATTGAAACATGTCTTGAAAGTGTTTACATAGAATAATTTTCACCTTTTCGATAACATGGAATTAGAACATTTTGCACCTTTTCAAAGACTTGGAATTAGAACATTTTGCACCTTTTCGAAAACATCGAATTAGAACATTTTGCACCTTTTCCAAAACATGGAATTGCCACATTTTGCACCTTTTAAAAAACAAGGAATTAGAACATTTTGCACCTTTTAAAAAACAAGGAATTAGAACATTTTGCACCTTTTAAAAAACAAGGAATTAGAACATTTTGCATATTTTTAAATATGAAATTAGAACATTTTGCACCTTTTGGAAAACATGGAATTAGAACAATTTGCACCTTTTCCAAAACATGGAATTAGAACATTTTACAATTTTTCAAAAGCTCCTAATTAACATTTTACGCATGTTTCTCATTTTGTTTGTATGACATAACTCGTTTTGATTGTAGCCTTAATTGGATATGGGCAATTTTGCTTCTTCACAGACGATATCCCAAATATATGTAGCGCTATACCTGACTAACTGACTATCTGTAGACGACCACTATAAGGTTCCCACTACTACTACTACTCCTGATGCGATACGACACGACATGCGATAGGATCAATACTAATTTGTTAGACTTACCTGGTTGTGTGTGTGTGTGGGAGAGTTCTCTCCTTCATTCCTCAATCCCTCAATTCGATCCTCTCTCGCAGAACAGTAAAGTTTTGACTCGAGCCAATTCCCCTCCGTTTATTTAGGGAGGATACATTACACTTGCCATTTATGGGTCCTGAATTCGTTATTCAGGGAATTCTCTCTCTGACACTCACACTCAATTCGCCCAACTTAGCAGAAAAAACAGACTGCGAGACAATTATCAAGGATTGTATAATCAAAGCAAATTAACAATGTCATTAGAAGAGATACTACTAGTTGCTCCAGGATTTGAGTCAATTTGCGGTCGCTCCATTCCTTTCACATTATTTCAGGACATACGAGGAGTGCTATGTGGATGGATGCGGGTCCGGATGTTCTACACTGCAGTACATACACATGCCTCCAACCACGCGACTGGAGCAACAACGTCTTGAAATAAAAGGAAGCTGAGACTGAGTGTGATATGTCTGACTGGAGTGTCAAGAGCAGAGATGGGCATGGAGGTTCGGATTAGACCAACAGCCAACACATCTGTGGCGCTTTCGTTCATTATCCCTCCTTCTCAACGAGAACGATCCATCTACTTGGAGCCCGAGTGAGATGCTGAGCTTCAACAAGCTAAAATCTTGACAGACGAATAATATTTTGTCTAACGATAAGAAAAGTGTACAGAGCCGACGAGTGTGTTCAGGGCCGGATAATGCGGCGAGCGCAGGCAGCCCCCGCTGCTTGAATTTTCAAAAAATATGTAAATGGAACATTTTGCACTTTTCAAAAATATGTACAAAGAATATTGAGACTTTTCAAAAACATGCAAAATAAAACTTTTGTACATTTCAAAAACATGGAAATAAAACATTTTCCACTTTTCTCAAAACATGTAAATAGAACAATTTGCACCTTTCTGAATCAAGTAAAAAGAACATTTTGCACTTTTCTAAAACTTGTAAATACAACATTTTGCAATTTTCAAAATTATGTTAACAGAATATTAAGACTTTTCAAAAACATGGAAATAAAACATTTTCCACTTTTCCCAAAACATTTAAATAAATCATTTTGTACATTTCAGAATGAAGTAAATGGAGCATTTCAAACTTTTCTAAAACATGCAAATACAACATTTTGCTTTAGCAAAGAAAACCGTCAATAAAATCAAAATGGTGGTTTTTGTATTGAAACAAATTGCCAATTGCTATGCCTAAAACTAATTCCTCCGTCCGGCCCTGAGTGTGTGTGGTCATCAATTTTGCAAGGCCTTCAAAAATCCGATCTCATTAAATTTGTTGAACGGTGTAGAGTGCAGTATTCGATATAAGGTGCATCTGTAAAAATGCATGCAATTATATGGCTATCATTTGCGACGGCTGCCACCTGGGGTTGTGATTCCACTCCATGTAAAACTACCTTAAACCAAAAAGCCAAAAACAAGAAACTCATGCAGAAGTCACGGTCACAGCAGAATATAATTTGCATAGCAGTGCAGCACAGGGAAGTCATACGGAGACTGGGACTGGAGACTGGAGAGGGCAAGGGCAAAAGTTGTTGGTGAATTTAATCTGAATGAGTGTTACATTTTCGAAATATTTGAGTTGACTCGAGCTGGAATCTGGAATGCATTTTTATCATGGATTTTTTAAGTATGACAGACGGAAAAACTAGGTTGGCCAAACTGCAGTGTGTATGTACATAATATCCAACCACACACACATAGATTTAATCCCTTTGTAACAAATAAAAATATTTCGCTACTCCTTCCCCTTCCTCCAAAATTCCCTATTACATTTCCAAGAAGAAGAAGAAGAAAATCTAAGAAGTTGGACAGAGAGCACTCAAGAATGAAAATGTGTGTTTGATAGAATTCCCTTCTGAATCCCTCGGTATTTACCATATTGCATTCTTAGAGATGAGTTGAGGTCTTTAAATGAGAATAAAACGACCACATGTATCCAGCCGCAAGTACATAGTTCCTTCCAAATATTGTCAGTGAAGAACCAAAATGACCCATATCCATTTTTAACTAAAAACAATATCCACTATCTACAAAAATTATGAAACGCGTCTGGAAAGCATTTATATAGAATATTTTGCACTTTTAAAAACATTTAAATAGAAAATTTTACACTTTTCAAAAAGCATGTAAATAGAACATTTTACAATTTTCAAAAACATGTAAATGGAACATTTGGCACTTTTCAAAAAGAATGTAAATAGAGCATTTTACACTTTTCTAAAACATGTAAATAGAGCATTTTACACTTTTCTAAAACATGTAAAAAGATCATTTTACACTTTTTAAAAACATGTAAATAAATCATTTTACACTTTTCTAAAACATGTAAATAGAGCACTTTACACTTTTCAAAAACCCCTAAGTAACATTTTATGAATTTTTCATATTTTGCTTTTATGACATAGCTTATTTTGAATGTAGTTTAAATTGGATATGGGTCATTTTGGTTCTTCACTGACGATATCTGTCTCCCATGAACCTCTACACAGAGTATAGAATCCAACATCAAATTCCACTGCATCCCGTCAACGCATTTTCTCTGGACTAATAGCCTCAAAGTCAAAGTACCTCCCTACCTACCTATGTTTTAGTATGTATTATTAACAAAACTTATTTTATTCAGCTTTCCCAACATCCTAAATCAAACACGTATGGAATTGCATGGGATGCTTCACTGAATTCTGCCAAGGAAAAATCAACAAAAGCGGAGCAAGAGCAACTCACGGGTTTTTTTTTCTTCACTTTTCATCAATTTCATTTCCCAAAAAAGATAATCCAGTTAAACCTCATGCAAAGATGATCCTTCCAGCCACAGCATCTCTTCGCAGCAATTGTTTTATTTGACTCTTTAAAAGAGGAGAAAACTATGCTGACTCCTTTACAGCCATTTTACGGAAGTTCCCGCGACCAGCAGAACTCGATGCAGGGCCGGACGAAGGAATTACTTTGAGGCAGTAATTTGTTTCGATACAAAAACCACCATTTTTATTTTATTGATGGTTTTCTTTGGTAAAGCAAAATGTTGTATTTACATGTTATAGAAAAGTGGAAAATGTTCGATTTACTTGATTCAGAAAAGTACAAAATGTTCTATTTACATGTTTTGAGAAAAGTGGAAAATGTTTTATTTCTATGTTTTTGAAATGTACAAAAACTTTTATTTTGCATGTTTTTAAAAATTCAAAATATTCTTTTTACATATTTTTAAAAAGTGCAAAATGTTGTATTTCCATGTTTTTGAAATGTGCAAAATAATTTTAATTGCATGTTTTGGAAAAGTCTCAATATTCTTTTTTTTACAAATTTTTGAAAAGTACAAAATGATCTTTTTACTTGATTCTGAAAACTGCAAAATGTTCTATTTACATATTTTTGAAAAGTACAAAATGATCTTTTTACTTGATTCTGAAAACTGCAAAATGTTCTATTTACATATTTTTGAAAAGTACAAAATGATCTTTTTACTTGATTCTGAAAATTGCAAAATGTTCTATTTACATGTTTTGAGAAAAGTGAAAAATGTTTTATTTCCATGTTTTCGAAATGTACAAGAATTTTTACTTGCATGTTTTTGAAAACTTCAAAATGTTCCAGTTACATGTATTTTGAAAATTCATGGAGCGGGGGCTGCCTGCGCTGGCAACATTACCCGGCCCTGACTCGATGCTAAGTAATGTTGTCCTCTGAATATTTGATTTGGCTGCAGCGCAAAAAAAAAGAAAGTCATAGTTTTTGATTGAGAGAAAAGAAGGACTGGCACGAGCGCACTTGTGGACTCTGCATGGCATTACAGTAGATAGAAGAAAGATGGAAGGTTAACAGTGGAGAAGGCGCTGCTCCTGGGGTTGGGAATTTTGGTGAGGGCAGAGAGACGCGGAGGTGGTGGTGGTCGTGGTGGTGGTGGAGGGTGGGGTGGATGAGAAGTAGTTGGTTTGGGCAGTTGGAATGTAATCTTTGGATTTAACTCACTCATTGCTAGGCTCGGGACAAAAGGGTTCAGTTGAGTGAATGAGCTCGAATTGAGTTTGAGACGGAGTAAAGAGGATGAAAACGACACTTCCGCCCGAAACAGTGACTCCAATGCAGCGTGAAGATTCTCAGCTGAATGGACGATGAGAAGGATGAGAGTCTCAACGAAGCGTCTCCTTCCCTTTCCACTATCTCACATGTATGAGCTAATTCGGATTTCGGATCTACTCCGAGCTTGATTTAATACAGCTGGAAACAAGTCGCGAATGCGGAATCAACTCTACACACACACACACACACACACACACACTATATCCCACTTCCTACTTCTTGCACTTCCCAACATGATACATGTCTCTGTATCCGTCAAATCAAATAGAATATCTTATTATAGAGAGACAATCCAGAGGCGAAGGCCGAGCCGAATCCGAGGGAACACACAGGAACTTTCCAAGTTGTCGTTGTCGTTGTGGGACTTTGATGAGACCTCTCTCTCTCTCTCCTTCCAGATAGGCCAATCAGCAGCTGATACACTCCTCACAAAAGTTCAATTAACGGCGTAGACCTCCTGCTACAAATCCCATAGGACCGCCAAGGACACACAGGTACAGGCACAGGGAATGTAATTGCCCTCGTTGTCTTGTAGATGCAATGTAATGCAGACGAGAAAAAACGGTCCCTTATGCAGATTTAAATTTCAAGAGCTCAACTACTCTAAATTAGCATTTTCTTGCACGAAGGATGGTTCCAGGTAAAGCGGCAGGGCTGGATAATGCGGCGAGCGCAGGCAGCCCCCGCTGCTTTAATTTGCAAAAAATATGTAAATGGAACATTTTGCAGTTTCCAAAAATATGTGAAACAGAATATTGAGACTTTTCAAAAACATGCAAATTAAAGTTTTTGTACATTTCAAAAACATGGAAATAAAACATTTTCCACTTTTCTCAAAACACGTTAATAGAACACTTTGCACTTTTCTGAATCAAGTAAAAAGAACATTTTACACTTTTCTAAAACATGTAAATACAACATTTTGCTTTACCAAAGAAAACCATCAATAAAATCCGATCAAAATGGTGGCTTTTGTATGGAAACAAATTGCTGCCTAAAAGCAATTCCTTCGTCCGTCCCTGTAAAGCGGTACTATAAAAGTACACACAGCCTGAGGCAATCATCAGGGAAAACAGTGTGGAAATTCCTGCGCCAATTTCGACCACATAATTTTTCAACAATAACTGACAACTGACATTAAATATTATGAAACTAGCTACTAAAATCTAAATTATCTACACAAAAAATTGGCAATAGGCAAAATTCGACAGCTCAGCTCACTCAGCATCTCCTCCCGGCTTAAAGTGGACAGATCAGATGTCAGATTTTTGAAAGGAGTTATTTTTCCTTAGGTATATATTATCATAAGTCAAGAATAGATATTATGGAATGGATGAATCTGATTCAGATTCAGGGGCTGTGTGATTCCAAGCGCAAACATGACATTATGACGCTCTATAATTCGTGTGTGTAAATCTGGAGCTCATCATTCTCTGTCCAGGTCCACTAGTCCACTCCCTGCGTCTTCCCTTATGCGCCGTACATACCAAAATGTCCCGACCAAAACCATATAGCACCAACAAATTGGGCCACCAGCCCCAGCCTCAGGTCAGTTTTACAACTTACGCACTCACTCATGTTGGGGCGACGAGAGGAGTACAACAGATGCGTGTGTCCGTCATAATTGAAGAACACAACTCACGGATTGAATTTTACTACCATGCCAACTCGCCCTGTAGCCTCTAGTTTTACAAGAAGGACAAGTTCCGTTTCGGTTTGGGCATTCCGTATGTTGGAATAGCTTCAAAATAGTTATAGTGGGAAGGCGGCCGAAACAAAAATTAAGGTAAAGCAAATACGGAGCTACACTGGGCTGGAATTGGAATTGGAAGGAAGGACAAAGCCACACAATCTACTCTCGTCATACATAATAATATGATACCGTGCATAGGTATAGTTATTAAAGGTGCCATGTGTCTGGACCGTCCACACACACACACACACACACACACACACACTGTGTGGTCCCCGAATTCCTGAATTGTCAGTGTATATTATATACTTCGGAGTATTGAGCTCTGACAGAGCGGGTTGAATCGGAGAGCTGAAGGGTAGTCCTAATCCGTGTGTTCGGTTGAATAGGCATATTAAAAAGGAAATAAACGCGTTTATGGCGCAGAGCCAAATTAATGGTCCCATCATAAAACCAGATTAACCTGCCAAATGGCTAATGTATTACTGGACATAATCCAGAGGACACGAAATATGCACAACTCACCACCACTCTCCAACGACTCCGACACTATATCATGTCTCCCGCTTTATTCTCTGTGTACATGAGACCAACTAATGCAACATGTTTTCTATTCATTTGTTAATTTCAACCAGGGCTCCCTCCTCGCTCTCCCGCTCCCGTTACTCATGCCGGAGCCGGAGCCGGAGCCGGAGCCGGTGCGGGTAACGGTGCGGGTGCCGGGCAGGAGCGACTGGACATGGCAGTAGTGCAGAGTCCTTTGGCTTTTCCTTCCTTCTCTCCGTCCGTAGTTGTAGTAGTAGTACAGTGCAAACTGCAGTGCACTCATCGATTTCCTTTTTTACACGGCCCAGTGAAAAGGAAATCAAGAAGGAAAGGGGAACGAGACCACAGCTAACCAACCTTCGTTTAGCCTTGGGAGGTGAGAACCAACGTGTTTATTTTTCTTGTGGTCGTGTAGCTCAGGGTGTTCTACGCTTCCTAAACTTCTATTTCTTATTATTATGCTATTACAACACAGGCCGTGTTTCATTACTTCGTCTCACAGTCTAATTTCACTCATTCCCAACATCCCATTTTTTTTGGAGGAAATCACAACTGTATTGTATCCCACTCACAGAAGCACACAGCCTTTTGTTTGTTTAAAGCTCCAGCTCTGCAAAACACAAAATAAATGAACTCCACGCTATATACTCCCACATTTTAAAATCATATAGTCTTCCAACGATTTGCAAATCCTTAATAATATCGTAATTTGGCATTTTCTCTCCAGCAAGAAACCTGTATCAGGATATGAATTTTTAAAATACTGTGTAGTAATGGAAATAACACATGGTACCTTTTTTGCCCCGTACGTACGAACGGACGAGATTATTTGGAGGAATTATATTAAGGTAGTCATAATTATTGTTAACACAGTGCGGATAAATGAAGATGCTAATCAGGACCGGACAAAGGAATTGGTTTTCGGCAGTAATTTGTTTCCAAGCAAAAACCACCGTTTTGATTTTATTGATGGTTTTCTTTGGTAAAGTAAAATGTTGTATTTACATGTTTTAAAAAAGTGCAAAATGTTCTTGTTACTTGATTCAGAAAAGTGCTCAATGTTCTATTTACATGTTTTGAGAAAAGTGGAAAATGTTTTATTTCCATGTTTTTGAAATGTACAAAACTTTTTATTTTGCATGTTTTTGAAAAGTCTCAATATTCTTTTTACATATTTTTGAAAAGTACAAAATGTTCATTTTTCATGTTTTAAGAAAATTCAAGCAGGGGGGGCTGCCTGCGCTGGCCGCATTATCCGGCGTCCGGCCCTGATGCTAATAAGCAACACTAGTTGTTGTTGGCGGCTGGAGTAGGTGTAGGTGAACCGGAAGTTACCTTAAAAGACCAATAGGAAGGAACAAGTTTGGGACTTTATTAAAAACGAGGCTGTTGAAATTAAATTCAGTACAGTAGTATATACGGGAAAACAGCCGGCGTCAAAGTCAGATATTATGGATACAGGTTGAATTTGGAGCAGCTGAATTTTTAATTACAAGATGAGAACTTGACGGTACACTCGAGACTCCCGCAATACAGTCTTGAAGACGAAGAATGTAGTCAGCTTTCCGTTTCTGCCCTTCCTTCAGACACGGATATTTCCAAAATAAGGTTACTACAATACTCAACGCTACTTGCATTGCGGCAACCTACGCCACCAGATGTTGCCGCAACCTTTTATATTCTGACACAGAGGAAGTTAAGTTGATCCGATTATTTACTATACGAGCTTATGGCACTTAAAACTCGATACACGCCCTTTCAACTTTGGTAGCCAATTAATTAAGAATGAATTTGTGAATTTATTTCTCAAACATTTGGTTCCCATCTCTTTACAGGAATTTACAGGAAAGAATATTATTAAACTTTACAAAAATAATAAAGGGGAAATTGTTAGTTTGAACAGCGAACATCACTGAAATGCAACCAATTTATTTGTACTAAATAAAACAATTCTTCTCCTCGTTTCTTCTCCATGCATGGATTTAATTTGTACATAATGTTTTTGCAAATCTACAAAAAGCAGGTTTCATACTATACACTTAAAATATATGTTCAGAGCATCGCAGTGATCCTATAAAATAATGTGGGAGGTACGTATCAAACATCCTATAATCCTATTGACTTACATAATATGGTTAGTAGTAACAATAATTATTATTTTATAAATGTTCTCTCTGGATTTTTCTAAAAATTATCCAAAAATTTCTTACAGTAGTAGTAATACGATAAATTAAGAAATTAAGTCATTGTCATTAGAAATTTCATTTGTGGCAATGATGAATGGATGAAATATAGAAAATAAACTATTTTCAAAAAATATTATTCACTAATTATGATATTAGATAAGAAGGTGAGCTGCTACGGAATTACAAAATTATATTTAAAAAAAATTAAATAAAAACATTTTTATATAATATGAATTTTTATGTAATATATAGTTAATATAGTATATTATAATGACCTTGTAAAATAATTTGTATTGTTCTTTGTTTTTTTCAACTTGTGTGAATGATGTGTTTTGTTCTTACTGTGTCTTAATGGGAACTGGCGCAGTAATATAGCGCATTTACTTATTCTTCTTGTTGGAGTATACCAATTTAATACACATAATATAGCTACGTATATAGTAAGTACAATAGAATGCAAAACGCAATAATTGATTCAATAATTTAATCATTAATTCTCAGTCAGACAATCGAGAAAGGAATACACACAAAAAATCCAAATAGGTATGCACTTCAATAAGCAACGCCGGTTTATTTTTATAATAAATTTTACTTCCTACACAATAATAATTAGTATATACCTTAAAGACCCCAATATAATATGGGAAACAAAACAGCTACACAGAAATTATTACATTAAACGTCCACACTATAGACAAACTCTAAAAACATCCATGACAAAAAAAAATTAACTTTTCATTTTTTTTTATAGATTGTAATAATTATTTGAGGTTTTATACAATATAACTGAGATAACCCAATATGCATTCTGAATGAAACATTGTAAAGTTTTAGTAATATTTAATATATATTTACATTCTGGTCAACAAAACATGTTGGAAACAAAATTATAACTTGTGGATATCATCATCATCATCATTTTTTTTTAATTATAATAAAATTATAAAAAGAACTGCTTCTGAGAACAGAGAGTTGTACACGTGACGCCGTCCATTATTTATTTTTTTTAATTTTTTTTGTATTACACACACAAGGGTCCATTGCAGAAGAGAGTACAACGGTCGAACGGTTTCCATCCTTCATATTCCTGCTTACAGGTAGGTGAAATTGAATCTGAAAGATTAACAATAAGGTAATTTTCAAAAAACCTCATTTTTTTTATTATGAGTCAGGTGTCGTCGTCAGGAGTTCCATTAGAGTTGGACCAAAAATCCAATATTGTAGACAGTCCTACTTCGGTCAAATATGTATAGACAGAGATGGAATACGGAATACAAATAAAAGCTTAAATTTTACAACACCTTAATTTTACAATAATATTAAATTTTGAGGAACTTAAAAACATGAAAAGAACACCTTTTCAAAAAAATAAAATACTTTGGTACAGTACAGTACTATAGGAACCATTACATAACAAAGAATAGTAGAAACTACAAAGTAATTATATTATAGTGTATAAATAATTATATAGCATATCATCTGTGAAGAACCAAAATGACCCATTTCCAGTTTTAGCTAAAAACAAAATCCACTATCTACAAAAATATTCAAATATGTCTTGAGGGCATTCAAATAGAACATTGAGCACTTTTCAAACAAATGGAATTAGAAAATTTTGCACCTTTTCAAAACCATGGAATTAGACATTTTTGCACTTTTTCAAAAACATGGAATTATAAAATTTTGCACCTTTTCAAAAACATGTAAATAGAACATTTTGCCCTTTTCAAAAACTCCTAATTAACATTTGACGCATGTTTCTCATTTTGTTTTTATGACATAGCTCATTTTGATTCTAGCTTAAACTGGATATGGGTCATTTTGGTTCTTCACAGACGATATAATTCCCAACAAGTTGGAAGACTACATTACCGCGCGCTGACGAGTGACAGAGCAATGAGCATAGCTCGATCCTACCCATGTTCTATATACCTATAAGGTTAAGTTTCTAAATCTAATTTGCACTTGAAAGCAAAAATAAAGAAAAAAGAAAAGTGAACGCTCATAACAAATTACTGTCTTGAAAGAGTAATTTTCGTAAAAAAAAAGACATAAACTAGACACGTAAGTTCTACGTCTACAGTCTACATCTGACATGTGAAACGACTTCTCGACTGTAAAATCGGCTGAAATGAAACTAATTCAGCGCATCCAGGACATACATAATACTATTATTACTATTATTATTATACTTGATTTTATTTCAAAAATCAAATAATTTTTTTTAGCGCCACACATACACAAGAGAATGACACAAGTTAATGTAAAATTGTAACTATCGAAGATAGTGAATCTAAAAGAGATAATTTGTATTAAAAATTTAGTGAATATATACAATTTATTATTCATTCGAAGTATCACTTAAATAAGAGGTTAAGAATTAAACATAATTTGTCTATGAAAAATGAAGGATCCGCCACCGCGACAGAGATTCAGCGCAGTGCAGTGGCGAAAAGAAACACGAATTAATGATTTATAAATTATTGTACAAAACTTATACTAATCTTACTATAGAGTAGAAATTGGAGACTTACGGTACCTTTCAGTATTACACACACATTATATATTACCTTCATTATTCTGTAACTTAAGTTATTTCTAGGATCTAGATGACCTACTATTACAACGTTTTTTGAGGAGTTTACCACTTGGAATATTTTTTCTGATTTCTTGATTGATTGAAGTTTTTTTCCCAAAGTTCATTAACTTAAGATACCTACATTCAATTGTTATACGTTTTATAGACTATAGCATTAGTTCATTACTATTAATTCCACAGTGCTTTTTAATTTCCTTAATATATAAATTTTTTTTGGTAGCTTTCTTATAACTATATTTTCAACATTTGTGAATTGTTTATTTGTACAACCAAGTAATTTTGTACTAGTAACAAGAGATTAAAAGAAAAAATGTAGTTTTGATAATATTTCGTAATTTTACGTGACTTATTGATTACCATTACGCTACATTTAATTGGGTTCCATTTTCATTTTCAGTGCATTTGTCCACTAGTTAATGTCATACATTAATAATAGTAGCTAAGTAATAATCATCATTAATATATTCTACTACCAAACGGAGGCAGTACATAGCAAATATATGAAAATGACAGTACAAATTGTCAAATGCACAAAAACTAGAATTACTAATATATAAGAAATTCGTAGTAATTCTAGTTTTTGGGCATTTGACAATTTCTCATAAAGAAAATATTAAATATTACTAGAATACATTTAAAGTCGAAACAAAACAAAGAATTTTTCAAGGTACTCATCCGCCCCTTGCAATTTTTGTTTGATATTTTGAGGAAATAAAAATAAATATCGGAAGATTCAAATCAATTAAAACAAATTTTACGCAGTAGTGAGCACTTTTAACTATAGTATGGCAATTAAACAAAACTCAGTAAAATCCACATATCTGTTATTCTAATAAATCCTTAGTAGGTTTTTTAGAAAGCACAACTTTTCGAAAAATATCACAGTAATGGTATTTTTATGTTCCATCATCTTAACTTAATGCATATAGTATTAATTGAAGACATTCGAAACTAAACTAAATTGTATAATTTAGGCTTTGATCTTATTCACTGATTGATTGATTGATTGATTGGGAGGGTTCAGAAATAATCGCTGGGGCAGCATGAAATTCATGTAAAATTATATGACAATTCATTATTATAAAATGAATTAATTTAATTAGTAATAGTAATTTTACCAAAAACACCATTAATAGTATTACCAGTATACACAGGTCAACTAGCACGAAGAAAATAAAAGCCTTGAACAGATGTCCACAACTCTAAAATACAACAAACTGTAAATTTTTAGGCGCATATACTTCTATACAGTATTTCCCCCGATTATTAAAACTATAGAGCATACAGCCATTTTATATTTAACTATGTTAATCTGTCCGAAGGAGAAGTGCCGGCCTTAAAATATAAGTTTTATTGAACTAATTGTGAGAGGAACAAGTAGTTGGTTGGTTCTGCCAGTTCTGCGCTCTTATGTATTGGTCCGAAATGGAAGGAACGAGAGAGGGAAAAAGCTATGAAAATTTATGAAGACGAGAAAGAATTTATTTTTCATTCTCTTTAATCTTTCCTACTAGTCAGGAATACTTGAAGCTGACATGGCAACGGCAACTGAATATATTAGCTACAGTCTACACGTTTACGTCTCCTCCCGTGAAACGGTGAAACACAAGCTACAACAGAAGAGGAACAGAGAGAGAGAGACAGCGTCCTACATAGATGAAATTAAACATAAATATAGAATAGGATTTGGGAGATGCCACATCACATCTCTCTCTCAACTATATAGGCAAAACATCTCTCCCAGTCTCCTCGCATTCACCACACCACACACCACACAATTTACATCAAGTTGGTAGTTAAAACTTCCTGAATATGTATGCAGAGCGGATTACGTCTTTTGTAGAGAGCCTTCCAATTGTGGTGAATTGACAGATTAACCAAACAGAATTCACAGACAAAAGAATTCTTTGCAACTTAATGAAACATCTTTTTATCCCACCATCAACTGCACTCCGCATCTCTCTCTCTTCCCAACTTTGATGCTATTTCATTCTCCTCTGACTGAGCATATGCAACAAATGAAGGAACTAGGTAGGTAGGTACCTACCTACACTCTGCCTCATGCCTCATAATACAGATGATAGTCTGATAAAACCAAGGAGCGACGTGGACCTTCCTTCCCAAAACTCTCGTCCCCACTCTTTACTCCCTGTGTACATATAATATTAACAAGAGAGAAAAGCTATAAACATTTCAAAATTTAACGTTGGCAAACAAAAACTAGGAACATGTCCCTTCTCACCACCACAACAAGGCAACTCTCTTACATTAGTTAAGAATGAATAATGAGGACTACGCGGGCAACTCCTTGAGTACCTAAATCAACCACAGTAACAGTACCGCACCAACAAAATGTTTCCCTTAAATTTATGTTTTTCCTAAACAATTTTACAGTTTACACGGTCCGCGAAATTCGTTAACCTTTTGGGTCAGATCCGCCTCCGTACCAGTGAAAGAAATAAACCCACATACCTACCTACCTTACCTAGGTATGTACTTCATTGTATAATACCATTCCGTCAATGCGTCAAACATTCACGCATCGTTCTTATATGGCATACGTTGAAGTGATTATATCGTCTGTGGAGAACCAAAATGACCCATATCCATTTATACACTATCTACAAAAATATTGAAACATGTCTTGAAAGTGTTTAAATGGGATATTTTGCACTTTTCAAAAGTATGTAAATAGAACAATTTACACTTTTTAAAAACATGTAAATGGAATATTTCGCGATTTTCAAAAACATGTGAATATAACATTTTACACTTTTTAATAGATGCAAATAAACCATTTTACACTTTTCAAAAACTCCTAAATTAACATTTTACGCATGTTTCTCATTTTGTTTTTATGACATGGCTCATTTTAACTCTAGCTTAAATTGGATATAGGTCATTTTGGTTCTTCACAGACGACCTAACACAAGAACTAGAGACTGAATATTCAAATGCTCAACTTAATGCCAAGGATAATATGCATGTCAATCTAAAATTGTGAAAGAATCAATTCCAAAAACCCAATCCACACAAAACTCCACAAATACCTAAACAAAATGAAGAAAAAAGGTAGTATAGTTAATATGCAAACTTTATCTCAAGTCACTTTAACGCAATTAATTGCTACAGCTGAAAGAGCCAGTTGTAAACGGCTCAACTTTTTTTTGGGGGGGAGAATGACAAAATATTTAAGTAGTTATCATTTCTGGCAATAAATGGGAGATATAAAGAATTTAACTGCCACTACTACGAGAACGACTGTAAGAACGTAAGATTCGAGACTAGATATATATATATATCTAATTTTTATTCAAGGCAAATGATTCAACAAGTTAGTACTACACAGTACATACAGAGAATCCAGTTGTACATAGATGATGATGAGGGTGAAAGGGAGAGTATACATAGGTACCTACCAGATCAATTCATTAATAAAGTTTGAAGAAAATAAACCCTGAATTCAGACGTGAAATTAGAGGGAGAGGGAGGGGTGAGGGGGGGGGGGGAAGGCTTTCATAAGAAGAAAAGCTGCAATAAGAGTAAAAGATTCAAAGCCCAGTGCCAGTCAGTAGAAAAGGAGAACGTATATAATATATTTGAGTTAAATTCACAGAAATAGAAAAAAAATAGACGGCGATTCAAAAAAGGAGGAGCTAGGAGTATGCCGTGCTGCGCCTAGGTATCCTCAATGGGGTTAGCAACAAGTCAAATAGAATAGTCCAAGAGATCTGAATCATGCGGTTCAATAAGCAACGAGATTTTCTATTTTCTATATCATATGCTTTCTCTCGTCTACACTTTTCCACATTGCTTGGGAGTTTGGGAGAGAGAGAGAAGAGCGAGCACGTTTCCATATACGTATACAAATGTGAGAGCAGGGCTCACGGACACGGACAGAGTCAGTCGACTCAACGAACTTGGAAGGCTTTACGTGATCGGATTTTCCGGTCGTATTACTCCAATCCCTGTAATACAGCATAGAATGCGATATATAACCTTTTAGTTGAGTCAAAATACTTTAACTCTTGTCTCGTTCTCCTCGCTAGTTGGCCTTCCTTCCTTACGACTCCACTCAACTCCATGGGCTCCATTTATCGTTAGGCATATCACACTCCAATTCATTTCATTCCATAGAAAGTAGAAACACAACTCTCTCTCTCTCTTCCAAATCCACCGTCAGCCACACACACACAAAAACTCCGAACGTTCTTCTTCAGTGGAAACTTGTCCAGCTTATCACGTGCTTATCGTCTATAGGACCAACATCTCTCCTTCTTCCCCCCCCCCCCCCACAAATACAATTATACACACAACTTCCTAAAAATTCCCTATCTCCTGGCTTTATTCATTATCCAATACTCAATATTAGTACCAACTCATATACGTACAAGGACCATGAGAGAGGGAGAGAGAGAGACAGAAAAGTTTCTCGCATCTCCCAAGTCCCAACACAAAATTACTCAAAAATAAAGAGCAACATATTTGATTTACCAATGTAGAAGGCGTACGTACAATCTTCAACTCAAGAGAAACTCCTTCGAAATACATAGTACCTACCTAGGCTATAGGTATACTGTACATTCAGCCCCACTAAATATTCACACGCCGTCACGTTTAGCTTTAAAAAAAGTTACAGGGTATGTATAGACTATACTGCGAATACGCGCGCATGTTAGCGGAATCACGATCTTCTAGAGGTTATTAATGATCCGATTTTGATATTCTTAATTGATACGCATTGATCACGTGTATAGTCGTTTTTCCCCCTTAGACAAAACGTCCCTACAAATAGCTACAACAGACCAGACTAGTTAGCAATCATTGAACTCACAACCTCGAAACCAAAACTTGGTAAAAACAAAGCGCTTTGAAGAAGCCCACTGTTATTTTCGGAAGTCACAGGATTTTCAGCGGTACAAAAACCCGTACAAATCATTCGATCAAGATGATCCAAAATTGATATTTGAAGCCTGATTCTTAAAAACACAGGTAGGTACCTAGGTAGTGTAGGTACTAATCAGTATCTTGAGCATGGTGGGTCCCAATTGGTATTTTGTCCGGAGCAACAATTTCAAACTTGGAGTAAATTACGTGTATAAGTATAAGTGGTAATTAGAACACATCTAGAACAAACATAAACACCTGCTCGGTCCCTACTGTTGCACAAGACAATAAATTTGTCCTGCACTCCACATGCACACAGGTACAGACCGGAGAGAGTGTCAGAGCAGTAAGCCGACATAAATTATATTATATTACTAAACGGAGCGAGCTAGCTGAAAATAGAGTATATGCCTACCTATACAACCTACACAAACAACAAGGCGGAGGACTGAGCTGAAGGTTCGAGGGTAGGAAGTCGAAGTGGAAGTACATAGGAGAGGTAATGTGATAGAATAAGAAGGAGCATAAGTATGTGTAGGAAGAGAGGAAGGGGGGAAGTGTCGTGTTGAATTGTGGAATTACGTTTGGATTATATGTGTTCAACACCAATTCCTACGACTACGACTACGACTCCTGCAACTGATCTGACTTGAGTGCAAAAGCACAACACCATTTTATAATGTACAACAAGAAGAGTGGGTCTGTACATACTCGTGAGGATTATCTAGGGGCTCATAATCACCGGTCGTCCATTTCTCCTGGGGTGTAAGGAGAGAGATCTCTTTTAGGAACCTATCTATCTACCTCACACCACTTCCCATAACCTTAATGCACCTTTCCACATGTACAAATCAAGGGAACAAAATACTAAAACATGCACACGTGAGACCGTTATATAACTAATTACATTACCCTTTTGTAAATCCAATTCAACTACGTACCTACCTACATCCCCTCATCCCACAGCCAGAGCTATTCAAGGAACACAACAACAAGCTAAAAACAATGCCTCTGATTCCAATCCTAAGATACCCACCACCCAGTAGTACTTGAGAGTGGAAGCTACGAGTGAGGCTAGAAATTAAAATTTGTGTAGAATCAAATAACTAAAACTTTCCTGGTTCATCCTCTGACTTTCTCCAAAACAATGATAATGTAACACTCCCATCCCAATGTGAAGCCTTTCCCCATCCCACAGCAGTCCAGATTTTATACATTAAAGTAGTACACATATATTGAATCAACTAATGAACTAATGCAACGTAATCCCAAGTTCAGTGTGTTAGCTAATGGGTTCTTCATACCCCGACATCGACATGGCTAACTAACGATATGAGCAAGACGTAGAATAAAACTCTAGAAAAGAAAAACCTAACGTTATTTTCCATTTAGACTATGGACTGTCTACATATTTCTACCTTACGCACACAAAACCACGGCTACGGTTACGAAATGTATGTACGGTCCTTCTATGTATGTGCTACAAATACCTTTGACACCAGATAACCAGAATGTCGATTACGTAGCAATGACACACTGCATTAACCGCTAATGACTCTGTCTATCAATTTCGTAATAAGTATTTTGGCCAAAATTACTCTCTCCATCACTCCTCAGCTCAGCTCAGTCTGTGATGACTAGTGTACTCGTTACCTCCATGATACAAAATATATTATATAAATCTGGAGGAGTGCGGGAAGGCAGTCCTAGAATTACAACAACTCAGTCGTCGCTCAACCTAATTCACCATCATCTTCCGCTCCTATCAAAATGAGCTTCACTCACATTAGTGCCTTTTCAAATCGGAACGATCCTTTTCATATTATGAAGGCGTTCGATAAAAATAAGGGCACAGTCTCTCTCCCACAGACTGAATGAGCAGAATATAGGAAAAGAGAAAAGAAAGGTTATCCCATTAGCGGCGCACACAGCTCAGCAGCAGCAGGAGCAGGAGAAACCTTAATCATTCTTCAAAGCAAATGTTTTGAGTGCGCAACCAAACAGAGCCCACTAAATTTACTATCTCCAACAGATTTAGGTTACTCCACCAAACATTTTGTCTCAATGCAATGCAATCGTCTGATCCGGACCATCAAAATTTGATCTAGTTCAAGAGTTTTGGACAAAAGGCCCTACATACTCAATGGTCTGATCATATTAGAGATAATTTTAGGTAAATGAAACAATTATTACAATTGATCAAATTTTGAGAATCTTATTTTGTAAAATACTTAATTTTTGTCTTGAAATTTAATCTGGTCCGAAATGATTTGGTGGTGTCTGATCGAGTCAGACAGGCCATTAGCTTGGGAACACATCAGTCCATTGGGACTACCAGCCTCAGCACTCCGAACCCATTACCAACACCAGCACCAGCACCAGCACACGCTATACTGTTCTGTCTATATATACCAAACCGCACATACAAAAAACGTTAGGATAAGTTTACATCACATTTTTAGGTCACTTTAACAAGATAAATACGGTCGGCTAAAGTAACACATAACTATTCTTCTCTGTGCTCCCTCAACTCAACTCTTATGAAAATAGTCGTACAAAATTTCTACACATTTTCCAACTCAGACCATTAAAGCTCCGCAGTCGCTCCGCTCCAGTATAATGCTAGCAACAACAACACCATGGAGCATCGAAGCTCCGCTCCTTTCAAATCCTTACGCTAAAGGACGTCTAATGGAATTAATATTTATCCGACACCTTATACACTTAATAAAGTCAATGTCTCAAGTTATTTTCTTTTACAATTTGACGACGGCAAAATGTTATTTTTCTGCTATAGCATTAATCCCGCCCATCCCTATAACAGAAGTTACGACACCAAAAAATAATTTACCCCCGATTTTTAGAATTTATTGATTTGGTAAAGGATAGGCTACCACTTATCGAATAAACGCCGGGCTGTCAGTCCAAAAAATTTAACAAGTGTCCTTTATTCGAGCAATAACGGTATACCTTACAATAAATAAATACTATGCAATGTTGATCCCTATGTAACTACATCCTATTTTCATCCCCACGACGAATAAGTGCCTTCTACTCGCACGAACATTCACATTCCGAACATTCGTCAAAATTGTGAGCATCGTTAATTAGACATAGACAGCAGAAGCTACCGTGTGCTCGGAAACTATCTCTGCTGTCTTATCATTTATCATCCATCAACTCCATCCACTACTACAGTAGTAAAAGCAAAGCAACCCATGTCATGCTACCACACACACCACATCTTAAACTTTTACTCTCACAATTCCCTTTTTCATCTCCTCTCTGAAACCCGCCTCTACTACGAGTTGCCTCCTTATTTCTTTAGGTCGTACCTCGTTGAATTCTGAAATACTCGATCCTCCCTTTTGCTATACTCAGGCTTTGCTTCAGGAGCGGCTAAATGATGCTGTGCATCCATAATACTTAACTCACTTCCTGCTTTCGTAAAATCATTTCTATACACATCGGTCGTGAAGGATCTGGTGCATGGGCGAGACCACTTTTTTTACTGGCTTTACCATATCTAAAATGTTCAATTCTTAAAAATTCACCATATATCGTCTGTGAAGAACAAAAATGACCCATATCCATTTTTAGCTAAAAATAAAAACCACTATCTACAAAAATATTTAAATAACACCATTTTGAAAGCATGTAAATAGAACATTTTGCATTTTTCAAAAACATGTGAATATAACATTTTACACTTTTTTAAAACATGCAAATAGAACATTTTACACTTTTCAAAAACTCCTAAATTAACATTTTACGCATGTTTCTCATTTTGTTTTTATGACATAGCTCATTTTGATTGTAGCTTAAATTGGATATGGGTCATTTTGCTTCTTCACACACGATATAATATCGTTTACTAACTCAGCAAAATCAATTTATTAGTATTTGAAAGCATTTTCATTATTGGTCGAATTCAAGTCGTACGCTTGTAACCAAAACAGAGTTTACTCATCCGAAATGGTCTGGTCTGGTTCTGGTTCTGGTCCGAAGGCAAGATCAGACCAGTTCACTTTGAACCCTAGGTACACTGAGTGATTTACATAGCTTTAAAATTAACTTTCACTTCAATCACAAAATCGAAACAACTAAATAAAAGCAATTGGACTTTTTTTGAATAAACAATAATGTAAAGTAAATGTGATAATCAATGAATCAATGCAACTTGGATCATTATTTGACGGACAGACAGACAGACAGACGGACAGGACGAGGCCAATAAATGCCCAATAATGGACCTGCAACTCTCCGCTTTTAGAAAGAGCCTCGATGGATAAACAGTTTTACGTATAGCCGTCGCTTAAAAGTCTCAACAGGCCAGGTCGGCCAAGCAGAAAGAATGATTTGGCAGGAGAAGTCTTCAAGGCTTTACCTAGAGAGAGAGTTTTGGCTCTTATCGTTAGTCTCCTTTTTTGATGCACACTTGCTCTTTGCTCTTTGATAAACAACATGGTCGAATTCTTTGCACCCAGCTCCTTTGCCCGGAGGTTATACCCACATTACACGTAAGTCAGTCAGAGAGAGAGAGAGAGAATGTCGAGAGAAAATCCCCCCTCAACACACAGTGCGATGACGGGTCGGAGTCGGAGTCGGAGAAGAGAGTATATGCCCAATCGTAGGAGGAATGCGATACATTGCTTTCACTTGAAGGGGGAATTCTCACATATTCTAGCAGCTGACACCACAGTCATGCAAATATTTGCGGACCACATCAAAACCTCTTCCATTATGTCTTGGTAAACAAAATGGTAGGGAAATGGAGAAGACTTTACGCACACAACTCTCGGATCCTCTCTTTCTCTCTCCCTCTCTCTCCCTCGCCCTTTCACTACTATTCCATAGTTTACGATTTTCAGACACATGCCCAATTTTATGCAGCCTTCTCGTCAGTACAGTCACAGTGTAAGGTTCTATATTTCTACTACGTCAAAAGTAAGGAATCGGCAGAAAGCCCCACAAAATAACACTACATTCTTATATAATATCAAAGTAAAAATGTTAAAAGAAATCATTCCTTTTCAACTACATATCTATCTGTATTTCTCAATATCCAATCTGTAACTTTAAAAAAAAATTGAAGTAAACCTTCAATGTGGTCTGCTATACTGGGACATAAAAAACAGAATTACAAGAGCACTTGGGTCACAAACTATAGTTAAACGAAACTAATAAAACATTTAAGCGACAATCATTACTATTCAGAAGGAAAGATAAAAGGAGGAGCAGCATGCTGGATGAAGGAATAGTAAGTACAAGCCATCGAATGCTCCACTTTGCCTGTGGCAAGACGCAATCTGATTTAGCTTCCCCGCATCCACCAAACATCTATATAACTCCTTGAATAATATGTATTATACCAATACCAATACCAACCAGGACCAGGCCAGGAGTGTTCATGCCTCCTCACACCACTCATTACCAGAGGAAAACAAGAGATTACTCCGTACCATACTGTTTTGTAGTTTAGAGACAACTGCCACTGGCAACGGGACGAATATTTTACTCACACACATGTATCCCATCAAAATGAATTATACCAGGCTAACTATTTAAGACAGCTGCGGAGGTTCTCAAAGGGTCAGCTGTTGCTATACCTTTTTACATCCTGAGCTTTAGCTCAACACGCAATTATTGATCTGGACTATGCTTCTGTCCGTCCGTCTGTCTGTTTTAAGTTTAACTGTTTTTTTAGAATTGACAAGCTGTGATAGATTTTTTTTAATTACTATACTATATATCCGAATTTTGTATTTGTGAACTAGCAACTATTTAGGAAGGATGTTTTTTGTCTGGATTGTGAAAAACAACAAGTTTTTCATTTGTTTACCTTAATCGAAAAAAACAATCTACTATGCTTTGGAGTCGGAGTGGAAAGTGCCGTGTGTACTCATACACTCAGCGCTTCCCCGGATGAAACTTGACATGCATTTTTTTTTGTGCAAGGGGTCATGTAGTATGTACATCTTGAAGGAATCAAGACATTAAAAAGAAATATAAAAAATTTATTTTTTTAAATTTCCTCTTCAACCAACTGCTTAATAGGGCTTCGACCCGTAAGAATGAAACCAAATTATAGTTTTTCGACTGTCCCCCAAAAGTCACACAAATATGTGGACATTAAAAACAAAGTTTACCACTGCCGACGAAGGGCACACAAATAAAATAAAATGGGGCTACTTCGACGTCACACTGCAACACAGGTTTTATTTAGTGCTTTAAAGAAAATCTGCTGGAATTAAAGCCAATTATGTGCCAAGAACTATTTTCTCTTGGCAGTGGGACTGACAAGCACTATTGCACCCTTCCCCCCCCCCTCCCACCCGATAATTCTTTTTTGGATCTTCCACTCAGCTCTGATACTATACATAGTTATGTAGGCTAGAAAGTAGTTGCACCTCGTAGAACCTATAGTCAGATCAGTCCTTATCTTCTACCTCCCTACATAAATTCACCTAGGCAGAGGAAAAATGAAACTCCTGAAACCATACATAGTATATCCGAGCGTAACTTTGAAAATTCTTCGACGAGTATAATTATAGCCCACGACGCCAACAAAACATTTTACACGAAATGAGACACAACGTGACCGAGACACAAGATTTCCATTATTTATTTCACACGAAGTAGACAGTGAATAATGAATAATTAGAAATCTGACGTCCTAATACAGCACGTGTAGATTACAAAAACTTAAGTCAATGCCGTGAGTGAGTGTAGTCATATATGAATGGCTCACGGAACTCTGCATCTAACGTATGATATATGTGTGAGTTATAAGGTGGAGAAAAGTGAGGCTCTTCTTTCCCTCGTCTCCTCTCTCCAATGTGACTTCCCAGTTACGAACTAGTGAGAGAGAGAGAGAGAGAGAGAGAGAGAGAGAGAGAGAGATGAGCGGAATAAAGTATGGCTCTGAAAAGAGCGGACTCGGCGTAGCAACATATGTAACAGGATTAATAAATATGATTATGCATCTATTCACAGCTCAGAAAGCATAATATGCGTAATTGGATTAGCTCCTGTGTAAATATGCAAAAACCCGAAAATGAAGATGACACAAAGCTGTAATAAATTATATAAGGCTAACAAGGCTCAATGAGAGAGAATGAGAAAGAGTTGAGTGAATCCATTAAAACAAAGCCGACAAGTTTTTCCACCTCCCTCCACCAAGATCTGTCTAGTTGTTTTGTTAGCTCATGTGTCAGGAGCGAGAGATCCCGTAAGTTGTCGGGATGTTTTAACCTTATTACATTACATGACGAAGGGTCCCTTTCCTAAAAAAATAACAAGAGTGCTTCGTCAACCCAAAAATAAGATTCTCCTGAAATTCGGTTGCCCCAAGTCTGCTAATTAAATTTTGTGACATCTCTGTATGTATTTTACCCGCCCTGCACTCTTAATTTCTTCTGTCACAAATTTCCAAAACTCCTTCTTCCCCTTAGATGATTATACACGTAGGTACATACATTGTACATATACATGTAAGCTTCCCTTCCCTTCTCTACGAAAAGGATTTCCTTCGAAAAACTCATGTTAGACCTTAGCCAACTCTTTCGCAAGTTTCCTCCGCTACCAACTAACACCACATCAAAGCTCTAGTGGATGATAATCAACATAAAATAAAGTGTTCAAATGATTCTTGGTTAAGATTCACCCACAACAATCGATAATAACGTTTCATTGGTGAGCACAATGCTACACCACGTGACTCCCCCCCCCCCCCCCTCGGGCTTTCATATTTGGCATAAATTCATTGCTTTCATACACGTAACTTCCGAAACTTCCGAACCACTCAGACTGATGAGAATGGCCTTTTAATTAATAGATACCATTTGAAAAATGCTACACGTAAAAGAATTTCAACGTCAATCGAGCAATTTCGCTGGGCTAATCAATAACCTGACAGCAATAGACACAACTACTAAAGAAAGGTGCATTGCAACTGAACTTTTTGGAGGATCTTTTAAGAAAAGCTCCAGGATTAATCTACTTTCATCTGGCTGAGGAAACCACAGGTAATTCAGCAAGGAGAACCATTCAGAAGCAATTGTGTACACAACAAATATATCGTTTTTAAGAATTTCAGGTGTTGATTTGAAGCAGAAAAAAATTTCCAAACCACAAGCAATACAAACAAATGATGTTTGTTCGCGAACAAGTTAATGAGTAGGGAAATAATTGAAATTAAGTGTATTAGTGCCAGTGCCAGTAGTCGATACAATTATTCTTTCTCTCCTGCTCGTAGTCTTATGATTATTAATGCTAATGATTAAGCTACATGTTCAATTTCAACAGACAAGTAGGAGTCTAACAATAAAAAACCCAACAACAAGTTACCTAGTTTTCTTATCGTAAGTACCGGTTGGAGTTATGCTCTCTTGGGCTAACATTAATATTAAGATGAATCCAAAAATGTAAATTACCTGCACAGAGCTTGCGGAAGAGATGATATAATAGGTCCATACCCTTGAGCATTATCGTACAGCTCGAACAGAGGTGCCGCAACCAATTTGTAGTTTTTCGGGACAGCGAACAGTGCTGCGGAAATCGTTAATTCAACTCACATTTCAAACATTTTAAACCTCAGTGACATACATGTATACTTACAACATCATTTTTAGATTTGAACTATGATATAAGAAGATAAATGAATCAGAGAAGGATTTTTATACGAAAAATGGTTTTACATTTTCTGTTCCCAATTTTTCTCCACCTCTATCATCAAAGTAAAACCAAAATATACCATTTATATCGTATTTTTTGTACAACTCTTATCTGAAAACTAAACAACATAATATCAAACGACAAAGAAGACTTAGCTTATAGTATATTAGTACCACTACTCCTACTGGCTAATAATTGTCAGTGTCAAATACATTCCTAGTCAGTACAAAAGAATTTAAAAGATTAAAGCTTTCAATACCAAGTTCATTCATAAAAATATAATTATATTATATGTGTAAACATTATTATAAATATCACAGCATTTTCCGAAGCAGCCCTCCTATATATAATAAATATGTATTAAATATATATCTTAAAAGTGTTGAGGTAACTTGTTTAAGACAATTACTAACATCAATGTTTAAATACAATATGGCACAGTAAGCAGATTTAATAATACATATTGGCAACGGATTTAAAGTGCATCCTACAAAAGATGTTTTCTAATGAATGCACCACATTTAATCCGAACAAAACGCGGACTTTTTTTGTGACTATTAAATGTACAATCATTTATATAATATGAATTTATCTCATAGAGCTAATCTTAAATTGTATATTTAAAATAATTTTTATCACTAAGCTTGTTTTACAAAAATCATAATTAACCTGTGAATGATGTGTTTTGTTATTACTGTCTGAATGGCAGGCGTTATAGTGGCGCCAGTTGTAAACAAAAATTTACTTTCTCTCTCTCTCTCTCTCTCTCTCTTATGAAAAATTAAAAGATATTTTATGCATAACATTTCACGTAATTATACAATTCATTAAGTATTTTCAACTCGTAAGAGTTAAAGAAATCGAAATGAACTCTCCGAATATTAACATTCCAAACAATAATGTTCGTCAGGAACTTTAAAATTAACAACATTACAAAAACAATAAGAGTAAGAATAAACGATAAAAGTAAACATTCTTCAGCTGGACTACACTGAGGAAAACCGTGGAAATTCAGTGCAACGGGCATGATTTCTGTCACAAACAGAAAGTACTCATATGTTATAATATTATTTAATGGCAATCCCATGAAACCATAAAATAACTCATGATTGAATATTTTATGATTCTCCAATGTTAAGTAGACAACACAGAAATCAGAAACAAAATTTACATAGATATAGATTTAGTAAGTATTTTCAAGTCTGGAGTGCAAAAGTAAATATGGTAACAGTATCTTTGGATTCGTGTTAAATAAGTTTAGACACTAATGGGGCTTTATCAACACATGTCTGAGCTAGATTTCATACGGCAGGTATATTTATAATCAAAGAAAGAACCTTAGCTTCTTCTTCACACACAAAAATAAAAAGTACCCCAAAGGCGCAACTAGAATGCAATTTATGGTTGCTCATTTTCAACGAAAGGAACGAATCCAAACTCATTTTTTAAATGCCACATTTCTTTAGCTCCGTTTAAGCGATGGATGCGGTGAGATCAAGTAGATATTTACAAATAGCGCACTCCAGATTTGACTTTGAGCTTACCGAAAAGATTGAAGTGTGAAAAAATGAATACAATACCTTTCTTACCTTTCTCCTGCAACTGAACCAAAAACAGTTTTTTATGCTCTTTTGGCTTTGTAATATGAGGTGGCACGTACGGATACTGTGGAGGTTCAAAATTCGGGCGCCACCAATTACCTATTGTATCTTCGACAACCCACTCTTGAGCGACTCCATCCTGACGTCCTAAGGTCTAAAAATATATCCATGAAAGTTAGCAACCAAGGAATTTATTCTGAACCATCTGATCCTAGTAAAATATTTTTTTTTATCTAAAAACGTACACCGCAATTAATGCATGAGAAAATAAAAATGACTCACTTCCGTCATAAGTCTTTTTAACCCATCAATCTCGTCCTCTCCAGGGCCCAACTCACCCCCAGGTCTATGAAATCATAAAATATGGATTACTATTCCCTCAAATATCATATTCATGCCATACTTTCGTCAGTGTGAGGAGTAGCTCAAATGTGCTTCCAAAATTAAGAGTGCCATTGGTACCCCATTACCGTACTATTTCGGTTTCCAAATATAATTCTTGTTGGTTGAACACGTAAAATTTAAACTAAAGAGTGCCATAATGTGCACATCACTTCTTACAGCTTGAAAAACGTCGTTCCAAGTTGGAGCAGAAGTACGTGAGGGAGACCATGCTCGTGAACCAGAAGAATTCCCTCTACACTTCGTCTCATTCCCATTTTGTCGAATTCGTCTCTCATCCTCTGAAACCTTGCTGGGACAGAGGGATCTTTTTCATAAAGTGGCTCCTTCGTTCCGAAGGTGTAATTAGTAAGAGGGTACCTATGGATATAAATATTAATCATACAAATAGCCAACTACTTTACCTTTCACATAATGTCTAGTTTTCAAAATTGGATAGTAACTCGAGGAAGATACACGACGTATACGCACTAACATAAGACTAAATCCCTGGCCCAAACGGTTCATAACTATGAAGTCTACATCAACACACCATTTTTTTAAGGTTGCCTTAACTCATTATTTGAGTCAACAGCTAAGCATATACGCAACTCAACACGGATTTTAATAAATGAAAGCGGGACCCAGTAATTAAGCCCACTAAATTACCTACTAAACAACATATCACTCAAGTCTGAGGCCATCAAAAACGCTCCGTCATGTAAGCAATGCTCAAGTTTTCACATTCAATGGAAACCAAAAAGTGTATTCCGTTGCTTTCAACAACATTTTTTAGCAATTCATCACAGTTCATTAGAATGTGGACAGACGTGTCAGGGTTAATAATAAAAACAAAAATTTTCAACAATATATAGATAGGTGCAAGGCCCCTGAATTTCTAGTTAAGTGCGCACAGTTATTAACCTATCCTCACACCCTCGATAACCACATCCCCGAGAATTATGTACATAAAAGATTATTTGCCTAGGTATCTACCTACATAATTATTGCCTCCTGCTGACCTCAACTGCCTAGTATCTAGCCAACACTGTTTTTGTTGATGTAAGATTTTCATTTCATTCGCAATCCTGTAGTAATTAAAGTGAAGTCAAAATGGCCGGAAATAAATTTAATAGTGTTCAGTATTTAAAAGTGATACCATGTGTTTATTTTCAAAACAAAAAAATCTGCAACTTTACTAAAGCTCTTAATACTTAATTTCGCCCCTCGATGAGTACCATACTGGATATTGCAAGGCTTACTAATCTATGCAAATTTCGAATGGCTATAATTACCTACATAGTTTATGAATTTTGAATTGATTATAAAGTAATTTAAATGTAGTTCGAACTTGGTACGAGAAAAAGCTATGAATACATATTTGAGCTAATTTCTCAAGTACAGCAGTGATGATGTCCTCAATTAATGACGTGAAAATTTTTATGAAAAATGAAAACATACTTGTTTTTATTCTTATAGTTTTGCAATTTTGATAGTAGTGCTTAAGTCAATTTTAAAATAATATTCAATTTCTAACTTGTATTCAATTTATAAATTAATACACCTTCTGTAATTTAATTACTTTTAGTTTAGACAAAATTGTATTGTATTAAGTCCATTCCTGGAAATCAGCAATTATGCTGTGAGAATTTGACGAATAAAGCAATTACTTACTTAATACGTGAATTAAATGAAGGCAAAATGACCAATACATTTACCCACCCACACTCAAAAATTAACTTTTCAAAACACATTTGCCCGAAAAAACTTTTTCAATTTTGTTGCCCACAAGTAATTGACAGAATATAAACCTTAGCTTAATATATACAACAATTCGGATGTAAAATGGTTGAACTTTAAAGAGCGTCCTTTACAGAAAACCATGCAGTGCAATCGTACTGTACGGATTTGACCAGGGGCGGACTGACCATGAGAATTTTCGGGCAATGCCCGATGGGCCCCCATTCCTTATACATTACGTAAACGGAACCATTATTCATGCGGAGCAAACTTCTGGCTAGACAAATTGAAGGAAACAACAACCTTGAAAAAAAAACAACCACATTTTTGTAAAATATGCTTTTTTTTATTGCTGACTTCATCATCATAGCCCGAATTTTGCTCCCCCTTGCACTGTATTTCCTACGTGCTACAACATAGAAAAGCACCAGCTTTGAAATTTGAAAGTAGAAGTTGTTGGTTTCCCATTAGAAGCTCGTGGGTCAATGCCAACCTTTTTCGAGTCATTTCGAAACGAAATACGTCAACCCTCTTAGATAATAGAATAAAAAATGATTGGTGATCGCTACCAGCTACCATCCGAGAGTGGGAAAATAGTCGAACCATTACTACCATGAATTGACCTAATAGTGAAATTAAAAACAATAACAAAAACCAAATTTAAATTAATCTAACGCCTTCTGAAGGTAGCAATGATGTACACCGTTCTTACTCCTGATTGGAAGAGAATCTTTACAATCTTAACAATCTATTTGGAATGGCAGCGTTAGTGGTTAGCTGGCTCATATTAAAATTTTAAGTTTGCAGTTATCACATATCATATTATTAGACCAAATATCCTAAATATCCGATCCCATTCATCTAGCCCATAGTATCATCACATCACTATCACACAATTAATTAGCAACTCACTAGTGACTATATACTTAGGCAATGCTCGATATTTCGGTCTTCCATGGCATCCATGATAAAACTTTGGAACATGAAAAACCAATAATGGGTGATACCCAATTCTCCCCTTGAATTATCTGAGTATTTGAATAAAATATTTTACAATAATACATAATATACATTGACTTACAAATGAATTGTTCTGTTGAGATTAAAATTCGGCGTGACATCATTCTTGCCTGGGGATCTATTATTTTGATTGTGAGGCGGTGCAACGCCGGATGGCCAACCTGTACGTCTAACTATTCCGGCCATAATTATCTCGTAACAAAAAGGTGCCGAGTAAGTTAATGGAATTCAGATTCCCAAATATAAATGTATTGACCAGAACAACGGCAAAACTCTTCTAATACTTTGATACTTCACTGTTTCAGTTTGGAGATAATTAAACCCTAATTCTGTGAATAATCAAGATTAAAAAATAGACGCTTGGGTCCCGTCTTCCGTCAGATACTGATAATTTTGAAATTCGTATATGTACGCCAAAGGGGAAAGTTTAAGATGTAAACCCACCTTCTCTTCGGCTTCGGCTTCCGATTCTTTTCGCACGCAATTTGCTGTAGAAATGGGAAGGATCACTTGACATTCATTTCGATGCTCGCGCAGTCTTTAGTTCCCGCATCCACTCCATCATCCACTTCCATTGTAATTACTAATTAGCAATTTTTGTAAATATCCTTTGTTATCAGGACCACGTTATCACCTCACAAAATTAATTGCATGTTTAACTAAAATGACATTTTTCAAAAGTCGAAATCATAAGCCTAAACTATCAAGTGAAAATTTACCCATATGTAGGTACCAACCACAACCAATAGATCTCCACAATTTTTGGATATTTCGAAAATACAAACCTACTTAAGTACTACACCTACTATAACTACTAAACCAGGGCCGGATAATAAGGCTAGAAAAGGCAGCCCTCGCTGCCTGAATTTTCAAAAATCATGTAAATAGAACATTTTACACTTTTCAAAATCATGTAAATAGAACATTTCACACTTTTCAAAATATGTAAACAGAATATTTTGCACTTTTTAGACTCAATTAAATTGAACATTTTAAACATTTCTATCGAAATGTTTAAAAACATGGAAATAAAACATTTTTCACTTTTCTCAGAACGTGTAAATAGAACATTTTGCAGCTTTCTAAAATATACAAATAAAAAGTTTTGCACATTTCAAAATCATGTAAATAGAACATTTTACACTTTTGAAAAACATGTAAATAGAACATTTTACACTTTTCAAAAACATGTAAATAGAACATTTTACACTTTTCAAAAACATGTAAATAGGACATTTCTGTGCATTTGAAAAACATGGAAATAGAACATTTTTACACTTTTCAAAAACACACAAACTAAATTTTTTTGTACATTTCAAAATCATGGAAATAAAACAATTTCCACTTTTCTCAAAACATGTAAATAGAACATTTTGTACTTTTGTAAACCAAGTAAATCGAACATTTTGCACTTTTCTAAAACAAGTAAATGCAACATTTTGGTTTAACAAAGAAAACTTTCAATAAAATCGAAATGATGGTTTTTGTATGGAAACAAATTGCTGCCTAAAAGTAATTCCTTCGTCCGACCCTGTACTAAACTAAGAATTACGATTACGGACATAGGGTTTAAGAATTTAATTAAGCTATTATCATCCATTAAATCCTAAGTGAACAAATAAGAAACCAAGGCTTTAGTAAACCGACTTAACGCAAATTATGATAATGCTTAAATGCTATATATACCTACTTAATTAGTTTTATAGCCTCACTATAATGACATAGCCAATCACACGTATACGTGCCACTCCAAGCCGCAAAGCCGAATCCGAAAACAGATTTATAAATTATGTCAATGGACATTAAAGGTGACCTAACCATTTTTGAATGTTAAAATAATAATGTCGAAGATGGTATCCTGCTTGCACCGACCTATGTACGGACGTACCAGGTTAATAGGTGTTAGACCTCTCAAAAATATTTTGTAGAAATAGTTTTTTCTCTTGCTAAATAAGTCTTCAAAAATTGTGTAACCACTATGATGGGAAGTGGGAAGAACGATCAATAACGATTTATAAATACGATAAATACTAGATCCAAGATGGGGATGGGGAGTAGGCACTAGTCATTACAATTACTGATTCCCAGTTTACTAAAAACAATTATTTAATACTTACTTCGTAAGACTACGCTTCTTTGGTGACTATAATAACACAGTATGAAAACCAAATATGTAACACATGGTCATGGGAGTAATGCTGGTATCTTAAAGACATAACATGAACCCAATAAAATTATCTAGGGTTACGGGTAAACGGACATTTGGTACCCACCACCGTGCCTATTGATTACTAATTATTAGGATATTTGCACCCTAAGCACAAAATAGTAATTAACTAAACATCATTACTTACACACGGTACCACCCTCACAAATTTTAATGTTTGTTGTTATAAGGGGGAAATGGTACTCGAAGTATACTTTAAGGTGGAGAATATTAAATTTCACTGATCTATTATACAGGTGCTCCATTTGAATGTCAAAACAACATAAATGCTTAATTAAATTATGGTGTAATCAAAATAGTTCCTGGCCTCTCCTTTGTTTTTCACACTGCAATTTACATCGAGAACTTTGAATATAATTAATACTTACTATCAGAAACACTTACTTCATAGACAAAGTTTCAAAACCAACAATTAACTGACTGAAGACGCTATTTCGTTTATTTACTCGTAAGATACGATAACACATAATTTATAAGTTAATTGTCTTCACGCTATTATTTTACTTCTTGGAACGAACAAGAAAACTATGAACAAACAACGTCAAATCCTCAACATCCAATTATTTGAACTATTATATCCTAGAAAAATAGGCAAATGTAAAATAAGTGAGTAAGCATTTGGTGTTAGCGTAGTAGTAATCGCAATCCACTTGCTAATGTATTGATTCATATCTTCTTCAGAAGTGTTCGACGCGTTGTAACCTCTTAAAAAGCATGCCTGAAAAAAATTAAAACATCAATTACTTAGAAGAAATAATGATTTATTCAACTTACTGTCGCACAATTTCAACAGCCAAATGATTCTGTACACTTATTACGAGTAAAATTATACAAGCAGCAAGGTACGGACCGATTTGAGTTCGTCAGTTTTTAATTCAGAGATTCCTTCCTTCATGATTGCAAAGTCCAAATCTTGTATCATTTCTGCAGTTCTTGTCAGCCTTTTTCTTCTTCTCAACCAACCTGAATGAACTCCGTGCATCCGGCACAGTAGTTTCTTCAATATTCAGACAGAAACACGACCATGATAAATTTTTTTAGTTTTAATTTAATTCAACAACAACAAAAATTTAAAGACGAAAATTACATCCACCACAGTTACCCACTTAGGATATATTATTTTACCTCATGCTGCCCATGAATTTCTATCAGGCCAAACGGTACAAACACAAACGAGTCTCGTAAATCCAAAATCTCCTCTTGACTAGGTTGGCTCCCACTTCCGATCTTGTATAATGCATCTTGAAATTTATTCCTTTGCTGTTCGTCTTTAATAACACAAACGTTAGCTTGTAGAATTCGAAACACAGGCTTCCAATGCTTCTGCTTCTGTTGCAGTACTTCCACAGGGAACTCCGATTTTTGCTGGATTGACCAGAAGTGAGAAGACAGTAAGTGTTTCGGAAAAAAATACCTGTTAAAAATCATCAGCATCAGATAGATACCATAACATCGTTATGAAAAGAAACCTCCTAGGATTTGAAACAGGATTCCATAGGTTCATTTCTGAAAAAGCATGTTTATTAACTCAGGTTTGCGATACTTTTGGTATGCGTTATCAGGACAAGTAAGTACAATTATGGACAGGTTTAAGTTTATTTTAGTTTAGTTTACGTTGATTTTTTTCTTTCAACCACTTGAACTTTGCAAACCTATTCCCTTTCGATGCAAACCAATCACACTCTGCGTTCATAACTTAAACAGTTAGGATTACAAGTAGTAACTTATTTTTACATCACGGATTTTAACGTTTGAGTGCGAATCTTGCAAATTATTTTTAAAATCACTTCATGAGTCAACAACAACAACAAACAACAGTTTACAAATTAAAATTAAAAACAGAACGAAAGTTAAGTTTTGGATTTTAAAGTTTAGTAACATGCAAAATCATCTATATTTTCTTTAATTTTCTAAATTCTGTTTTCATCAAAATTCTTTTTGCTTTAAAGTTCAAGTAATATCCTTACTTTAAATTTTTTTCATTAGAACTATCCTGGGGTAAGCAAATTTTAAAAAAACAGACAATTTTGCAAGTAATTTAAGTTAGAAAACCAACTTGCCACAAATTTAAGTTTGTACTTGAAAACCAATGCTCAAAATTAATATTTTGCTAATTTCGCAATAAAACTTCAAAACATGTTAATATTGCTTTAAAGCCTATCCATTTGGACTGTAGAATAATTTTAGATATGAAAGCAACACACCGCAGTTTGTACATTGCACAACAATCTGATTGCAGCTTCAGTTTCTATTTCTAGCAGAATATATTTCTAGATACAAAATCCATACATTCGGTCGAGTTGTCGAAGCACCACAACTTGATAACAATGTATGTTTTAAAAAATGTAGCTTTCAATTGAATTATTAACTCCATAATATGGCTGGAAAAGAGCTTAAAATAACTACCATTCGGTCAAGTTTTTATCAAAATGAGAAATATTAAATTAGAAATTCTTCAGATAAAAACGCAATACAACAGTACGACATAAAAGACACTTGAGTAATTTTTGGTGACTAAAGGTTTTGCATTCATGTTTGCACGGCGAATAATTATAATTTTAAAGCTACAATCTAAAAAAGTATATCTTACTTACGCAATTGGCAGCATCACATAATTTGCAAAAGGAAGAGCACTAATGGCTATCGTTGGGGCGACTCTTTGAAATTCCTTTGGAAATCGGTAATATAGGTCTAATTCTTTTCTTTTCAGTCCCTTAACATTTTGCGAGCCCAGCCACACAGTCGATTTAATTTTTAACCATAATCCTAGCTCCTTAGAAAAGTCCTGCAAGTAATTAATAATTAATAATGTCCTAGGTTTCTAAATGTGTATCATCGAATGTATGGGTGGAAAATTTACGATTCCGCGGGGGAACTATCCTAAGCAATACGATCACTACAAATGTTTTAGACAAAAAATCATGCTTTTTTGGAACGATACTAGCAAAGACATTGCAGATAGTATTTTAACTACTCTATACAATCTTTAAAATGTACTTGTTCACTAATGGCTTACCTTACACCCTAGCAAAAAAACTCGAGTTATAGTAGCTGCCCCAGAAATCTTCTTACTCAGGGATTTATACATATTTAATATTATCTTAGCTTCTGTAATTTTTTTCAATCCCGGCTAGCAGAATACAAAGTGACGCACCATTTATAGGCAAAAATATAAATGAAACTTATCAATCACTTGAAGAGTTTGAATTATTATTAGGTGTCCTTCTTGGTTTGTTTCCGTACTTCCCATTTAGGTGCTGGAGAGATTGCACTGCTGTAACATTTTTCAATTTATTCTTCAGACCTACAAAAAAACAAACCCGTTAAAACCAAATCTCAATATGAAGTAGAATTCATTATAGTAGAACAGAACAAAAGAAGAGACATCCAAATTACATCTTAATATGTTTTCCGCTGTCCTACATTATTTAGCATTGGGTAATTGGGTTTGATTTTCTGTGATTTTAATTGTGTACTATATTTGTAACATAGCTGCCCCTTGCTTTCTTTCCTTAGTGAACTCAAATTATACGCAAATTCGTGATTAGCTTAAGCATTACGTGGTAGGAACAACAAAAATAAATACAGACACACAATCATTCATTCATCAGTTTGTGGAAAATCCCCAAAGTGCTTAGTATTTAGATTTAAATACCTTAATTTATTACTTTAAATACATAGAACTTACTTTTAAATACACAGCAATTAGAAAAAAATTTGTATTCTTTCAAATCAGCGGGCCAATCAGGGAACTGATGCATCAAGTTAATTGTTCATGAAAATCTAGTCATAAAATCATCATCGTCAGATGCAGATTTAACTTTTCAATCGTAGTTACAATACCAAAGTATTAAATCTAATGATTGCCCATTGACTGTTTATAGGCACTGGCATTCGCTGATAAAATACATTCCTATTTTGTGCGGGCCACAATTATCTCCGAAGAGCAAAAATCCTTTTTATGAAACCGAAATAAGCCACAACAAATGGAGCCAAGAGCCACACTAAGAAAGGGGAATCCTTGAAAATAAACCCAAAATCTACGAAACTGGCCATTTTTAAGGTAAACGGACTTTTCCTACCCGGAATTTTCCTACCCGGACTATTCCTACCCGGATTTTTCCTACCCGGACTTTTCCTACCCGGACTTTTCCTACCCACGACCTTACCTAGGACTTTTCCTACCCATGACCCAGGGTTCGGAGGTGGTATAACCACCCTTGGGTAAAACGGTGGTTATACCATGGTATTAACATGTTAATACAGGCAAGGCAACAGATGGTTATAACATGGTAAAACGGGCAATCAGTAAAATGTATTTTTTTAAATTCATAAACTACTTCCGGATAAACTCAAGCAACTGATACGACAGAATTTTTCTTCATACGTCACCAGATCCTATTTATTCAGCTATTTATATACATCATTTAATCATTTTGCTATCGTACACTTCGAAATCGAATTCACGAGTCTGCTGCCCGTGCAAAAAAGAATAAACTAGATTAGTATTTTTTACTGCCTATGCAATTTCAGTTTTAGCAAAATGTGTGCTTTATTCTATACAGAATTATTGAAATTATTATATTTAAGTTCCCATAAGGAAGAATGTTTATTTAGTGTATCAGAGGAGGAGGTGAATCAGGAGCTGTAAGGTGATAATTATTGCTAAAGTGAGTTTTATATTTATAAATAACTGTATTAGGATTATATTAAAACTACAGAATATTTGACTTGGACTCTAGGTAAAGTATATTATTTAGTTCGAATTCAGAAATTGAGGTCAAAACATTCCTAAAACTCGAAACTTGATTTACCTTACATCTTATTAATGTTATATTGCTTTTTTAAGTTAGTATTTGTATTTTTAGTAACTTTTACAGACATATATATTACAACAAAATCATTTATTTGCTGAAAAATAAATAAATGCTAGAAATATAGCGAAAAATATTGGTTTTAGTCTACATATGACTACTTTTGCAATTTTGCCATGTTTTACCATGTTAATACACCTTTTGCCATGTTATAACATGGTTTCTCCCGCTTGGCATGGCAAAACGCATTCTCCAGGTGGTAAAACCGAACCCTGCCATGACCATGAAACAAAAAACAAGTATTACTATTTATGAGTGTACCGTAATAACGCGGCAGTGTCACACGAGTGTATTAAATTATTACTTATTTAAGAATAAATACTTCATTTAAATAAGGTTTTATAAATAATAGCGACTATTGTCTTTAATTAATTACGTTAATTTACGTAAACCATCCCTAACATTAAAACTGAAAAAGATGGTGTAAGAACTGTAAGACAACACTCAAAAGTATTACATATAATATATAATCTACATGGATTGATAAAGGACGAAAGAACAGCAAAAGATATAGGTAATAACGTTGTATTCTGTAGGTATATCTTTGTGCGATGTGTAGTTTCTTTTTTTGTACATGGGTAGGAAAAGTCCTAGGTTAGGTCGTGGGTAGGAAAAGCCCGGGTAGGAAAAGTCCGGGTAGGAATAATCCGGGTAGGAATAGTCCGGGTAGGAAAAGTCCGGGTAGGAATAATCCTACAACCATTTTTAAACGAGCTGATCCGAACATTTGCGAAATCTCCAAATTAGTTAATTAGTAACACAATAAAAGCGAAACATTTAAAATCGGTAGCTGCAAAGGCCTATTACAATTATACAGTAGTTAATCAAACCTCTATTTTTAACAAATAATGTATATAGATATAGAACTTTTACTAATTCATAATTAGATTTGTACCCCTAACAATGAGTTCATCGTCTTTCATCTTTTGGAGATTCCGCGAACAAAAAAGCCCCCAAAATTCTAGTTGGTTAAGTACCTGGTAATGTCTACTGCTGGAAATCAGCGTTCTCGCTGTGTAAATTCCGAAAACAAAGCAATTACGATTTACTTCATTATTAGTTTACGACAATACAACAAATTATGTTGAATGTGGTCACAACACCACCAAAGTTGAACGTATGATTAATGAATGATGAAATAAATATACCTTTGACCTTCGTGTTATTAGGTTATTAACAGCTAATTACTATTCATGTGCACAAAATTTGAATATTAAAGACCGCACATTAGCAGACGACGTAAAATTTTTTGGATTCCTAGTATCTAAAAGTAATGTTAATGTCCTTGTATGTATGTATCAATTAAAAACTGAATCTAACCATGGTAAGTCTTGAGTCACGGTTTTGGCGATGTGTGAAAGCAATGTTTACCAATGCAAAATGCAACTGCGTCTTATGATCTTATGTATGGTATATACTATACTGTTGGCTAAAACAAATGCGTATAACATGCAATAAAGAATAACACGGATAGCTTTTTTTAATTCTTACGTGTATATTAAGCGCGCCGACGATGAAGGTGTATTCAGTAGTAAGATCGTTTTTTGTTATTTGTAATTGCATCGCCTTAATAGCTTACAATTACCGTGACCGTGGGTATTGTGGGTAAGAGTTGCAGTGTGTACTTTTTTGCACTAAAAGCTATCATGTATATATCCTGTCTATCAGCGGGACTAGGGCTAGTCGTTTTACTTAATATTGACCACAATAACAAAAATTCTCCCCGCACTTCTTTAATGCCCGGAATTAAATAAATCCTAATTTGAAAACACCCACCAAGCACCAAGATTAAACAGAAACTTCGGTCCCGTCTTCCGTCCGTCCCGTCGTCAGTCAGATAATAATTACTGATTTAACTGTAAAATTCGTATACGTAATGCAAAATTGTCAAACTACTGCGGCAACCGGGAAAGTGGAAGATCGCATTTATTTTAATCGCAATAAAAAAATTATTTAATCAGTCAACTCAACTCGTAAACTCGTCCTTCCTACACTCCTGCAAATCGTATTTCGGGTTCGAATGCTTATTTTTCGCGCTCATTTTGCTCTAGAAATGGGATGGATGAATAATTGGGCAGCCTATAGTTCCTTTATGTATATCCGTCCGCACATCTCGTAAATAAAAAGAGGGTGAGACAAATTCGAACCCAGATCTTGAGATTTCTAAAAAACGTAGCCATTTCTTGTTTTAAAATGTTTGACAAATCCAGACCAACAATAAGTATTTAGTTAATTTCCCAAAGATGAAAGATTTCAAGACTTTTGAAACTCCGATAAATATTGTAGGCCGTAGGCGCTACAGCGCGATAAAACTTAAAGAATGGATGATATTTGAAATTGCGCGCGCGCTAGTAACGAAACAAACACCTTAATTTGTAACGATATATTTGTATGCGCTGCATTGTCCCCACTGGGCATGAATGTTACTAACATAGTATGGCGTTACTCCCATTTAATCGACAATATGGAGATAGTCAGGATTGCTTTATTAGCTGGAAATGGAGGTACTGACAAGAAATGTCGTTCATTGCAAAAATAAAGAAACACAATTCAAGCCATGCATAATTCTTAGACTACTATTTTTTTAATTCACATAATAATTCAAATTCATCTCACACTTCCCATCAATATCATCACTATTGTCAAAAACAAATCGAATCTTCTTCATCCAGTTGAATTGAAGATTCGCCGTGGGGATCGCCTTTAAAATCTTCTCAAAATAATCTACGCACCCCTACAACACGGTTATGATCTTCCTTAAGACAAGGAATTTCTGAATTTGAGTGAACGAGAAAGTACCGATACCGTAATTGGCGAACTGCAATAATACAGGCCAGTTATGAACTATTTCACCTCATAGACCCGTGTATTCTAGACCGTGTACTATTTCAGCAAATACAGTACGACGTTTTTTTTGGACCAACTACGATTTCATTATTATTATTGTAAGTCGTATGATTGACATGATCTTAATATCTGAAAAAAAATTACTTAAAGTTACACAAAAATTACAATTTGTCATTTGCTTTGTCTCAGTAACGAGTGCATATTCTAGTATTCCTATTTAGTTTTCTACGGTGGGAGTAATATCATCTTTCTCCGGAACACCGGTGGTTGAGCCAGTTTCGGACCGGGATTTCAATTCGCGGGAGCAGCTGGATGAGTCGCTCAAAGTTGCACTGTTGCCCCCTTTGCTACAACCAAGCAATAAACCTTCACTTTCTAAAGTTAGATCCACTTCAACGGGCAATCCATTTTCAGTCGCGAACCGGAAGACGTCACACACAGTAGCAACACTATAATATTTTTAATTAAAATACAAGAATATTAGAATGCTGCGCTGCTCTAATATACTTACTAGGATTTCGTCTGTCAAGAACCAAAATGACCCACATCCGTTTTTAGGTACAAACAATATCAACTATCTACAGCAATATTCAAATATGTCTCGAAAGCATTTAAATAGAACATTTTGCACCTTTTCAAAAACATAGAATTAGAACATTTTGCACCTTTTTAAAAAAATGGAATTAGAACATTTTGCACCTTTTTAAAAACATGGAATTAGAACATTTTGCACCTTTTCGAAAACATAGAATTAGAACATTTTGCACCTTTTCAAAAACTGTAAAGAGGACATTTTACATCGTTGAAAAACATGAAAATAGAACATTTTACACTTTTCAAACACTCCTAATTAACATTTTAAACATGTCGTTTCTCATTTTGTTTTTACGACATAGATCATTTTTATTGTAGCTTAAATTGGATATGGGTCATTTTGATTCTTCACAGACGATTTGTAAAATATTGACTTAAATGAATTTTATGAACAGCCATGTACTTTTCAATTTCACTTTTATAGTGTAATGCAGAATCTTGCTCTCCGGACATGATAACCTGAACAAGGCTTTCTTTTAATTGTAACATTTCCCGCTTTGCATTTTCATGAATTGCCCGGAGTTGCTCACCTGCACGTTTACCTAAAAAAATAAAAATTGTGCAAATAAATTCAAGTGCATTTTCAGCTAATTTTGCCCTGTGTTCCACTTGTTCCCTAAATGTAAAAATACAGTTAAAACTGCAGGTACCTTCCAACTCAATTGCTAGTCTCCATTCAGCTGTCCTCTTGACTCCTTTGACCTTGTTTCGGGAAATACTCCCAATGCCCAACGTGTCTGAGATTCCGGAAGGGTTAGGGAGGGTACTAAATTTGGTGAGTCCCCCGATACTTTCCCCACTGCGGATGGCTAACGCAGGATCTGTTAAGCTAACTTTTCCACTCCTCACCTCATCAGACTTTTGAATTAAGTCACCCTCACTGAAAGACGATTTATGTTTGTCCATTTTCTGTTTTTTAGATTTTAAAGAATCTTTTTGACCCCTTTTCTTGCTCTTTTTGGTGTCAGAGTTCAAAGAATCAGATCCGGATCGAGTTTTTTCCGTGATTTTATCAAAACTTTTTTTGTCATCCGACAGTCTAGTTCCTTTCTTGGATATTTCCTTGCTCGAATATTTTTTAGATGGGACAATAGAAGGAACTTCGCGTAATTTAACTGGTGATTCTTCATCCGTCAATTGATTGGTCCCTGATTGGCCATTACTTCGAATGACTTTAAGTGTGTGGTTTTGTATCTATGTCACGTAATATTGTATTTGTTTACTGAATTTAAGGAGTAATGCATACTAAAAATGGATAACGTACAGAGTAGAAAAGTAATATCGTCTGTGAAGAATCAAAATGACACATTTCCATTTGTAGCTAAAAACAATATCCACTATCTACAAAAATATTCAAATATGTCTTGAGAGCATTTAAACAGAACATTTTGCATCTTTTCAAAAACATGGAATTAGAACATTTTGCACTTTTCCAAAACATGGAATTAGAACATTTTGCACCTTTCGAAAACATGGAATTAGAACATTTTGCACCTTTTCAAAAACATGGAATTAGAACATTTTGCACCTTTTCGAAAACATGGAATTAGAAAATTTTGCATTTTTTCAAAAGCATGGAACTAGAACATTTTGCACCTTTTCAAAAATATGGAATTACAACGTTTTACACCTTTTCAAAAACATGGAATTAGAACATTTTGCACCTTTTCAAAAACATGGAATTAGAACATTTTACACCTTTTCAAAAACATGGAATCAGAACATTTTGCACCTTTTCAAAAACATGGAATTAGAACATTTTACACCTTTTCAAAAACATGGAATTAGAACATTTTGCACCTTTTCAAAAACATGGAATTAGAACATTTTACACCTTTTCAAAAACATGGAATTAGAACATTTTGCACCTTTTCAAAAACATGGAATTAGAACATTTTGCACCTTTTCAAAAATATGGAATTACAACGTTTTACACTTTTCAAAACCTCGTAATTAACATTTGGCGCATTTTCTCATTTTGTTTTGATGACATATAGCTCATTTTGATTGTAGTTTAAATTGGATATGGGTCATTTTGTTTCTTCACTCACGATATAATATTAACCTATTTAATAACATTAAATTATTACCTTTTCCAAGTTTGAATACACTCGGCTCATGATTGACTCGAGAAACTGGACACTAAGATCGTAATTTTTGAGAATTTGTTCATGGTAGGATTTTTTCCTCTGCATCTCCTCCTCTCCCTCATCTTCCCCAAAGTAGCCTTTCCCTTTTTTCTTGGAGGAACGAGATTTGGGTGATTTCTTGCCTTTTTGGGAATGATTCCTTGTAGTGTCTGAACGACTACTACCACTGCGGCCCAGCTCTGCATCCTCCTTTGACTCATTCTCAGCTGCATTTGCTTCTTGGGATTTACCCTCAGGGGATGTTAGATTATTATTGGAATTTAAATTAGTAGGGATGAGCGGATCTTTTATAATTGATTTCTTTCTTTGGGCATCTCCTCTGATGCTATTATTGTCGTCCGTTGAGTAATTGTGAGTCATGTGAGAGCGCTGAACTTCCATGGAAGGATTGGCCGACTTCCCATGATTACTTTTTTGGAATGGAATTAATTCACTGGGCTTCGTGGAGAAGGGTACATTTTGACGAGGCTGAGCTTCCCCACTTAATTCTTCAGAAGGGTAGCCGCCGCCGAGGACCTTTGAGCTGTTAAATTGAGCTCTTGAGATTAAATCGATCCGGAGTGTGTCACACCAGGGAATGGACTCTGGCTTGGCTAAACCTGTCATGGAGTAAAAGTCATTGATAAATTGGACCACGTCACAAAAATGATCCGCTTCCAACTGTATCAGTGTAATGAAGAGATTTGCGAGGATTTCCGATTCTCCCTCAATGTAGCCTTCACTTAGGATCGAGTACATCTCCATTCCAGACTCGTTGTGTCGTTCGTCACAGATCGCGCTGAGTCTATTACGGAGTTCTCTCACTCGATTGTGCAGTTCCGCCTTCACTTCAAAATCCCCACGAACGTAATTGCTCACTTGGTTAAAGTTTTCTTGAAATCTAAAATTGAGTAAAAAGGTAAAAGGTGCAAATTTAAAGTTCCATATTTACTACTACAGAGTCTACATATCGTCTGTGAAGAACCAAAATGACCCATATCCACTTTAACCCACAGTCAAAATGAGCTATGTCATAAAAATGAAAAACATGCGCAGAATGTTAATTATGAGTTTTTGAAAAACGTTAAATGTTCTGTTTGCATGTTTTTGAAAAGTGTAAAATGTTCTAATTCCATCTTTTTGAAAAGTGTGAAATGTTCTATTTACATGTTTTTGAAAAGCGTAAAATGTTCTATTTACATGTTTTTGAAAAGCGTAAAATGTTCTATTTACATGTTTTTGAAAATTGTAAAATGTTCTATTAACATGTTTTTGAAAATTATAAAATGTTCTATTAACATGTTTTTGAAAATTGTAAAATGTTCTATTTACATGTTTTTGAAAAGTGTAAAATGTTATATTTACATGTTTTTGAAAAGTGTTAAATGTTCTATTTACATGTTTTGGAAAAGTGTAAAATGTTCTATTAACATGTTTTTGAAAATTATAAAATGTTCTATTAACATGTTTTTGAAAATTGTAAAATGTTCTATTTACATGTTTTTGAAAAGTGTAACATGTTATATTTACATGTTTTGGAAAAGTGTAAAATGTTCTATTTACATGTTTTTGAAAAGCGTAAAATGTTCTATTAACATGTTTTTGAAAATTGTAAAACGTTCTATTAACATGTTTTTGAAAATTGTAAAACGTTCTATTTAAATGCTTTCAAGACATATTTGAATATTTTTTTAGGTAGTACATATTGTTTTTAGCTCGAAGTGGAAATGGGTCATTTTTGTTCTTCACAGACGATATCACAAGGCGTTGCAATGTCCTGAGCCCTTGATTGACTATTACGCCCCACGCCAATCAAGCCACATTTCACCGCTCAGCATGTCCATTCCTTTTTTTGGATAGGCAACAATTTTAATCTGCCGTCAATTGCATTAGTTAATTCGGGGAAATTTGAAAGGACTGTGTTACAATTATATATTGACAAACCAATTAACAGATTGACACCCGTTGGAAAATCTTTTGAATTACATAACATGGGTAAAAAAAATGAAAAAGTTGATATTTGTACTGTAGTAAAAGGTCCTGCTTCTTATCTGGTCGAGCCAGAATTCTGTTCAGTTCAGTGCGAAAGTCAATTCCATATTTAGTAATCCTATCGTGATGAGCTCGAATTGCTTTTAAAGAGTTCCTCAGCCCACTGATATAACTAGCTTCCATTTTCATCCAAAAGTCTCCTAATACCTATTTTTAACAAAGACAAATATATATCTATATCGTATGCGAAGAACCAAAATGACCCATATCCATTTGTAGCTTAAACAAATATTCACTATCTACAAAAAATATTGAAAAATGTCTTGAAAGCATTTAAATAGAATATTTTGCACTTTTAAAAAACATGTAAATAGAACATTTTGCACTTTTTAAAAACCTGTAAATGCAACATTTTGCATGTTTCAAAAACACGGAATTAGAACATTTTACTCTTTTTTTAAACATGGAATTAGAACATTTTGCACCTTTTCAAAAACAGGAAATTAGAACATTTTGCACCTTTTCAAAAACGTGAAATTAGAGCCTTTTGCACCTTTTCAAAAACATGAAATTAGAACATTTTGCACCTTTTCAAAAACATGAAATTAGAACATTTTGCACCTTTTCAAAAACATGGAAATAGAACATTTTGCACATTTTCAAAAGCAGGAAATTAGAACATTTTGCAAATTTTCAAAAACATGAAATTAGAACATTTTACGTTTTTCAAAAACTCCTACTTAACCAACATTTAACGCATGTTTCTCATTTTGTTTTTATGACATAGCTTATTTTGATTGTAGCTTAAATTGGATATGGGTCATTTTGGTTCTTCACACATGATATGCAGCTTGTTTATATTGAATAATCTGTAAAATTAATTATCCAAGTACTGGATGAGCCGATGGGCTGCCGAAAAATTGACTTTCTCGAAATATATTATTCTTACTATTACTTAGGTACTCGAATTGGGTTAAATCTTTCATTATTTAATTTATGTGGTACTCGCCTTGATGGATTCTGGATCGATATTGTAGATTATATTCTGGCTGAGTGGAACGACTGAGGTTGAAGGGACGTCCATTAGAGGTTCCTTAGACTTGGACGGAAGTACCTCCTCAGGTGCTTCAGTCCCTTGACTTGTAATTTCACTCATTGGCACATTCAATTCTAGAATTCCAATCGAAATCACATCACAAAAGAGAATTCCAAGAATTGTTTCAATTTTTTAATGTATTTAAAAAATAATGTAATAAAATTTTAAAACCGTCATTTAGTCCACGTTTATTACAAGTTACTGCAAAATGTTTTTCTACTTGCCTCCATTGTTGATTGGTTTATCCTCGCTCACTTTACTATCGGCAATGTCAGAAGTTGGCTCACTTCTAGCATCACTGTCCCTTTTCTTCCCTCTGCTCTTTGTTTTCGGTTTCCTGTTTGGAAACAATGTTTTGAATTATAATTAATTTGTAGGTTAGATAAGTACACAGCTTAAGAAATACAATTCTGGGTTATGGCATCCACTTTTCGTGAGTGAAGAGTCAAAATGATCTATATCCAATTTAAGCGAGAGTCAAAATGAGCTATGTCATAAAAACACTAAATAAGAAATATGAGCTAGATGTTAACTAAATAATTATGTAAAGAGTAAAATGTTCTATTTACATGTTTCTCAAAAGTGCAAAATGTTCTAATTCCATGTTTTTGAAAAGGTGCATTATGTTCTAATTCCATGTTTTTAAAAAGGTGCAAAATGTTCTAATTCCATGTTTTTGAAAAGGTGCAAAATGTCCTAATTACATGTTTTCAAAAAGGTGCAAAATGTTCTAATTCCATGAGTTTGAAAAGTGTAAAATGTTCTAATCCCATGTGTTTCGAAATGTGCAAAATGTTATATTTGCATGTTTTTGAAATGTTCAAAATGTTCTAATTCCATATTTTCAAAAAGGTGTAAAATGCTCTATTTCTATGCTTTTTAGGAAGTGCAAAATGGTATATTTAAATGCTTTCAAGGTCATAAAATATTTGAATATTTTTGTAGATAGTGGATTTTGCTTTTAACTAAAAATAGTTATGGGTCATTTTGGTTCTTCACCGACGATTTTATTGTCATTATTCTAAGTACACAGTACCCCCCCTTTTGCCTGGTCATTTTTCTATTTTGGGTTGGTGGAGTGTCTTCCCCCACTGCTGCTTCCTCGTTTGGATTCGTAGCGGAACTTGGTATGTCTATACTCTCCTCGCCAATCTCTTCATCCCCCAATGCAGCTTCAGGATTTGTTGAGCTGACTTGGGGATTCGGATTCATGTTCAAGTCGGAGGGTTTGGTAGAATTCTTAAAAGATTCCGACTCTGTCCCTTTCTTGAATAATTTTGACGGTGACGGGGTTTTAGTTTCAGCCGCATTTTTGATCTTGCGTTGAATTATAGTTTGGACTCGCTCCTTCATGGCAGGATAGCTTTAATTAACAATGTAAATACACGAGTATAATTTTACTATGTATACCTTATACAAATGATTACAGTATAGAAAGTGCAAACAAAACAGCAACAGGATGGAAGTTCAGGGCCGGACGAAGGAATTGGTTTTAGGCAGTAATTTGTTTCCGTACAAAAACCACCATTTCGATTTTATTGATGGTTTTTTTTGGTAAAGCAAAATGTTGTATTTGCATGTTTTAGAAAAGTGCAAAATGTTCTTTTTACTTGATTCAGAAAAGTGCTCAATGTTCTATTTACATGTTTTGAGAAAAGTGGAAAATGTTTTATTTCCACGTTTTTGAAATGTGCAAAAACATTTATGTTGCATGTTTTTGAAAAGTCTCAATATTCGTTTTACGTATTTTGTAAAACTGCCAAATGTTCCATTTACATGTTTTGAAAAATTTCAAGCAGCGGGGGCTGCCTGCACTGGCCGCATTATCCGGCCCTGTGGTAATAATTAGAGTAATGGTAATGGTATTAAAAAGAATATTGATAATCCAAAACAATAAGTTTACGTACTACAGCTCCTCTTCCATTCCCATTTCAATACAAAATTCTATTCCGTGCTCGTCGTAAAAAGCTTTTAAATGGAGGAAAGAAATATGTAAGAGTATGGTGATCCGCTCCTCAACAGATTTCCCTGGTGTCTCAATTATTTTGCTTCGGGCTTCTCCAACTGCACAAATGATATATCCAAGTTTCAGATACAAAAAGTTTTTGGCACAAAACTCAATTAAAAGCAACCAATGGAGACTGTAGAGCATAATTAAACTACGCTTCGCTTTCGGATGTTAGCATATTTAGGGCTCGAATATAATAAATATCATCTGTGAAGAACCAAAATGACCCATACCCAATTTAAGCTAGAATCAAAATGAGCGATGTCATAAAAACAGAATGAGAAACATGCGTAAAATGTTAATTATGAGGTTTTGAAAAGTGTAAAATGTTAATTAGGAGTTTTTGAAAAGTGCCAAATGTTCTATTTTCATGTTTTTGAAAAGTGTAAAATGTTCTAATTCCATGTTTTTGAAAAGTGTAAAATGTTCTATTTACATGTTTTTGAAAAGTGTAAAATGTTAATTAGGAGTTTTTGAAAAGTGCCAAATTTTCTATTTTCATGTTTTTGAAAAGTGTAAAATGTTCTAATTCCATGTTTTTGAAAAGTGTAAAATGTTCTATTTACATGTTTTTGAAAAGTGTAAAATGTTAATTAGGAGTTTTTGAAAAGTGCCAAATGTTCTATTTTCATGTTTTTGAAAAGTGTAAAATGTTCTAATTCCATGTTTTTGAAAAGTGTAAAATGTTCTATTTACATGGTTTTGAAAATTGCATAATATTCTATTAACATATTTTTTAAAAGTGCAACATTTTCTACTTAAAACATGCTCTCAAGACATATGTGAATATTTTCGTAGATAGTTGAAATTTTTTTTAGTTAAAAATGGATACGGGTCATTTTGGTTCTTCGCAGAAGATATGTATATAATAAATAAAATTTTGAATCTTTAAATGTTACAATTAGTCAACATGGGTGGACTCCCAACGTTCCTTTCCAGACTCAGATCCGCAATGATAAATCCATCCAAGAAGCTCTTAAAGGGCTCTTGCGTCCCATTTTGTTCTTCCTCGTTATCGTATTTGAACAACAAGGAACGATGATTTAGTTTGGTGAGAGGAGTGCCTAGAGCGAGGCTGATTAACTGCCCAGCTTTATGGATTCAAAAAAAAATATTGCTCACAACATAAAACCCTTGGTGAATAACAAAGTTCATTTCTTTCCAATATTTTGTGGAAGCAAATCCGTAAATCTTTCCAAAAATGTTTAAAAGCAAAACCGTGTATCTTCCAAACTGTCACATGGAAAACAGCTGACATATTAGAATACAACTGACCAGTGGAAAACAACTGGTCCATGGGACACAACTGGTACATCAGTGGAAAGATCCGGATTTTTGCTCCCACAAAATAAATGAAGCAATGTCTTAGGGATCGTCCATAAATAATGTCATGGATGACATGAAGATTTTATGATAAACCCACCCACCCTAACAAAAGAATGACAACTTTTTGAACATTGCTTTAAATGGAGAGATTTCTTGGACCCACCCACCTAGATGATGAAATCATTTACGGACGATCCCTATTAGAGAAATGCCCTACCTTCTGCGGTTCGAAGTTCTTTGTACTGTTGAATAAGCATGTCGGCATGATGATAGCAAGGCGGCGCTTTTAAATTGTTGTCCCTCACAGCTTTTTCAAGGGATATTGCTTGGCACAAGGCATGAGGATAATTCAAAATGACTACAAACGAATCACTTGGATAATGTCTAAGGAAGTACAGTTTAAGATTCCATAATATTCTAATTATTTAAAATTTCAAATTCATCAATTTTTTAGTGCGGTGCCATGAAACGGTAAATACATAATAGGAAAACGGAAAAAGTACCTCATTCTTTCAACAATAATTTTCGAAGTAGTATCTTCATTAATGGGACTCCCTCCTAACAACTCATCCAAAGCAATTTTCCCCAATTTAATGAACTCTGGCCAAGTTTCTGGCTGGTCATCTGGGCTAAAAAGTACTTGGACATCGTCGTCTGTCCCTCCGTGAATTTTCATTGATTCTTTCAAAGTAGTCCTCACAATATCTAAGGTATTGGACATGTTGGCGGATTTATGACCATCTTTAGGATTCCCCGATGATGATTTCCTTCTCGTCTTTTCTTTCTGCTTCCTAAATGCAGCCTCAACAGCCTTCCCTGTCACTCCATTGACGTTCTCATCATCGTCATCAAAACCGCCGGTGCTCGTTCCACCGTCGGCAGACAATTCCGGATCCCCCGCCGTCATTTCTCGTTCTCCTTCCGTCTCTGCGTCTTTCATCCCTGTTGTTATTTTCTTGGACTTGTCAGGTCTGGATCTTCTGGTGTGCATCGTGGATTTGACTTTACTTTTACTATTAGCATCTATGGAATTTCTTTTCTTGGTCGAATTCGAATCTCCCAACTCCATCCGTATTTTTCTTCCAGAATGTTTTTTAAGAAATAGTTTTCCTTTACTATTCTGGTCTGTGTTGTTAAACTTGACCATGGGTGTGACCCCGCCTTGACCCCCGTCTTCCCCCTCGTCATTCTCATTCTCCTCCCCACCCTCCAAGTATGGTGCTCTACTAGTTTGTTTCCAGAGCGTTTGAACTTCTCCATCTATTTCATTTGCATAGGCAAATCGATGCGCTGAAATGCTACTGCTTTCACTGTTGTCAAAGGTAATTACCATGGAGTTAGCATAGGCTTTAATTGCTTCTTGCACAATGCTTGTCGCATCCAAAACTTGGAGCTTTCCGTAACCTATTAAGAACATAAATTAAGAATGTACCACAGTACACAACAAATCGTCTATGAGAAGAATCAAAATGACCCATATCCATTTTTAACTAAATACGAAATGTACTATGTACTAACAATATATGAATATCGTGTAATCCTTAAGGGTTGTAAATAGAACATATGGAACTTTTTTTAGACGTGTAATTAGAACGTTTGACACTTTTTAAAAACGTGTAATTAGAACGTTTGACACTTTTTAAAAACGTGTAATTAGAACGTTTGACACGTAGAAAAACGTTTAATTAGAAAACTTGATACTTTTTAAAAACGTGTAATTAGAACACTTGACACTTTTTAAAAACGTGTAATTATAGAACATTTTACACTTTTTTAAAACGTGTAATTATAGAACATTTTACACTTTTTAAAAACGTGTAATTATAGAACATTTTACACTTTTTTAAAACGTGTAATTATAGAACATTTAACACTTTTCAAAAACGTGTAATTAGAACGTTTGACACGTAGAAAAACGTGTAATTAGAAAACTTGATACTTTTCAAAAACGTGTAATTGGAACACTTGACACTTTTTAATAACGTGTATTTAGAACGTTTGACACTTTTTAAAAACGTATAATTAGAAAACTTGATAATTTTTAAAAACATGTAATTAGAACGTTTGACACTTAGAAAAACGTGTAATTAGAAAACTTGATACATTTTAAAAAACTGTAATTAAAACGTTTGACACTTTTTAAAAACGTGTAAAATACAACATATTGCATTTTTTTAAACGTGTAAAATACTAAATATTGAACTTTTGAAATACTCATAGTTAACAGTTTAAGCATGTAATTAAATCATTGATTTTTATTACGTAAGTAGCTCATTTTAATTCTAGCGTAGATTGGATATCGGTAATTTTGGTACTTCACAGGCGATATAGAATTTACCTTAAAAGCTATACAGTCAGTCAGTAATACATTGTAATGATTTAATTTTTGAGATAACTTAAGTTAATAGCTTATAATTAATAGCAAGCCAAATTTTCCTGCTCACTGATTGTAGTTTCTAGTAAAATATTGCGAACCACAGCGGGTTTCCATGTAAAATGAACTCCAGCTAGAACGACTGCACCTTTAAATTCTGGGGATGGAAGGGTGGGTTCAGGTTCTGGGGGTGGGTAAATATTTTCCAAGACGTACGACACCATCTTTTTTAAGATATGATTTTCTTGGACAAGACCCTCTCCTGGCGGAGGCGTTCCTAAATTCCAAGACCCATTCCGAAATATATATTCACTCACGTACATATCATCCAGGAGCTCAACTTGCTCCGCTTGATTCTCATCTTGCTCCATTAGATTGTCCATTAAATTAAACACAGCCTTCCACTCGTCCATTAAAGGTTCAGGTGGGTTGCTGTCAAATCACGTTTATAAAAATGTAAAAATTAAGTAATAAAAGTGTTTTGAAAAAAATCACAACTAAAATCTAAAATCTCCTTTTTTGCCTTTTTACTCGGGACTTTATTAGTCAACCAACCCCACATAGACATTTCCCTTCCCCCGGTACTGTACTCTATCTGTGTAATGTCGAGGCAAGCTAAACTGACCCAAGTCCAATAATCCAACTAAGACCAGGTAATAACAAGATTAAGAATCCAGGGGTGCAAGTGGGCATCAAATAAATTTTGCTACTTACAAGGGAATGACGCGACATGCAACGCTCAGATATCACAGAGATCCATTTCAAAAAATTGGGCTACTTTTCAATAGCACGGATCCAAAGTAACTCGACTGTATTTTGCGTTGTTTGGTCACAGTAGCCCGCCAAAGTTTGAAAAAATTCAAATTTTAATACTTTGCCGCCCTGTAACTTCTAAAGTTCTCAGCCGATTTTTTTCGAAATTTGATGTTTTCTAACGTTTAGACTATTTTCTAAAAAAGTAATTTCAGGATTTTTCAAAATTCGGAAAATTTCATTTTTTAGAGAAAATTGGTCTGTAAAACTAGTCCACAAAAATAATGTTTTCTCCATTTTTTTTCAAAAAAATTCGGATAGAACTGTAGAAGGTACAGGGCGGCAAAGTATTAAAGTTTGAAATTTTTAAACTTTGGCGGGCTACTGTGACGAAACAACGCAAAATGCAGTCGAGTTACTTTGGATCTCCACTATTTAAAAGTAGCCTGATTTTTGTGAACATGACTTTTTGAAATTAGTGAGTTCCATGTGAAACCACTCCCTTGTTAGAAATCGGGAGGCGCGGTCTTACAAAATTGGATGTCGACTTTGATAAGTTTGACTTGCCTTTTTTTTTCAAAGTTTGGTATAGTTTTGGCCCATACTATCCCACAGCCTCTCGAAACGTGGCGACTTTCATGACCAAATCCAGCAAATTGGAGATCATTCCCTCTATAACTTTCCTGTGTTTGGCGAGGACCGATTCCTGCTGCGTCTCTAATGTTTTGTACTCAATAATTTGATTTAGTTTGTCGCTTTGTGTTTCCAAACTCTGGCGCAGCGCAGCTTGTTGCTGTGAAAAAAACGACAAAATCCAAACGGGGCTGATAATTATATTACTGCTGTTGCCAATGGGTCTTTTTGAGAGTTACATGAGAAAACGTTCCCAAGTTAGTAGCACGTTATAGAGCAGAAATTATCAAGAATTTTTTTAAGCCTATACCTGATTAATAGCCAGTTGCTTTTGCATATCCTCAAATTTGTGCTGTGCCAATTGCCCTTGTTCAAATACCATATGGTCCAAGAAAGACTGTTTCTGGGAGTGAGTTAAAGTAACAAACTCAGCTAGCCCTTTTTCTCTAGAGGGTAATGCGGAAACTCGATTCAAAATTTCTTGCTCCATTTGTGAGTGCTATATAATTATATAAGTTAAAAACCTATTTAGATAGTAATTATAGAATATTTCGTAAATTGTTCCAAAAATACGTGAAATACGTAAGTACCAGTTCACAAGGAATAGACGCTTGCATTTTACAAGTTAAACTTTTTCTGTAGTTTCCTCTCTCTATATTCAGCTGCTGCTCTTGCTGTAGTTTCCTTTTCATAGTTTTTAAATTTCTTTTATACTCTTCATAATCTCCACGACCATCCTCATAGATTCTCCCACCTACATTGTTAGTGTTTTCCTGTCATTTACAATACCCAAAATCACTTACCTAAATTATGTCATAACTTTTTAAATATCGTCTGTGAAGAACCAAAATGACCCATATCCATTATTAGCTAAAAAAAATATCAACTATCTACAAAAATATTCAAATATGTCTTGAGAGCATTGAAATAGAACATTTTGCATTTTTCAAAAATATGTACCTAAATACAACATTTTACACTTTTCAAACTTATGAAATTAGAACATTTTGCACCTTTTCAAAAACATGGAATTAGAACATTTTGAACATTTTCAAAAACATGGAATTAGACAATTTTGAACCTTTTCAAAAACATGGAATTAGAAAATTTTGAACCTTTTCAAAAACATGGAATTAGAACATTTTGCACATTTTAAAAAACATGGAATTAGAACATTTTGCACATTTTAAAAAACATGGAATTAGAACATTTTGCACATTTTAAAAAACATGGAATTAGAACATTTTGCACATTTTCAAAACCATGGATGTAAATAGGATATTTTACATTGTTGAAAAACATGAAAATAGAACATTTTATATTTTTCAAAAACTCGTAATTAACATTTGACGCATGTTTCTCATTTTGCTTTTATGACACATAGCTCATTTTGATTGTAGCTTAAATTGGATATGGTCTATTTTGGTTCTTAACACACGATATGGAACTTACAATTGCTATACGTAAACCACAAAGATGAACAAGATAATCGTCTTCAGAAAACCAAATATATACAAAAATAATCTCCTTACCAGGTTACTACGAACTACTTCATTCAATTTTTTCATCTCTTCCATAGATTCCAGTACTTCGCGTCTTCTGGCTCTTGAGAGTGCTGACTGGTGCACGTCTTTCATACTGTGTGGCCTGTGCTCACAAATAAGAGAACACGTGTATCATAATTTGTATCAAAAACAAAGCAAGATGGAGTAATATATGTCCTGTCCTCGCACGCCTTGCATTTCAGGGAAGAAAACTTTCATGGAAAAAAAAGACGCATTACGAGACAAAGTCCGACACGAACCAACTCTTTTAAACTTACTTAAATCTAAAACTGCAAAGTAAACTGTTGTCTTCCCTTTGCCACACTTTGTACGGCTTCTCAGGACCAGGCTCATCGTTAGGATTGCGAGCAGGACGAAAATCGTAGTATAGATCTTCTAATTCTTCTTGAACCAAGCCTCCGGCTGGCCTCACATTTAATAGTATTGGAGGCTAACGAGCAAAAAATGTGAATTCAATTTAAAGTCAATTGTGTGAGTATCCAACAATGCTGTCTCAACCATGAACCCTCCCCCCCCCCCCCCCCGTGTAACAATTACTTAACTAGTTGGACGATATCATTATTTTTGAATAACGACCAACTAATTACTATGTTTATAAGCCTTAGTTGATCTCTGAACAGGGCCGGATAATTCGGCCAGCGCAGGCAGCCCCCGCTGCTTGAATTTTCAAAAAACATGTAAATGGAACATTTTGCACTTTTCAAAAATATGTAAAAAGAATATTGAGACTTTTCAAAAAGTTGAAAATTAAAGTTTTTGTACATTTCAAAAGCATGGAAATGAAACATTTTCCACTTTTCTCAAAACATGTAAATAGAACATTCTGCACTTTTCTGAATCAAGTAAATCGAACATTTTTCACTTTTCTAAAACATGTAAATACAACATTTTGCTTTACCAAAGAAAACCATCAATAAAATCGAAATGGTGGTTTTTGTATGGAAACAAATTGCTCCCTAAAACCAATTCCTTCGTCCGGCCCTGTCTCTGAAGGTCACGTGTTGTTCGTTCACAGTAACTTAAAAAACGAAAAATGGGTGTTCCAATGATTCAACTTTACCTCCAGAGGTCAATTAAAGTTCAAATATAGTCACTATAGTTTTAGTTGCTATTCAAAAATAATTTTGACGCCAGAGTAATCGTGATTGAGAGGAACGGGGCTCTTCCGCAAAACCTGGGTGAGTCTATTACATTGGGACACACTGGACATTACACGTCAATTTTTGATCTGTTTTCTTTTCTTTTTTTACCAGAAGAGGGATATCGTAGAAAATTTTTGTTCTTGAGTCACTTGCGATCTTTATCTCGCCATTTTCAGTGCTGTACTGTCTATTTCTTTCTGCCAAAGATTCCCATGGTTTAAATTCCATCGTTGTGACATCGCTTGAAATTTGTAGAGGACATCCCGGCTGATTCTCATCCTGCTCTTCCCATAGCTGCCTCTTTAAAGTAGACAGCTGAGTGAATCCTGCGATTGTGTAACTTTTTGGAGATTCCAGCCATAAATATATCCTGTAAATGAATCTCATTGCAGCGCCTGGCTCTTCCTGTAGTTTGAAATGATTACAAAATGTAATTTCAAACTAATAATATTCCAAAGTTTATGGGGTTGAGTGCTAACACTAAAAACACTAACAAATCTAATCTTCTGTATACATAGCAAAGTATACATATTTTGCATATTGTCTGTAAGAACCAAAATGACCCATATCCATTTGTAGCTAAAAACAATATATACACTATCTACAAAACTATTGAACTATGTCTTGAAATCATGTAAATGGAATATTTTGCAATTTTCAAAAATATGTAAATACAACATTTCCCACTTTTTAAAAGCATGTAAATAGAACATTTTGCTTTTTTTGAAAACATGTAAATATAACATTTTACACCTTTTCAAAAACATGTAAATAGAACATTTTACACTTTTCAAAAACATGTAAAAAGAATATTTTACGCTTTTCAAAAACTCGTAATTAACATTTTATGCATGTTTCTCCAGTTTCTCATTTTGCTTTTATGACATAGCTCGATTTGATTTTAGCTTAAATTGGATATGGGTCATTTTGGTTCTTAGGCTTTTGAATAGAAACTTAATAGCGTAGCTATACTTACTAACCTCAACAATAGCAAGGAGGTCCTGAAAATCAGTGTCTAATCCACTATCCCTTAACCATGTATGAAGTCGTTGCATATTCTTGATGCAAGACTTGTTGGTTCTGTACTCGTATCAGAATAACAGTTTAAATACGAGGAAAGTAAAACATAAAAACTCATTAAAGTAATTTATTATTTAATTAGGCATTATATAGAAGCAAGAATTGTGAAATTTAAATTTTTGTTACATGTATATGTAGTATAGACTCACAGGCTTTTTTTTAAAGATACACATTGGTCGTCACTAATTATATTGAATTTTCTCAAGATTTCCCCAATGAGGTACCCGTTTGAAATCGCCTTCCGAAATTTCTTTGGGTCTAGTAGACAAATAATAATAAGGTAATAAATGGGTAGCTAAACATCATCCCAACATATATGACATAATATGTATATATGTAAACATGCAAGCATTGTGCCTTTTTCTACAATCATATGCGTAATACATACGCGTGTTGTAATTAACTCACGGAAATGAAAACAATCAAAGCTTTTACCTTGAAAAAAGGGAAGATCTAAGCCCAGCTTATTCTCAATCCAGAACACCAGAATCTCCCCCATTTGGAATTGAAAGTCGGATCAAACCTGAAATGAATTATATTAAAATTAATTAATTTAAATTGTTATTAGAAGGCAAAATGTGTTATCTGCACCAAAAAAGTGCAAAATGTTATACACACACCATTACAGTTTAATGTGATATCCCCCGCCTTCAAGTGTAAAATAAACACCTTTAAAGTTTAAAAGACTTATCAAACAATATTTTAACTACAAAAAGTCCAAACTGACGTAAAATTGAGTGGAGTGGTAACAATGAGATAATTGGAATATTACTACTAATGTCCTATCTACACCATAAGTGAGAGGCAAAATGTTCTATTTTTGCACCTTGTCGTAAGTCCATCGGATTCGTAAAATCACTTTGTCGCAAGTCCATTGAATTTAGAAATTTTTTTAAATATAAGTAAACGTCCTTGGGTTGGGAACGATAGTTTCCTTGGGTGCTAAGGATATCTTAAGTGTTTCCTTGGCTTCTACATAGACATTCCAAACATTTACTTACTTGGGTATTGGGTTCCTTATGAACATCTTAAATACTTTCTTGGCTTCCACTCAAAAAGTATATTTAATTCGTTGGATTTCATAAGGACACTTTAAATGTTTCCTTGGCTTGCAAATAAACATCATAAATCTTTCTTTGTAAGACCCCAATAAATTAATTAATGGATCTTATAATATAGTGGATCCCAACAAAATACTTACAAGGGAATGACCCGACATCATCGACCCAGAATTTGGAAATACCTATTTCAAAAAATCAGGCTACTTTTAAATAATACAGATCTAAAGTAACTCGAGTGCATTTTGCGTCGTTTGCCTAGAATTGCGCGGCAAAGTTAAAAAAAATTCAAATTTTAAAACTTTGCCGCCCTGTAGCTTCTACATTTCTTAACCGCTTTTGATGAAATTTGGAATTTTCTGATTCTGAGGCCTTTATCTAAAAAGTAATTTCAGGTTTTTTGAAAATTCAAAAATTTTAATTTTTTTGGAAAAATTGGTCTAAAAAATATGGGTGTCTTGGATTTTTTCCATAAAAATTTTTGAATTTTCAAAATTCCTGAAATCAATTTTCAAAAAACACCAAATTTCATCAAAATCGGTTAAGAAATGTAGAAGCTACAGGAGGCAAAGTTTTAAAATTTGAAGTTTTTTAAACTTTGCCGAGCCATTCTAGGCAAACGACGCAAAATGCACTCGAGTTACTTTGGATCTGTATTATTTAAAAGTAGCCCGATTTTTTAAAAATAAGGCTTTCCAAATTCTGAGTCGGTCATGTTGCGTCATTCCCTTGTTAGAACACACATGCACGTACTTATTGGATGCCAATAAATTATTTAAGATAAGTGAATCGAACCGACGAATCAAATCCCCGGCAAATATTTTACCGGTGAACACACTGAGAATCACTATTGTAGGCTCGTTGCTGTTAATAGTTGGTTGCTCATTCAACGGCACTAGCAAATGCATAATTATGTAATAGCATATAGTAAAGATAATGTGGTGCTTAAGTTAGTGCGGAAACTGGAGGTCCGGAAGCCGTAAACTGCAACAAAACGCTAATCTTTTGTTATTTAAGATGTCCATGTGGAAAACAAGGATTTATTAATGATGTCCATTAGGAAAACTTAAAATTTCGTTAGTACACAAGGAAAATTTTTTAATGTCGTTTTATAATTTTTATAAATTCAATGGACTTGCGACATTCTTAGTGAAGTGAATGGAAGTAGCTGTGCCCTGGATTTACGCCAAAATTATTCTTCACCGACGACATCTCTTTAGGAACGATGAGCAAGATAAGTGAACGTCGATTTCTTCAATTAGGGACGGTTTCTTACTTTAGGAAAAATATTTTTACCGCCGACAATAAACGCAAAAAAATGATTTAAAAAAATAATTTCATGTACAACACGCTAAATATATTACAATACTTATACTTATGTATTGAACCCAACCGCCTATTCAGAATCCGTTACCGCTAATACTCTTTTACATACTCTTTTACATACCACAAACCACAAATACAATTATTACCTTAAGTATGTAATAAGTCCTTTCTATTTTAATTACTGTTACGTTAAGAACTTGTTGTTTTGTATATTGAACTGTTTGGCAGTGCGGCTATTGTAGTTGCAAGCAGTAATAATGAAATTGTTCAACAGTGACTTATTGTTAGTAACGTTTTTCTCTCTGATTAAATTCAAATTATAGTATGCATTATTATTTTGTAAAATTATTTTATTGGAGTTTTAAAATTATTTAAAAACTTAAATAATCGCAGTGAATGTTTGGTTTGAACTTAAAGGTCATTTAAGTAAAATAAAAAATACCAAATTTATAGCCATTGCCATCCAATACCACAGACTAACTTAACGTCATGTTAAAGCATAGGGCAGCCTATATGCTATTTAAAGGAAAGTACCTATAAGTACGTACAGTCCAATCTCGGTATACCGGCTTCTAAAATAAAAGGGACCAGCTGGTTTTTGCCGGTTTAAAGTTGTCGATCGGCCGATGTCCATGGATAAGTAGCTAGTGAAACCAAGGTGTAACTTATGCGTGATACTTTGACATTTTATACATTGCTTTATTTTATTTTTTTATTAATTTTTTTATTTAAAATTAATAATAATAAAATAAAATAAAAAATATTTTGCTTTTAAAAGTTTAGTACGTTTAGTTTTCTATTAATTAAGTTATAAACGTTTATAGTATGAAGTTATTTTTAAAACATTGATCAAGGACGAGCATTTAGAAAAATAAATTGTTTCTATAACACTAAAGTTTCATCGTTTGATAGAATTATTTTATTCAGTCGGGTTTTCAAAAATGAAAAAAAAACAATAATAATCCCGTCCCGGTTTTTCTCCCGCGCAATTTATGGTTTACAGCATGCTGGACTGCTTATGCATCCAATGAGTAAGTTAAGTAGTTAGTTATTTAAATTAGTTTACTTCCACCGAAACAAATTATTTTCACATTCTAAGTAACGTTTTACAGACGACACATTATCACAACGACAAAATATTTCCAACAAAGTTTTCCCTAATCCACAGTCCGAGAGACTTTGCAAATGAAATGCACTGGGTCGTTGTACTCCTGCTGATTTTTCTCTCGCACTATAAAGATTTTCAGAATTCGAATCATAAATTAATAAGCCACTGGTACATAATGCAAGAATAATAAAAATTATTATAAAATCATAAAAATGAAGTACAACTTACGCCAAGAAGTTGAACAACACAGAATCAGGAACGGTTGACACATGCATCGTGAAATCTTTAATCGTTTTAATCATAACTGCGGATAACATGTGAACAGCATGAGGCAATATTGGTCCTTGAAGGTCGAGCGAATGCCATGTCTTACCCTTAGCGTCAGTAAACTTTCTCTGCTTTGTCTGCAACGTTTAAAATCAATAATTATTTAAGCGACCGTATTCCTGCATGTCGGACGAAGACAAAATGGACGAGATAATTATTGAAATTAACCTGAAGGTTTCTTAATGACGCTCCCACAAATGCTACAGGAGATAAGATGGTTGGCGAGATTCCAGCCAAATGTCCAGTATTAGAAACGACCATTTGCTTAGAATTCATTAGTAAATTAAAAAGAAGCAAGGTGTCCTTATTTCCCGTGATGACAACCAAACTTGATTTATTCGTTTCCTCCCTTAAAGCAGCATCTGACCTGTAATCATTTAGACACTTAATTAGTGCAACAATAAATTAAAATATAATCAGCAAACGGCGTAGCCCACATCATGAAACGTACGGCATATTTTAACAAGCCCCATTTCCGGGCTCTACGTCAAAATTTTCCTAAAACTGAAACTGGAGAAATTTAGCCCGCGGCTGAAGTTTATAAGCAATTATTTCGTATTCAGAACTGCGCTTGCAGCTGTACTGGAAATGCCAGGGTATAATAGAGATCCGGGATTTATTTCCCCCGAGAGCGGAGTTCAATTTTTAGAAGAAATATGTTGATTATTTTTATATTCGAAAACAGCTGTTACTTAATTACATTTTCTTGTGAGAGCAATAACTGACGTCTTGAGAAACTCCCAAATCATCTAACCACTTGGAATGTTCGTCATCACTTTCCGCTGTTTTTGATTCAGTATTCCCGGATGAATTATTTAAGCTGTCATTTGTTTCTGTACATGTCTTCCCACCAGTGGGATCTTGTGAGCATTCGTCCGAATCATGATACGGCATGTTAAAATCAATGCCTACAGAAAAAAATGAGTCAGTTTGTGAAGAAAAGGCATTCTCAAAAATACAGTAATAAAAATGTAAATAAAAAAAAGAGATACAATAATAAAATAATATAAATAACGAAAAGAAAACCTTTCCGTATACAATTTATCAGAGCAAACTTAGCCAATTAAAAAAGTAGTATATATTCTTGCCTTCATTCTTTATAATTCTTCGGAGGCTTGGGGTAGACGGTGTGATTAAAACTTGAATTTCTTCATTAGCTTGCAAGCCAGGAGCGGTAAATAAACATGTAAACTGGTTCGTGCTTAAATAAAAGTAAGGCGACTGTCGTGCTCGAATTAACTGGAATGCAGATCGGAATGCTTCCATCCTAAACATAAACGAATAAATGTCAACTGAACGTATTTTTTAAAACGATAGAAACTTGTAATTACTAGCATAATTAATAATTATTAATTAATATCAATAATTATAAAAGTGGGTTTTACTGACCAGTCTGCATGCATATGTGCCAAGGCTTTATCATCGTAATGGTAAGGAGTATTTCCTTGGGAGTCATGAGTGGCTGAAGACTGGCTCATGGAAACTAAAGAGCTTTTTTCCGACCGAGGAAACACGGAAACTTCATGCAAATAAGGAAACTGCCAATACAAACAGCACTGCTGGAATTGAGCTCCTATATACTGTGATCCATCCAACTGATAACTATTAGGAGATGAATTAACGGTGGACCTCGAGGGTTCCCGGTCTATACAACGAACATATCCAGAAGTCCCCGAAGATTCTTCTAAAAGTTTGAGAGTAGCACTACCCCAATTAAATGGTTCAACAGATACTATTCGAATGCTCGTTTTGAGTGACCAGTCTTGACACAGTTCTTCTGACCAGTACGTATCATTTCCGTTCAAAGCCTCAATGCACTGACCTTTAAATTTTCTTGAAAGTGCTGACGAAGGAGACTGTGTCGTGGTGACAGGTGTTGGAACCAACTGTCGTCGCTTTTTTGGAACATGCGTTGGGGTCTGTAGAATAGAACTGGTTGGTAAGTAGGTACGCACCACACTTAAACTACCAACATCAACAATTTCGCTATGACGAGTAGGTGACATGGATAATGAAACTGAATTTGAAGAAGCAGAAAATAAACAAGACATTGACGGATTTAGGGACGGAGGTGTTTCTCTCATGCAAATCAGATCCATCAGAGTGGAGTCATCGCACGTAGTATCATCTTCTGGAGGTGGCTGAATTTCGAATTTTTTTAATCGACATTTTGCCCTTTTCTTAGGTGACTCGCTCCTGATAAAAAATTACAAATTTTTTATAAAAACAGAATTAGAGTTATGTTATACAGTAAGATATGTAACATCAAAGTTACAATGTATATATCCATGCTTAAGTAGCTCCAACCTTGCATAACAATAATTAATTTCCATAAATACAAGTACCGTAAATGTTCGAATATGCGTCGGGGCTAAAATAAGCGCCGGATTATAAATAACCCCTAGACATATTAGATTATAACATATTTAAAATAGCCGATTCCGAATGATAGTGGGATCACTTCATGTGTAAATACAAGCGCTTATTTCTAAAACTAAGCGTACAGTCAAGCTGCTACGCTATCAGCTATTATTTTGTAGTTTTCTATTTAATATTTCGTGCAGTTAACTATCACATAATTACTGAGGTATGCGCTAGCAACTTACTCTAGGCACAAACGGCCCTGCAGAGCACGTTTTTTAACCTTCATTTTTCTCATCTTGATCACATTCTGAGGCCGGTTCCAGTTTGCCGTCGGTGAATTTTCCATTGCAAAGTATAAACTGTTGTCTCCGCCAACAATTAGTCAAATCCTTAGGCCCGCCTTAGGTAGCTGCTTGACACTTGATGACGATGTTGTATTTAGAGGCTATATATTTTGCTGTTTTTCAGTGTTGTATCAGTGCAAAACAAACTGTGTTCCAAACTATCTTCAATCGTAAGAACTTATATCAACAATGACTTTTCACAGTACTTCACACCGACCGCGCGACGTCCGACCGAGTAAATACTAGATAATGGTTTGAAAAATTAGTGACAACATATTACTGATTTTGTCCATGTCCACTCCACAATCCACAATACCGACAACCGATTACCAATAAGTAGTACATCATATTATACTATAAATAAATGTAAACAATAAAGAAATACAATATAATACAAAATAACGCAAGAGAAATTATTTTTCTTTTAACGTAAAAATAATCCCGATGCCCGATCAACGATAATAATAAATGAATGATACTTAGTATTATTATTCAGAGAAAGAACAAATCGAGTATGAAGTACTTAAAAGTCTTGTTTTTCGATTAGAAATTGAATGATCACAAACCTGGACGGTGCAGACTGGAGACACAATACAATATTGAATATACAAAATCTCACACTCGTACTTTTCACTTACTGCAGTGAAGAATGAATTACACACATGGGCATTAATTGCAATTGGCACAGAGACATGTTCCGTTTCTTGATCTTCAATCTTGGCTATTAAACGTTAAATGACAAGAATCATCTCCTCGCACCTCACGAAATGCTCCGATTGTAGGTCGTTCTTTTTGAGCAGAATAATTTAGATTTTAGAAATAAGATTTTAAAATAATTAATTCCTTTGATTTCGACTAAAATTAATATTTTGATATTTCATTGGTCTCTCCCTGTCCCCTGCTCTTTATTACCGCCATCATCGCGGCAAAATCCTCTGCCCATAATACTTCCCAAGGTCTCGATCTCCCGATCTAACACAACTTTATTCTCAATTCGCGATCGAATTGACTAGGACTAGTCTATCTACTAGTAGTTAATAAAGTACTTTACATGTTACAAGTTAGGTTCTGGCATAACGATTTTACAGGTACAGTGTACAGTTGACTTAACATTAATTTATTATTCAACTACAAAGTACACACTCACTGCCACTGCCACTACTGCCGTTTAGTGCTATTGCTATGCTGCCAAAGCCAAACACTCGGATCTCAATCTCACAATCTCAAATCTCACATACTCACATCACATCTCGATCTCACTGAAAAAAAAAACAGTCCAGATTAAACTCTATGGCATACAGTAAATACACTTTCGCTGTACATTAAATTTATTAACTGTCCATAAATGATGTCATTATGTAGGTGGGTGGATCCAAAACATCTCTCCATTTAAAGCAATGTTCAAAAAGTTGTCATTCTTTTGTTAGAGTGGGTGGGTGTATCATAAAATCTCCATGTCATCCATGACATCATTTATGGACGATCCCGAAGTACCTAAATGCAATATACATGTACAGTGGCCGAGTGCCAAGAAAGAATTTGAAATATTTCCGCCAATATTTGAACACGAGTTTTTGTTTAATCACACAAATGGCGTTATCGAAATTTTCCACATTTCATGACCCACCCACCTCTTTACGTGCTGTTATTGACATTACGGTAAATGGGGAGCTTTTGCTTACCCACCCACATAATCGATGACGACATTTGTGTTACTTCCAAATATTGGAATAGAAATAGACATTATATGGGGCAGCTTGCAAAAATTAAAAAATTCTCTTTTCTAAAGCTCATTACAATTTTAAATTGTCTTAAAGTACTTAACAATTTCAACGCCAACTGCCTTCAAAACGTAATAAAATTGGATAAGACAAAATTTATTCAGTGAAAATCACCAAAGGCAAAAGTAGCAACCGGTGATTTTTAGAGAGTCAATTTTTTAACATACCTACCTACTGAATTACATTGTTTGAAAACTTGCTTTGTTCCATAATAACATAATACAAAGTGCTGTTTGCTGTTTTTAAACGACTCAGAAACGTTGACAGTTCATCTCAGATTTTCTTTATTTCTTTTTGTTTTATCAGCACATGGAGAGAAGGACATTTGTGTTTTTAATCCGAGTTTAGAGGGGAAATGCCCTGCGTTTACTGATTGGCAGGAATGGAATCCAATCTAAACTCCTAATATCGTCTATGAAGGACCAAAATGACCCATTTCCAATTTAAATCAGAATTAAAATATATGTTGCTATCAAGGAGAGTTGCTATGTCATAAAATATACGCAGTGAATAAGATACATGCTTACAATGATAATCACCAGTTTCTAAAATGAGCAAATTGTTCTATTTACATGTTTTTAAAAAGGTCAACATATTTTCTATTTAAGTAAGTAATATTTTTGAAAAGATCAAAATGTTCAATTTAAGTACATGCTTTATGAAAATTGCAAAATATTCTATTTACTTGTTTTTTGAAAAATGCACAAGGTTCTATTTACATGCTTTCATGAACATGTTATTTTAATTTTTTTCTGTAGATAGTGCATTTCGTTTTTTACTAAAAATGGATATGGGTCATTTTGGTTCTTCACAGACGACATGTGCCTAACAATTAGTAACTAAATGCTTGCTACAATTAAAAAACACATAAATCGCGAAGCTGAATTTTATAAATATCAAGGCCACTGTTTTATGCTTTGTTTAGAGGTGATTTCAAAATTCGTTATATGTAAATAATTTATATTCATGAATAATTAGGCATACACACATTAATTCCTTCACACCGGGCGGACTTTGGAGTCAGCAATGAGATTATAAAAAAAATACAAATCATTAATCATTCACCACAATAAAGTGTGATGACATGCAAGAGCTTATTTGGCATTCGGTCACAAAAATTAAAAAGTGGGAAATTCTTTTGTCAATAAAATGAGATATCATGATTTGAAGTTGCACAATAAAGAGCAACGTAGCTACTTAAATACAACTACATCACAAACGTTGACATGGAGAGATTGTCTTGGACGGAGACAGCAATAAATGCCAGGAATGTCGAGAGTCAAGTCTTAAGTACTTAAAGCATCAACATAATACTACATAAATTACTAATTTGTACGTAGCTAAATAAATATAAAAACATACACAAAATTAATGATATAAAAATTAAGGTATTTCTAAAATACACCAAAAATCTCAAGTATGTAGCAGCGATGTATGTAGATGGTGCATAGCAACTGTAGCAGCGATTCAAAACTTATACTGTATGCATACCATAGTGATTAAAATGCCTTTAGATAACAGCTACAGTTTTTGTATCTCTAATCAAACTAATAAAATAAATACAAGATAAACAGCATTGCAGAAAATTGTGCTTCATCTCTCTACGTAATAGAAAAGTTCAAGTTTCAAAACAGTAGGTTGCGGGCATCAGATACATGTAAGTACGCTACCAGCTACCACGGAAGATCCAATGCTTCAGCTCAATCCAGTGATGTCAACGACGACCGCAAGTTGATTACTTGAAGAAAAATCGAATTAAAATCGGAGTCGTGGAAGTGAGGAAAAGAAGAAGCCAGCTTGTTCTCAAGCTACCCGAACCCATCTGAAAATTTCAATAAGAGTCAGAGTTTAGGTATTCATTCAGCTAAGTTACTTACGAGGAAATGGTCACAACCTATAAGTTTAAATTTTCACCTCGTATTTTTTTCTGAAAAGAGCATGTCAAAAAAGTAAGAATGGCTTAAGAACTTGTGTTGAATGGGCATCTTTGCTCGCTAAAAGATTTGTTTGAAAACATTAAATTGCCTATGTTAATTAAATGGACGCTTTATTTAAATGACTATTTAGGTCTTCAAATGTGTCTCCAAGCTACATTTTTAATCACAATCCAATAAAATTTAAGTTTTTTGATTGTTATGATATTATCTTAAAAGTAATTATTAGGATTTTGAAAATTCGAACATTGTAAAGTTTTTCAGAAATACCTCATTTAATAACTTAATGTAATGATGCTTATTTGTATTTTAGAGAAAAAAATGTTTTTCGAAAAACTTAAAATTTTTCGAATTTTCAAAATTCCAATAATAAATTTTAAGATAATATCATTACAATCAAAAAACTTAAATTTTATTGGAATGTGATTAAAAATGTAGCTTGGAGACACATTTAAAGACCTAAATAGTCATTTAAATAAAGCGTCCATTTAATTAACATAGGCAATTTAATGTTTTCAAAAAAATCTTTTAGCGAGCAAAGATGCCCATTCAACACAAGTTCTTAAGCCATTCTTACTTTTTTGACATGCTCTTTTTAGAAAAAAATACGAGGTGGAAATTTGAACTTATAGGTTGTGACCATTTCCTCGTTAGTTCCTGACTTCTAGTGGCAATTCCATTTAGGATCACAGATCACACAGCTGTCCAACAACAAACCGAATTCGTACGTAATTAATACCAGAAGTGTGTGATATTGTTTCAAATAAACCGTAGCATGCGTTTGCAGCAGACATTCTGTAATGGGCAATATACAGGGCTGGATAATGCGGCCAGTGCAGGCTTGCATTTTCTCAAAACATGTAAATGGAACATTTTGCAGTTTTCAAAAACATTCAAATAAACATTTTTGTACATTTCAAAAACATGGAAATAAAACATTTAACACCTTTATCAAAACATGTAAATAAAACATTTTGCACTTTTTTGAATCAAGTGAAAAGAACATTTTGCATTTTTCTAAAACACATAAATACAACATTTTGCTTTACCAACGAAAACCCCCAGTAAAATCAAAATGGGGGGTTTTGTATGGAAACAAATTTCTGCCTAAAATCAATTCCTTCGTCCGGCCCTGGCAATATAATTCATCGTCCCAGGTTTATCTCATTAGGGAAATGAGAAATTAGGGAATTAACGATATATGATTTCGACTTACAATTATGTAATAGTTGCATCGATCTCCTTGACAGCACTCTGCGCATTTCCAGTCCTCATACCAAATACGGTGGCAATATGAAGTGAATCTACTTGCGAATTTTTCACAGTCCTCTTTATGCGCGCATCTTTTTGTCACGTAATACTGTTTTTCTGCTCCTTGAGACCAGTACGGTGTACCTGTTGAACACAAAATAAAGCACATTGGGATTAAATGCATTCCTGTATCATGGACAAGTTGGCAAATACTTATATATACTTATATTCCACCCTTTACAAGTTTTCTACTAATCAGAATCCCCTTGGGGGGCTGTTGGTTATAGTCACCACAATTATCACATTTCTTGCAAACCTAACGACATGAACTACAAGCCTAGTAACGGTGGAATATAACGTAAGAACATATAAAGGGTTCCCTGACCCTACCCCAGCAATAGTTCAGATTGTTCAGTGTAGCAAAAAAACATAATTTTTTAGAACAGGACTTCTGATACTTGACAGACAGACGAAAGTAAATACGAATAACATTTGTATGAGTGTATTTTAAATAGCATTCCAATTACAATACCCGCTCCGAGTTAATTTGCAATAATTTGGACTTACTCCCCCAACGTAGCTCAGTTTGGCAAGAATTTTCGTCCGTGTCGCAAGTTCTTGTCGTAGTTAAGCATTTTTCAGTGTTGCCTTCTTGCCTTGTGCACACGTAGCATTCCAAGGAGGTTGTTTTATCTATACAATTAAACAAATAAATCATAGTAGTTAGAAAATAAATTCGAAAGTAAAATGGTATTTCAAGGCTCCAAACCATTATGTTAGAAAGTGTAGTCAGTTCAGTGGGCACACTAACACAGACAGAGCAATGACAGGATTAACTCACAATATCACAGTGGTACTCTTGATGCTGGAAAATTAAAAATTACTTACCAGGTATAAACATTACAATGAACACAGCAAGCGCTGAGCCAGTGATCCAGGAAGTTTTCATTATAAATGAGATACTAAATTTTAAGCAATAATAAGGTAAAAAATTAATATTTCTTGTTGGCACAACCAAAAATAGGAGTAATTAGTAACTACAATCACTCAATGCAAATAACAAAAACAAAACAGCCTCGCCCGCTCCCAGTCAGTTGCCTTTACACGTTTAGTCATAAATATTGAGAGGCTGGACTGTGCTACTAAACCACTGGCCAGAATACAACTGCTAAACAGCTGCAGCTTCAGTTCCACTCGCAGCTCATTCTGGTGTGTACATTCATAAGTATCCTGAAGTGGCGCGTAATTTGTATTTCTGACAGTTCCAATTTGGAATTTGTGAAACAGCTATACGCGACGGAAATCAAGTAAAACTTGGGGAAATTGTACAACCACCCCACGTTATGTCCACCCTAAATATTAATAAGGTAATTAATCCACAAAGTTTTGCATGCCAAATGCCAGGTCAGGTCAGATGCCTTGTCTTTGTCTTTTATGCCACATTTTTCAGAATTACCGCTTAACAGTTATTGTAAACCCTGTATTAGTAATACGTTATATTATAGGATGAGAGGTTTTTTAAAAAAACCATACCAAGCTTTATAAGGCACGTATCTCAGATATGTACGAAATATTTTCGTTTGAATAGACCAGTTACTTAGAAGTGCATTTAGTAGGCCTGTTACCCAGCAATACTCGATTAAAAGGTTAACGTACTTTATTTTTTTACAAACAATCTGAAGCCTAAATCAAGAATCAGTATATCTTCAATTTTTTTGTTTGCTTAAAGTCATAAACATGATTTTTTTCAGAATAAAATCTGTCAAATAACACCGAATTTCGGATTTTCCCGTTTTACCGAATCGGTCGATGGCAAGTATTCACATTTCTATAGCTTAAACAAATCGCCATTAAAAGTTACATCTATTGGATTTTACAAATGTGAATAATCATGCTGGCCAAAAAAGTTATGAATTTTCGAAATTTTGTATATCTACAACATAGGGCAGGAGGGCAGTGTAGTACTGTTGTAATTTGCGTACAAAGAACAATTGTTCTTTTCGTTTGTGATAGTGCTTTCACAACCACAAACACAAACTAGTAAATTGGATTGTGCACAATCACAATGTAGAACAAACACGCAGGACGACAAACAAGAACAAACCTGTTTTTGTCATTCGTCAGCACAGAACGTTTTGTGGACAAACACAATCTATCACAATAACAATCCTAGCTGAGAAAATACATTGTGAACAACGTACTTTGTGATTGTTTTGTTATTTCAGAAATAACAATCTTCCAATTTGTTTGTTCACAAATTACAACAGTACAGTGTAGGATAACGCCCACGTCATAATGGCAGCGCGGGGTCGAATCCTGGCCCTGGCAAATGTTTTTTTGAACTTTTTTGCGGGAAATATTGAGTGTATGATTCCGTTCTTTTCCTAGATCGTATCATGGCACTGCTTTGCACATTTAGATGGTAAAAAATATTACTGTTGTCTGAAAATACCCCAGCAGTATGGCAGGGGTATTGATTTTTTAAAAAAACTCTCAGATCTCCCTACTAATAAATATGCTACTATGACCAAGCCTCTTAAAATGCAAACGATAAATTTTTTAGCAGAGCATGAAAGTCAGTCAACTGATTGTAGGCAGAAGATTTTAAATCTTACGAGCAAATGGTTACAGCCTATAACACCAAGGTAATATATATGCTTTTAAATGGCATGTAAAAAAGGTATGACTTTAGTGTGAGACATTTTCTTTTACATTTTTGTGAAAACATTTGCCAATTATTAAACGATCTACTTATTAAATTGTACTTTTCGCTTTCAACTATATCCCGAAGTATGTTCAATATTTTAGTAATATGTTATTGAGATATCATTTGCTTTCGTTGCATAGCATATGCGTTTTGTGAACCCGTTGCGGTCCAAAAAATTATAGTGTAGAAACCCAGGAGATCGGATTTGTTGTTTTATGTGTCTCAACTCTTGACGTATTGAACAGGGTGGTGTTTTTAGCATTCCTCACGAAAGTCTTTGACAACGTCATTCCCACTGTTCCTTCCACATTCCACATCGTATTTCTTGGTCTTCACATACTGGCTGGTCGTATAATGTATACCTAAGTCAAAATATTGAACTTGTTATTGTTATTTATTCCCTAAGTCTCTTTATTACCGTATTTATACTCCTATTAACTTGTTTGTTAGCTACGCGGTCGGATTGTCGGATTCCCGAGAGGAAATCTTATTGCTAACTGGTGTTACTTGTTACACACAACTAATGACGAAATAGAAGGTAATTAAATCATTCATAATGATGAAGTTATTTATTACTTAATTATAATCTAATTATAAATCTGTCGCAACCTTCTGCTGCCCTTTTGTCAATAATTGTCGTAGCACGTATTGGTGCAAGAATTAGAATTGAAATCAGGACTGGAATTGGCTTGCAAATTCATATTTCCAATGTAAATGTTATTTCAGAATACTGCTTTGGCTTGGAATTTGTAAATATTCAAAATTGTGAATTCCAATTCTGTGTTAGGCTAATTGTTCAGGTTACGATAAGTTGCTAGTTATTTCTGCAAATTGGAATCAGAATTGGGATTTTATCATTTTTAAGAATATCTCACCACTTTCTGCCTCTACTAATAGCATTTAGCACTAGGCTTAGCATTAGCATATCCGAATTTAAATGCGAATTTCCAGTTTTACCAGAATTGAAATTGGGTGAGTTGAAATGTTTGAAACTTGTAGGAATCTACAAAATCTAATTGAGGTTCAAGGTTACAAGTTCTAAATAACTTAATTATTAGATTGACCTTGCAAAGTAAGTCGTATGACTCGCCTTACGGTTGACAGTCATACCTCGCAATCTGAAAATCTGAACTATTCCCAAGAAAGACTTTAACCAAAGTTTTTTAAAGAAATAAGTGAATTTCGATGTGGTATTTTTAATAACAATGTTTGTATTTACTTTGTCTCATACAGTGAAATAGACTATACACAAATATGTGAATATTCAACAGTAAACTACATACTACACTACTTTTCAAGTGATGCAAATCTTTGTAAGGTTTTCAGAATTAATTGTCTAAACTGATAAAGCTATTTCGAGGAAATGTACGTGTACGTCATCGATTAGGATTAGGATCTTTTCCAATTTTTCAAAAAGTCGGTTTTCTGAAAATATTGTAAGTGCTAACTTAAACCTATTTAAATCTTGAACTGTTTCGTACTCAAGAAGATTCAGCTTGTGTGTTATTTTGACAACTTTCTAAACTGCAAGCAGTTATTGACGAACAAAGTGTGTTTTATTATATCTTAAAATAAACACTTGTATTACAGATATTGCAATAGAGTTAACTAATTTGTAAGCCAAAAGCCTTACTTACTTTAAACTGTGTATTTCTTCTACTATGTTGCAGTTGCAGGAAGAAGATGCAAAGCGGCGAGGAAAGTTAGAAGTTTCTAATTACTTGGTTCCGTGTTCAGCCATGTCACATAAAGGTGTTCTTTGGAAATGGACAAACTATTGGAATGGTAATCACAATTTTACTTATCAAAACTTTCCGAAAATACTTTCTAGTGTGTTTTCAAAATTACTGTCCACTGATAATAGAAACACTGACACTGAAATCATCCAAATATCGTCTGTGAAGAACCAAAATGACCCATATCCATTTTTAGATAAAAACAATATCAACTATCTACAAAAATATGCAAATATGGCTAAAGAGCATTTAAATACAACATTTTACACTTTTAAAACACATCAAATTAGAACATCTAGCACATTTTCAAAAACATGTAAATAGAGCATTTTACGTTTTTCAAAAACTCCTAATTAACACTTTACGCATGTTTCTCATTTTGTTTTTATGACATAGCTCATTTTGACTGTAGCTTAAGTTGGATATGGGTCATTTTGGTTCTTCACTCACGTTATTTCATACTAGAAGAAAGGCCCACCTGCCTACGGCAGGACCACCCCGAGGGTGGAGGCGGCCAGCCGGAGAAAAGAAGTAAGGCGCATGGCAAGTGTTTTTGCTTAATTTACAGTTCAGGCAGTACGCATGAGAAACCCGGCTTGGTGGTTTGACGATGCTACGGCATGGTCATACCACTGAGTCGGGCCAGCCGGTCACGCTCAGGATTGGAGTTGGCGTTGGTGATTTTCCTGGCTGAGGGGTGGGGGGAGCAAAGGGGTGCTGTGGAGAACTAAAGTGAGTGGGTGCTTTCCATGCATTTATCTGTGACAGTTCTACTGTCTGAGAAAGAGATGTTGGATGGCTTAATGTAGGTACCTACTGCCTCTCACTGTATGTTTCATATAGTTCAATACATGCATGCCCACTCTCTCTGCTCTGTAGCTACAGGGGTTACCATCCAATAACTTTCGCATTTAAGTTGTGGCTGGTGGGTGTTGAGTACTGGCGGATCCCTTTCTCTTCTTGACTTGGCGGCTCAAGATGATTTAGTGGAGTTACCAGTGCTCGATCCCTCTACAGTTGCAGGAATTCTAGACGATGTTACATCTCCTGTCGAGGAGTATAATCCACTCGCTGCCATTCGGTCGTAATTAAGTATACACTATCCATGTTTAAAACGATAAGTACACGCTTAGAAAAGATCTTGACACGAATGTAGTTAGGCCGTGGCAGCAGGTTAAGCTGTTAACTTTGACAGGTTTAGTAAATTTTGAAATTTTTGAGAGTGGGAAAAACTGTTAACCACATGCAAAAAGACTGGTGTTGCAAAACCCAACACCAATCTTGTTAAATCAACACTAAACCTGTTGAAGCATTTATATCACTGTCTATGTATGCTAAATTAGTAATCCATAGTTAATGTGTTGTGGCAGTCCAGTGGTTAAGGAGTCAGATTCGTACTCTAAAGGGTGTGGGTTCGAATCCAGGAGTACGATGCCAGTTTTTGGTGCTATTTTTTAATTAATAAAATCGTTCAACAGGATTAGTGTTGAGTGATCCAACACCGTTCTAGTATACTCAGTCTAACAGTTTTCACTGTAAATCACTAACCATAATCCTGTTGACAGTGGTTAACAGGATTCACTGTGGATGTCGGAGTAACAAGAAAGTAGTTAGAAATTAACAGTAAAGTAGTCAATTCACTCCTATTTTTCTAAGCGTGTATATGCGATACGGAACTTGAGTGACATGTGTATACATGTCCACCAGTTATCCACATCGTAGAGCAACTGATTGATAGAGACATAACCGCGGCGGTTCAAATTCTCTCAATAATCATACATTGCACAGCCCAGTACGCATGAGACATTAAATACACAGAGACGGCAATATGGCATAAAAACTAAAAGTTCGAAATTGCGTGACACAAATGATAAGGGGGTACAAAAATGCATGGTGGCAAAGTTCTGGCAGGTGGTGCAGGTAGGCGGCAGCCAAAAGGTTACCCCTCTTTCTTTTCGAGGTGGGTTTTTGAGAGCTTGTGGTGGCTAGGGTCCAGGGGCCCTTTAGTTGTAGCAGAGGCTTGGTGGGTGGTTTTTATCGAAGACTGGGGATCTCACTGCTGCGGAGGCGTTATCAGGACAAGGCAATGGTAATGCGCCGGCTAGGGATGGCTTGCGGGGCCGTTTAGTGGACTTCTTGCGACTCGATGGCGCGGGTAATGCAAAAGGCGGATGGTCCTTAGTGGCCGCTGCTGCGCACAATAATTTTTCCATCCCGTCCTCCATCCCACCCATCAGTTCAGCTTCTTTGGCTGGACTGGCTGGACATACTGCTTCTGCAGGCCGTGGCCGCTGTACCTATGGGGGCGGCGGGCCTCCGTAGGCAGGATGCTGTAAATTTGAGATGCGTAAGTTAGATTACGTGTGAAGTGAATTAATGCGTACACAAGCAAATCAAGATTTGCGTCCAGTATCGACTCGCGCTGACTTCTATTAACTGCTCTAGTGTAAATGCACAATTCTTTGTTGCCCCTTGGGCCCCCGCCGAAGCTTGCAAACACTGCTGCTATATCAGCTGCGGTGCTGATATTATACATTTGATGGTCCTCTCCTAGTTCTTTGGCAAATAGTGTTTACTGTGCGTCCTGTGGGATTTTCTGTTACTTCGTATTTGACTCTTTATTGTCTTCATTGCTATAGTATAGTCATTGACAGCAAGTATTGCCGCGTCTATTTTTGCCACGATGTGGGGCCAGCATCTTTCAATTTCAACTATACCCAAGCGCTGTGCCGTTGCTAGTTCCGGGTCAACAATATACAGTTAAGCATAGCGCAGCTTTATCCCTTTCCGGAGATGCGGCTTTGCGGTCACTACATGGTATAATTGACTATGCAGGCGGACAAACGGCCCTCCTAAGCAGTTGATACTAAATAATACGGCACTGTTATATTGCCGTATAAACTTTTGAAAGTTCCACTGCATTGCATTCTTTGCAGTCTATGTACTGTTTGAGCTCACGTTGGTTATCTTTAAAGGAGCCCAGTTTTGCTGTCTTTTTGAAGAGTAGTTTTTCAGAAAAATTTAGGTTCCCACAAAATTCGCATTTCACGTACTTTTTTCTGAGGTCGTTTTTGGGGTAGCTATCTTCTTTTTGTATTGGTGTGTTGTGGATTTCCTCTTTTTCAGTGTCCTCGCCACAATTTCCGTCCACACTTTCTGCTTCTGCATTTCAACCAGCTTTATCCTTGTCTTCTTCGGCTACGATAGCAACATATTGTTCCAGTATTCGAATGCCTTTTTTGTGGTCAAACACAGGGACGTTTCTTTCATGGCTTCTTTCTTTCGCTTCTGTATTATTGCTGTGTTGTTGCTAGTGTCTTTTTCATCTCTCCGTATTCATTTATTGTTGTTCTTGCAATTGTTTCTTACGCGCTGATCGCCAACTACGTTACTTTTTTTCCGACGCGGCATTCTCTTTGTTAAAATCCAGCTAAGGTTACATTGTGCACTTATTTTTAACTTTGCCTAACGTAAAAAGTAACCAGTCCGTTTCACCTTTGTTTTCAATCCACTACGTGGGATCACATAGATGACCCAAACGTACACCAGACCTTTGCTGCACGGTGCGACCACCGTCGAACTGGTCCTCCCGTGGCAGTCTAAAGGCAGTGAATGTGAGCTAATTTTTAGTTTGTCGTACTTTTAGCTATTTGACTATCATGAAAAGGCGCCGATGTCCTTAATATTTAAGGCTTGGGTTAAACCAAACATAGTTTTTAAAATATCTCAAAATAAGTTTTTGGGCATAACGGAATAAATCCATTAACAGCTTTTTGCAAAAAAGAATAAATTCTTGTGCCTCAGGAATATCTGTTTTGCCTTTAGCTTCTCATGTTTGCGTCTTTTGTATGAGGCAGTTCACGGGCGTAAATATTTTAAAGAGGAAAGTATTTAAACGTTTCAAGCAGGCGTGCTTGGGTGAGCGGTTAGGACTGCAGACTGTAACGAAATTTACAGTCTCAGACCCGGCGTCGATCCTCGGCCACTGCTAATCGTTTACGGCTCGGTGTTGTACGGTAAACGTCACTGGATTGTTGCTTGAAACCCAATCTCCTTCGGTGCTCCTTAGTGACCACTACTTACTGCAGGGGCCTAGGGAACGGGACTCCTTTACTGTGGAGGAGGGGACGGGAATAGGTGAAAGGGTACAAAGACCGAGGCGATCTAACGCGGTAGCCTCCTATTTCCTCACCTACAGTGACTGGTTGAGTCAGGTTGTATGAACTTCGGTTAAATCGACCCAATGAATATTTTTTATTTATTATTTATTTATTTAAACGTTTCGTTCAAAGTAGTGCAACCGCCGAGGGCAATTGCGTTGAGATACCTTTTCTTTGTTAACTACCTGGTGCCGGCAGGCTAGAGGCAACTAGTCTTTAGTAAACGCCAGTTTTGCAACTGCCCTGCGTTGAATACCTTAGGCCAACGCTATGTAGCAAATGTGTTGAGAAAGCTGCCTAGGAGAAGCCGCGTAGAGGTAAATAACTTGTCGCGGCGCGGATAGTACTTGGTGGCTATCGCCCTATGGAGACTGTCGCGTAGCAACAGCATTGTCGGTAGCTGGATTGCGGCACCTGCCTTGTGACATATGCCGGCCGGGAAGCTGGCTTGTGTCAGCTTCCCTCGCGTTAACTGGCTAGCAGATACCGTTGTAGGAACGACCGTTTTGACAACTGCTACGCGACAACTGTCTTGTAGCAAATTTCTTGCAAGCATGTAGTACAGCTGCCTTTTGGCAACTGACCAGTGGCAACCTTCTCGTATCAACTGCTTTTCGGCCAACTGCATTGTAGCAGCTTTTTAAAAACTTTAAGCTGCTGCAAGGCAATTTCTATCAGGCAGTTTCTAATATGCAGCAACAATTAAGCTGTTGCCATCTAGCGGCTGTCACCTGGCAGCTCTCAGCACTCAAGTGTCATCAGGCCGTTGCCACTGCGAATGCTATTAGCGGCAGTTGCTGGCTGGTGATTACCACCAGGCAATTACCACAATGCAATTGTTGCAATTTACAAAATTGCCATATTGCTAGTGAAGTCTTCCACATGTCAAGTGTCAGTTGTTATCAAGAAGTGACCGCCAGGCAGTCGCACCAATACAGCTGGGATCAGAAAGTGCCATCTAAGCAGTTGCCATTTGGCAGCTTTCATGGAACAATAATCATCACCTAGTAGCAACATGACAGTTGCCATGAAGCAGTTACGACGGGAGAGCTACCATCGGGCAGTTGCACCCAGGATGTCTCCATTTTAACTTTAGCTTCAGGCACGTGCCATAATAGGTAATTGCCACGTGGTAGCTATTATTTGGCAAATGTGGGCACGCAGAATTTCTCAAGCAATTCATTGCTACCATGCAATTACAATTACGAATTCGGCGTCCAGCAGTATCTATCAGGTTGTGGCCGTAAAGAAGTTGCCATAAGACAAAAGCTCACCATGCAGCTGCAGCTAGGCAACTACTGGACGGCAAATGCCTCGCAGCAGTTACCTTCAAGCAGTTACAATGAAGCTCAGGCTTTAACCAATTGCCACCATGGGGTTGCCATGGGTAATTACCATTAGGTCGTTGCTGTCAAACAGTAGCCATGGGGTAGTTACTACTGAGCAGTTACATACCTCCAGAAAGTTTTTCCATGGGCCTGGAAAGATAACTCTTGCCAGATGACAGCTACATGTTGAAAAATTCGGCTTTGCTGATTAGCTCAGCCACTGTCACCGTGCAGTTGTCATCAGGCAATTAACGTCAGACAGTAGCTATCAGGAAGTTGCGGTGAGGCAGTTTCCGCCAGGCAGCAGTTTAATATGCAGTTACTACCGGTCTGGTAATTCTGTAGATTATTATTCTTATAGGTGTTGCTTTGTTCATTCTGCTTGTATTGATACCTAAAGGTGCCGTATTTCCTATAATATGGTACTACAAGGTATCAAGAGAAGTCTAATGAACCAAATTCCGACCTTCCAACCCGTGTATTAATACATGCCCGGTTACTAAATAATTTTTTAAATTAATACTTGATATTAATAATTTAGTTTTTAGGTAAAATTAATTTTTAAAAATAATCAGTACAAGAACTACTTACTTAAATTACCCGTACTAAAGTCAAAATTAAGTTTTATATTTTACCCAGGATGTACTTATTCAAATAAAAAATGGCAGTTACTTACAGTAATATAAAACAGAAAATGCAAATAACCTTGTAGCGGTTGCAATGGCCATGGCCTATGTATAAATCCCTGTACAATTTCAGACCCGTGTAGGTTTTACATTTTGACCTCGCAGACCCGTTTACTACTACAAGTCCGTGTACTATTACAAGCCTGTGGTCTAATATAGGAAATACGGTATTTTGGTATCTCGTGCGTTGAGCTGTTCAAAAATTTTATGGTCGCGATTAGCCCACTTTTTTCGTGTTTTTGCGGTTTTTCACTTGGGTTTAACATTTTACCTCCTCTCAAATCTGTCATATAGGTCGTACATTATGTGTAGGGTATCAAAATTTGCGCAATTTTTTTCTCTTTCTTTGGGTGCATGGTATTATTCTGTTTCCACCATGCCAGATAATGTTTTTGTCCCCGCCACTCCCTCTCCTTTTATCACGTTTTCCCTATAAAGCGCTTCAAGCTTGGCAGTTTGTACGCAACATTTCTTCAAGTTTCTCACCTTATATGAACTCCCTAGTTTATCATGCATCTTTTGATACCTTTTAATCGTTCTTGCGTTGCGCCGTTTAAAAGGAGTAGCGCTTCGCGCGTCCCCCTTTTTTCCCAGATTTTCTGTTTTTGGATTTTGAGAATCTCAATTTTTGGGCTGGGGTTGCCCGTTTTTGTAAATAGCCCCCTGGTTCTGTATTCCCCACGTCATTCTGCATCTATTGGTACTACTTGCACCTTTGTGCGACCAGTGGTTCAGGAGCTACGACTCAATATGTGCTGCGTCACACGCATTATGTTATAGATTGGACAGTTAATGTACAGCTTAAAATCATCTTTTGGTCCTATTTACATATAATTATTTGATTACTTACCCAGGCTGGCAACCGAGGTGGTTTATTTTGGAAGATGGCGTGCTATCGTATTACAAATCTGAAGAAGAGGTAGGACAAGGATGTAAGGGCTCTGTCTGCGTTACCGCTTGCGACATCAACGGTAAGCTAAAATCCACCAATTTAACATCAGCCCCAAGTGATTTTATTGCTTTCCACGGAGTTAAATTGATTAAGAATTGTTTGATAGTACTACCCGTTAAATGGCATTAGAGGCTATTAATAATTATTACAATTGAATGTCATTTTGATTTTTAGTGCATCCTACAGATAATCTTAGGCTGGACATTGTGATTCCGAGTGAGCAGCATATATACGTTAGAGCCGCCTCCACGACAGAGCGACAGCAATGGTTGGTGGCTTTGGGAAGCACCAAAGCACAAGGGTTGGACGTGAGAGGAAGGAAAACTTCAGGTACTGAATTGAAATCCATATTTGATTTTGAATTTTTAAACAACGTAATCATAAATCGCGAGACTAGTTTATATTATCCAAGAATAATTATTATTCTATGTATTTTAATATATGTTTTGCAACTTGGTTTAAAGAGTCTTTAGCCAGTCCGGATGCTATTAAGACCAAAAAATCTGAGTTGCGCTTATATTGCGATTTGTTGATGCAGCAAGTCCATTCAATCAAAGAAGCTTCGCAGTCGCAAGATGGTCCTGATATAAACGTAAAAAATCCATAACATGTATTTAACTTGAATAACATTAATGCCAATGCTGAGCAAGCACACTGTATATCGTCTGTGAAGAACCCAAATGACCCATATCCAATTTAAGCTACAATCAAAAGGTGCTATGTCATAAATAAAAAATGAGAAACAGGCGTAAAATGTTAATTAGGAGTTTTTGAAAAGTGTAAAATGTTCTATTAACATGTTTTTAAAAAGTGCTAAATGTTCTACTTACATGTTTTTGAAAAGTGTAAAATATTCGATTAACATATTTTTGAAAAGTGCAAAATATTCTATTTAAATGTTTTTGTAGATAGTGGATATTGTTTTTAGCTACAAATGGATATGGGTCATTTTGGTTCTTCACAGACGATATTGTTGTGCGGTTGGAGGATTTAACTGAGAAATGGTACATAAAATGTTAAAATTATTTTGTATTGCAGAAGCTTGATGAGTGTTCAAGTCTATTGTCAGCCACTTGTGATACTTTTATAAAGACGCTTGATGACTGTGTCAAAATTACGAATGCTGCCGCCAGCACGTATACCTCTACAATCTCACAACCTGTCCATGTGGTTCCTACTCAAAATGTGGGGAAGCTTCATCCTGCTAAATCCAAATCCATCATTCACTCTAACTCTAATTAAAATATTTCGTGTGTCTGTGGCGATTCCCAGTGCGACTCCACTTAATCTTCCAGTAGCTGTAGAGAGTGTTGTAATATTTACTACGATACATCGCAAAACCATATAGATAACTTTAGTCGCATATCAATGTGGATGACGGTGACCAAAAATTTGCATGACACACTCATTTTATACTTGGATAAAAAATTTAAATGTTTGCGAAATTAGAGTGAGCGCGCGGAAGGCGTACGGTTAAAAAAAGCACGGTTTAAATCAGTCGTTGTCGTTGTGGGAGTATCCATGATTTTTTGAGATCTGTTTCGCATGCCCTTTGCACAACTATAATTTATAAGAAGATGCTCATCTTTTTTTTTACAATCAATGTTCAGCATGATTTAGTGTACTAAGTAGTGATGCATTCCCGAAACATTTTAGTATTTAGTTATTTTTCGTTTTTCCAAAAACGTAATGCAATATAGGGAAGGAAGGTGCAAATGTAGAAAGTTGGATGAACCATTAAGTATTATAACAAATTTTAAAAGTATAGTAGTATCACACATTTATATAATATTTTTATTTATGATTAAATTAATAACTGTATTTCGGAAATACAAAAAATGTGAATATATGTAAATACCCAATTTTGTAATGTGTAATGTCGTCTGTGAAGAACCAAAATGACCCATTTCCAATTTATGCTAGAATTAAAATGAGCTGTCAAAAAGAAATACAGTAAATAAGATATGCTTACAATGCTAATCACGAGTTTCTAAAATGAGCAAATTGTTCTATTTATATTATGTTTTTAAAAAGTTAACAATGTCCTATTTACATGGTTTTTAAAAAGGTCAAAATGTTGTATTTAAGTGTTTTTGAAAAATGTAAAATGTTCTTTTTAAGTTTTTTTTTAAAGTGTAAAATGTCATATTTACACGCTTTTTGAAAAGTCCCCAATATTCTATGTAGGTACTTGGTTTTTGAAAAATGCACAAAGTTCTCTTTACATGGTTTTATGAACATGTTATTTTAATTTTTCCTGTAAATTATGCATTTTGTTTGAAACTAAAAATGGATATGGGTCATTTTGGTTCTTCACAGACGATATGCTGAATTATTTTTGTTCCAACTCTCATATATCCTGGTTGGTTGGTTTATTTCAAGAAAAAAACGAGTCATCGTGGTTGTCAGAATTTGCGCATTATTATTCTTTTACGCATTACTTAAGCGATTCATTTTGTAACCTTTTAGCGCCAAAGAAGACTAGTAAGTAAACAGTCGCCAGCTCATCTAATGTAAACAAAAATAGCCAAGTATGTAAAAACAATTCATCACATCTTGCAGTGATTTATATTTTAAAATTCACGGGTATTTACTTAAGTTAATCTCATGTTATTACTCGCAATTAATTATTATTTACGAAATGTGTGGGGGGAAAAAGTTAGTATTATAGGTGTAGCTAATGATCTGTAGTAGTTCCTTGTAAATTAGACGTGGAAAGAAAGAATACTAATTTCACTAGGAACTTAATGTTTGTTATCAATTAATTATTATCATGTATCTAATGGTAATATGTACTATCATTTAAGTAAGTGTTACCAACGAACCTTGAAGACTTATTTTTTGTATTACCAAAGATTACCCGCTCGTTACTCTGTCGCTATGATAATTTATTTAACCATTTCGTTTTCATACTCTCCAAAGTAACCGATTTCCATACGTACGAAATAGAAATAAATAGAAACATGTATTTTATGATGGTAACTCATCTCGCTAATCTTTAATTATTACTTGTAATTTTGCATTTAAAAGCCTTTTTATTTAGAATTATGCCATTTTGAAACGTGAGCTTAAAGATTTGGCGCACTATGAAGCTATTTTTTGTGAGATTTGACCAAGACTAACCACTTTTAGAACCATTTGTGCGTTTTGTTTGCTATATTGTCTCGTAATGAATGTGTTCAAAAAAGTTATAATATTTCCTTATTTTGACTGTGGGGAGTATGGGGACCAGCATTTGTTGTTTTTGTAGCTTAAATATCGTCTGTGAAGAACCAAAATGACCCATATCCAATTTAAGCTAGGATAAAAATGAGCTAATATGTGATAAAAACAAAATGCGAAACATGCGTAAAATGTTAATTAAGAGTTTTTGAAAAGTGCAAAATGTTCTATTTACATGTTTTTGAACAGTGCAACATTGTTGTTTTTACATATTTTTGAGTAGTGAAAAATGTACTATTTACATATTTTTGAACATTGCAAAATATTCTTTTTAAATGCTTCCAAGACATGTTTCAATATTTTTGTAGATAGTGGATATTGTTTTTAGCTACAAATGGATATGGGCATTATGGGCCATTTTGGTTCTTCATAGACAAGATAGTAGTAGTTTTTTTCAGGTTCTTTAATTTGTCCGAAATGAATCAACTATAACATTTACCTTCCGGGTTAAGTAGAGGGAATTAGTTTCGTTGGACAGAACATCAGAGGTGCTCGTCTCTCTCTTACTGGTTTGTTTCGTTCATTCATTGAAACGTTAGTACTATGATTAAAAAAGTATACTAGTGACTTCACAGCAGTGTACTTTAAGTGAGAGAAAGACAACTTTATTAAAATAAACTTGACACTGTCGTCCAACGACGATAGCCCAAAGGACTCAGTATACGTTAACACAATTTTGTTACATATAGTTTATGCTGTTTGATGTAATTATTATATATTAGATTGTTAAAATTATTATTCAGTAGGCACGCAGGAAAACAAATGATGCACACATATTTGAACTGATTTTTTCAAAACGGAGATCACGATGTCTTCAATAAGCGTACTACATTATTAACTCATTTTGATGCTTTAAATGTCGCATACAAAGACAACAAGGTAAACCACGAGACGAAACTCACATCTCACGTCCCACATCCCTTCATTTATTAATTTATGCATGAAATCAAAAGCGGAACTGCATTTCAACACAGTGCAGGAACAAAGTGTGCAATTAGCAGCATCCAAACAAAAAATTAAATTCACACCAACCCAATTACTAAGTAACACTGTGGGCTTTTAATTTTGCAAAGCCGGATTCTCTTGTTAATTGCAAATTCATATAATATACGTACTACATTATTGTAAAATATTTTTGCCTGCATAATTGTTTATTCGCGAGTCCCAATCACCATTAAAAAACTACTTGAGGTTATCTTGATAATTTATTTTAGCGGAAAATCCGAAATCGCTTGAAGTAGCTGTCCTTGGCTTGGCGTCGTGAGGCCTTTGTAATTTTTAGTGTCTCACCATTGAGTTTAAATACGTCTGTGTCTGGGCTGCTTTGCTTTAGGGATCGCACATAAATGATGTCATTGGTTGGGTCAATGGGTCTAGTCGGATAGTGATGACATGCCATGTTGAAGATAGCCGTTTACGTTTTGCTATTTTAAAGTCATGACATGGCACATAAGGAATATTTAAATGAATTTCGGCAGCTGGGTATGTTGGGACAAAATACAGAAAGTGCAGTTACATTCTTCAATTTTTTTGTGGCAAGTACTTAGACATAGATGAGCTGCAGTGCAAAATTTGGCAACAATCGAACACACCGTTTGTGCGCCACAAATTTTTATTTCCCAATATTTAACATTGCTCGAATGGCGAAAAAAGTATTTTTGATTGTGCTCCAAGGATAGCATTTTTCAACGTACTGGCCTAATTTGAATGTTAGTTTGCTCAGAATTAACTGGGCTTTCACCTCCATATGCGGAAAAAGGTCAATTTTTTCAAAACCAGTCGCGCGCGAATTTTCAAAAAACAAAAATTTTCAAAACATTTATTTTTTATTTTATTTTTAAATCATTGCCGACCGGTAGCTCCTACAATTCCTGTCCGATTTTCAAAAAAATTGAAGTTTTGTAATCTTAAGAACACTATCTATAAACTGACACCTAGGTTTTTGAAAATTCAAAAAAAAATCAATAAAATAAATATTGAATTTTTTTTTGGATCTTATAAAATAGAAATTTTTCCAAAATTAATTTTCAAACATTAAATTTTTGAATTTTCTAAAACCTAGGTGTCAGTTTATAGATATTGTTCTTGAGATCACAAAACTTCAATTTTTTTGAAAATCGGACAGGAATTGTAGGAGCTACCGGTCGGCAATGATTTAAAAATAAAATAAAAAATAGATGTTTTGAAAATTTATGTTTTTTGAAAATTCGCGCGCGACAGGTTTTGAAAAAATTGACCTTTTTCCGCATATGGAGGTGAAAGCCCAGTTAATTTTGAGCAAACTAACATTCACATTATACCAGTACGTTGAAAACTGCTATCCTTGGAGCACAATCAAAAATACTTGTTTCGCCATTCAAGCCATGTTAAATATTGGGACATAAAAATTTGTGGCGCACAAACGTTGTGTTCGATTGTTGCCAAATTTTGCACTGCAGCTCATCTATGTCTAAGTACTTGCCACAAAAAGTTTGAAGAATGTAACTGCACTTTCTGTATTTTGTCCCAACATACCCAGCTGCCGAAATTCATTTAAATATCCACTATGTGCATGGGGGTGAATGGGAATAGTGGTGATTTTGATGACATCATTTATGGAACCTCTCGCAGAAGTTGATGTAATTCTGGAGTGGCGGTGGTGAGAATACTCTTGAATTTTCGTATGGTTTTCCACGACACAAAATTACATTTCCACTCAAGAAGTCAGCTCATGTCAGCTGACTAGTGAGAAAGCTGTGTTTTGTAAGACATCGACGTTCGGCTTCGGGTTATAACAGGTGCTTTTTAAACTGTTTTTTGTTTACATTGAAAATCGGGTTTCGGGGTATTTAGTGAGGAGTGGGTGAAGTGATTAGTAGTAGTTACTGTGATAATTGTGTGTAAATCAGTTTTCATACACTGGTTTACCGTCTATCCTAATTGTGGGACATCCTAGTATGAACGCAGCGGCAGTACACATGTTTTATTAGATTTACCTATCAGATAAATTAATTTTGTTTAGATTAAACTTTCTTAGTATTTAATAAATTAGAGAGAGAACGACGATTTTAAACTTGACACTGTCGTCCAAGCGAAGGTAGCTCAAAAGGAATGTCTGTGAAAATAGAGTCATTTGCAAAATGTTCCAGCTAATTTGCACTAATCTGATATAGGTATATTAGGTATAGTATGCACTATGCGAAAACGAATCAAACTTTTTCTATACCTTGGTTTAACTATGTAACACCAAGACACCAAAGTCAGAATACATTTTCCTAAAAAAATTGAAATTTTTCGTGTTTCGAATTTAATTTAATGGGACTATACATTACTATAGTTGATAGTTGAGAGTACGAAGTACGGATTGCAATGCATATTTTCAGTTTTGTTGAGCCTCAAAGAACGGTTAACTATAATATGGAAAATCCTAAAAAGTATAATTGCCTAAAGATTTTACGCTTGAATGCAGAACAATAATTATGCTTATGTTTGGCCCGTTTGAAATTTTTAGACTATTTTTGACGTGTTCTGAATTACACCCAAGACAATTTTGTCGTGATGGGTTCTTTCCAAGGACAGATGGGTACTATTGATTCCGCTGGATGGATTTTTGGAACTATTATTGAGCAGCTAAACAAAGTTGAGGGAGCTCTTGCCCTAATTGGATTTTGTTACACCACAAAGTTAGTTATAACTCACGGTTGGAAAATAATTAAAGCTGCGCGATTGTATTTTTATGAACCAATGTTTGGTTCAAAACAAGACTGGGTGAAAGATTATGGAAGATGGGCGGGTAAGGGAGGTTTATTTACTTCTTTAAAATTATCTAGATAAGAATAGTATTATGGTTAAGGTGTTCCTTTAAACTGCATTACAAGTTGAATTGAGTATTATTGTGAATGTTTTTTTTTCGTAGGCTTTGTATGATTTTGAGTTAGGAGTTTTTTTTATACAATAAAAAATACTGTTTTCAGTTGTTACTGGAGCCACGGATGGAATCGGGAAAGAGTATGCTATTCAGTTGGCAAGTAAAGGGATGAACATCTTACTTCTTAGTCGTTCCATTGACAAATTGAATAAAGTAGCCAATGAAATATCTACCGATTATGGAGTGGAAACAAAGGTTATAGCAGTTGACTTCAGCGATGACTTGAAGATTTACGATAAAATTGCAGTGGAGCTAGAAAAAATTGAAGTTGGTTTATTAGGTATTTTATTCTTGTATATTTTTATTTTCATGGTGGTCCTTGTTCGTGGAATTGAGAATTTATTACATACTAATTTAAATACTCGAATTGCATAATTTATTCTTTTGTTTTAGTTAATAACGTTGGAGTTTTTCCCGCGTATCCAATGTACTTGACAGAAATGGATACTTCCGTCTTATGGCAACACGTCACAGTCAACGTGGGAGCAGTGACAATGATGACAAGGTTGGTTCTGCCCCAAATGGCTCAACGGAAGAGGGGTGGCATAATCAATATCTCATCTTCCGCCTCATTATGTCCGATGCCTTTAATCAGCACTTACAGCGCAACTAAAGTCTACGTGAATTACTTTTCTGAAGGAATCCGAAGAGAGTATTCAAAATATGGAATTATTGTTCAGTGCTTGCAGCCTTACTACATTGCTACTAATATGACAAGCTATAGCGACAGGATTGGAAAATGTTCATTTTTCGTACCGTCACCCAGGCAGTACGTCAGAGGGGCACTTTGCACACTGGGGAAGTCCGATTCGCTGGCTGGTTATTCTCCTCATGAACTTCAGGTGGGTAGTTAGGATTACGGTATACATATTTAATTAATTTTAATAATCAATCAGTGATTAATCATTTTCTCTTTTATTTTTTAGACTTATTTATCGAATACGATGCCAAGAAGTGTGTATATCAGCTTAGGTCATCGGTTGCAGACGGATCTTCGCAAAGAGGCTATGAAACCAAAGTCAGATTAAAATGAATGCGGATTCCAACTTGGTTACATTGCTTTTGTAAAAGTTATTATTTATGTTCATGAAGTATGTGTAAGTACATACATATCGCCTGTGAAGAACCAAAATGAACCAAAATGGCCCATTTCCATTTTTAGCTAAAACCAAAATCCACTATGTAAAAAAATATTGAAATATGTCTTGAAATTATTTAAATAGAACATTGAGCACTTTTCAAAAATATGTAAATACAACATTTTACACTTTTCAAAAACATGTAGGTAAATAAGTAGAACATTTTGAGCTTTTCAAAAACATGTAAATGGAAGTTTTTGAACTTTTCAAAAACATGGAACTAGAAAATTTTGCACCTTTTCAAAAACATGTAAATAGGACATTTTACATTGTTGAAAAACATGAAAATAGAACATTTTACCTTTCAAAAACTCATAATTAACATTTTACGCATGCTTCTCATTTTGTTTTTATCGCATAGCTGATTTTGATTCTAGTTTAAATTGGATATGGGTCATTTTAGTTCTTCACATAAGATATTTACTACGGCAACGTACAACTGTATTGGTGTAAAGGGTTAGACTTAATTAGACGCTATGTATTGAATTTTTTTACTTACAAATTTACTCGTTGTTGTAAGACTTTGGTGTGATTGAATTGAATGCACAAGTCAGAGTTTTTCAATTATGCAACATAGTGACTGATTAAAGTTTGTCGCCCTCTCACTCTCAGTGGGATTTTGTGATATTAATTTACTTGTCATTTTGTAACTCTTTCCACTACTTAATTTGTGTCCCAGAGAGGGAGGGTTTTGATCTAAAATGGTGCTCTTTGTACTTAGCAGTAAGTATGTAGTGAAAATTGCAAGTATTTAATTGCATTGTACGTAAATGTTACTTAACTTTTAGTATAAAATATAATGACATTGACTTGCTCAAATTTGTGTAGTCTATTTTTTAGTGATATTGTATTGATAAGGAAATAAAGACCCATTGACTCGTGATTTTTGGTTGAATACTCATTGTATTTAATTTAACAACTAGAAATATACATACCATATATCCTATAATAGTACGCGGGTCTGTAATAGTACGCGGATCTGAGAGGTCCAAATTTGGATAGTACGCGGGCGTACTATTATATGATATACGGTACAACTATTAAAAATATAGGTTTTGTTGTTACACAGTTGTAAATCTTCAAATCCGAAATTAGAATTAATTCCCGTTTATTTACTACATAGATGTTTACGCATTTAAAAAAGGTGACGTACTTACATAATAATACTACATCTTACAGGTAGGCTATATTTTAGAGAACTTGAACTTGTATAGAGGTTCCCTATTCAATACTTCTATTTCAAAACTACTTTACAATGGTGTTGGTTACATTCTATTTTGGAGGAGTTGTTACACTCCAATTGCACCCTGACTGAACAATATATTTATTATTGCGTATTGCGTGGTCGTTTTTCTACACGCGCGTATGCATCTCAAGTAGCAGGCTGGACCTGGAGCTTTTCCAGGAACAGTAGGCAACCGCTAATGAAAAGTCATAAATTTAACTTTGTGACCCAAAATCATCCCTTGTGCTACGCTCGGGTTCGGGCTCGGACACACACGTCATTACAGACACAGTATCCATATTTTCTCAACTCCAAGTTTCAAAGTGTACTTTCATTTTGTGCCGTCTCAAACGCATGAGGTACACACACACAGTTGCTTGTGACCTTTTCTCAAAACGCATGAAAAACATTTTTCTTTTAAAAAAAATCTTTTAGCTATAATATGGGTTCAGGATTTGGGTCTCCTTCCACTGTCAACTGCCGTCAATAATTGCATCCAGTTTATATCTGAATTTTGACCATAGGGCCGGATAATGCGGCCAGCGCATAGGAAGCACCCGCTGCGTAAATGCAAAATTTTGCACTTTTTGAAAACATGTATAAATAAAACATTTTGACTTTTTTAAAACATGAAATAAAATTATAAACACATTTAAAAAACATGGAAAATAAAAGATTTTCCACTTTTCTCAAAACATGTAAATAGAACATTGAGCACTTTTTTGAATCAAGTAAAAAGAGAATTTTTCACTTTTCTAAAACATGTAATCACAACATTTTGCTTTAACAAAGAAAACCATCAATAAAATCAAAAAATTGTGGTTTTTGTATGGAAACCAACTGCTGCCTAGAAGCAATTTATTCGTCCGGCCCTGATTTTGACGCTACTAGACCTCTAGAGATCTCTCGAACTTTCGAATTTGAAAAAGAAAAGCCTAAAATAATATGGGAAGCCAATCGGTAGTGTAGATGTGTGTATAAATAGTCGTTGAATTTTTGTTTGGAATTGCATAGGCGTGAGCGGGATCGGGGTAAATTATGCAGATCACCTACCTATGTTTATAGTGCTTATAGGTGGTCAAAGTCCAAGTAGAAATTGTAGTGGGTTGTGGTTTCGTGTGTCCATCTTTCAGATTCAGTTTGATCGATATGATGAGGGACGAGGGGGTTTGCCAATACGTGACAATTATCACTCATACATGGAGGGAGAATTGTTTACATACTTTGCATTGTGTCAAAAATGAAAATGCAAAAGAATGTCTGTAAATAAATGAGTGACTCCTGTCCTGATGGATCATGCCATTCCACACACAAGACAAAAAAAATAGCGGACAGTGGTCTTTAAAACCCGTAATGGTGACGACGAGAGTCCTATGTTTGGACATGGACATGGAGCGACAGAAATTCTTTGATAATCACCAGGGCCAGATAATGCGGCCAGCGCAGGCAGCCACCGCACCGCTCCTTGAATTTTCTCAAAACATGTAAATGGAGCATTTTGCACTTTTCAAAAATATGTAAAAAAGAATATTGAGACTTTTCAAAAACATGGAAATAAATTTTTTTGTACACTTCAAAAAAATGGAAATAAAACATTTTCCGCTGTTCTCAAAACATGTAAATAGAACATTTTGGACTTTTCTGAATCAAGTAAAACTAACATTTTGCACTTTTCTAAAACATGTAAACACAACATTTTGGTTTACCAAAGAAAACCAACAATAAAATAAAAAAATGGTGTTTTTTGTATAGAAACAAATTGCTGCCTAAAACCAATTCCTTCTTCCGGCCCTGATAATCACTCTTGTTGATCCACATGCTGAGCCTCAATGAGAGTGATCATAACCATAACCATACACTCCTCGAAGCATTGTTCCCCATCGATTCTTCACAATAAGTGTCTTTTTGGCTGGCATTCAAGAAGCAAGTGTCATTGTTGAGAATTTGAGGAAGGGTTAAATTTAAAAAGCGCTTTCCCCGCATCTCTCCTGTCCTGTCCTGTCCTGTCCTGTCCTACGACTTTTGAGCCTATGGGTCAACATGGATTTGGATGCGTTTATTCAAAATAGACGTAGGTGGAGATGTATTATGACTCAGTACAGTGTCGTGAACGGGAACGGGACTGAGGAGGTGTTAACCAGAGTGAGAATTTCCCCTCATAAATTCATCAAAATGGAATGATTGAATAGTTTATCAGTTTATGAAAGGTCCTGCACTACACTGTACATATGCGGGATGAGATTTAGTTATAGCCATCGTCATTAGTATTGTGGTCTGCGTCCAAAGCCAACTCCAAAATCCCAAGAGTGAACTCATTGACAGGCAGGACAGTGGACTGGATGAAGGAGCATCACTGAACTCACACAACAGACCTTTGACAAGAGGTGTCATTTACACTTTATAGTATACCAGATACAGAGAAGGTCTTTCCTTCATAGTCCATATAGTAGCTTAGTACTTGGTATGCATAGAGGATCCATTGTACATACTTCGCACAATAAAGTGTTCAGGAACCCAGAGTGCACATACATACAAGGGGCGTTGAAATATTGAAAGATTTACAACGGTTCAATCTTTCCATTCCACTCCACAGATTGTAAATATGAGGATGCGATGGTGAGACGTGGAGTAATAAAATACTAATGTCAAGTAATTCACATTAGCTCTCTTTTATTGGGGTTTTATCTCGTCTCAAAGACCAAGACGAGCCACTTAATAAATCTCGCTCTCAACATTGGTCCGCATCTGTAGGACACAGATCACATCTTATCCTTCTCCTTTTTTTATTTTCCTATTGAATTGACTGCGTCGTGTTTCGTTGTGGTAAAAGTAGTGTGGAGGTTCCGGCTCCGGCTCCTGCCCTGGTTTCACGATACCCGGTACTCGCTCCGCTGTTTAATTTGCTTTTAATTGCATACAAATATGACTACGAAGCCATGCGGTAACTATATAGATATCGTGTGTGATGAACCAAAATGACCCATATTCCAACTTAAACTAGAATCAAAATCAGCTATGTCATGAAAACAAAATGAGAAACATGCGTCAAGTGTTAATTAGGAGTTTTTGAAAAACGTTAAATTTTCTGTTTTCATGTTTTTCAACAATGCAAAATGTCCTATTTACATGTTTTTGAAAAGGTGCAAAATGTTCTAATTCCATGTTTTCGAAAAGGTACAAAATGTTCTAATTCCATGTTTTCGAAAAGGTGCAAAATGTTCTAATTCCATGTTTTTGAAAAGGGGGCAAAATTTTCTAATTCCATGTTTTTGAAAAGGTGCAAAATGTTCTAATTCCATGTTTTTGAAAAGGTGCAAAATGTTCTAATTCCATGTTTTTGAAAAGGTGCAAAATATTAATTCCATGTTTTTGAAAAGTGTAAAATGTTCTATTTACATGGTTTTGAAAATTGCATAATATTCTATTTAAATGCTTACAAAAGAAGAATTTCAGTATTTTTGTAGATAGTGGATATTGTTTTTAGCTACAAATGGATATGGGTCATTTCGGTTCTTCACGGACGATATGTTTTGAGGTAAACGAGGAGTAGATAGGAGCTTGATGAGGAGATTTGAGAGACTGCCTTTAACTGTAGTCGGAGTGAGAGATTACACGAATCTCGAGATCTCGAGAAGGGAGGACGTTCCTGTGCGTGGACATTGGTTGGACTGTACTGCAAAGTGAAGAGAAGACTCGAAAGTGGAAAGGAGACACGACCATGTTGAATGTTGAACCGGAGGTTGGGATCCATTTGGGAGGTCCTCTGTTTCTGTTGAGTCGTGACACTAAAATCGCGAAAAATCCTCATCACTAAATCGGCTTCCTCAGATAATGTGAATGGAATGGGCACGCCTCGACCTTTTCACTTCAAATAATTATCATCTTCTTTCTTTTTTCTTCTTGTTCTTCTCTCCTCCTCAGTCCATCTCCACACAACGACAGCCACGACCTGCTCCTCTCAACAAATAAGATGCAAAGCACAACCATCATTTTTGAATTTATTTCATTTACTTCCCTCTCGCCGTGTCATTCATTCCCTCAGTCAGTTGCATTTGAATTTGAATTTTCCTATTTAATTGTAAGAATTTTGGCATTCAGTTGGCCGGTACTGGTGCCTATACTCTCGGATTCTCTCTGCTTCTCCAATAATTCCACCAGGGCCGGACGAAGGAATTGGTTTTAGGCAGGAATTTGTTTCCATGCAAAAACCACCATTTTGATTTTAGAGATGGTTTTCTTTGGTAAAGTAAAATGTTGTATTTACATGTTTTAAAAAAGTTCAAAATGCTCCTTTTTACTTGATTCAGAAAAGTGCAAAATGTTGTATTTACATGTTTTGAGAAAAGCGCCAAATGTTTTATTTCCATGTTTTTGAAAGGTGCAATAACTTTTATTTGCATGTTTTTGAAAAGTCTCAATATTCTTTTTACATATTTTCGAAAACTGCAAAATGTTCCATTTACATGTTTTTTTTTAATCCAAGCAGCGGGGGCTGTCTGCGCTGGCCGCATTACCCGGCCCTGGATTCCACATATACTGGTAGAAACATGAGAGACGGATATTCGTTAGTATGCAGAAATAATGTATGTTTCCTACTGCTTTTACTCAAGGAACTTAAATCTCTCAAGACTCTTGAGGAAAATGACTGACTATAATTTTCATTAAAGAAGCAGAAAATTTTATTGGAGTCTAAATCATTGGAACACGACGGAGAAGAAGAGTCGCATTTATTCGTGTAGCAGCTCCTGGGCCTCGGCTCTCGTGATCTCATGTCGCTCCTTCCACACAAGAAGTCAAGGAGCCAGAAATGCAAAACATGTGTAAAGCAGCTACTCAACTCACATTTTCAGTGTGACTAAAGAAAAAAGAATTAAAAGACTATGCGCTGTCTATGAAAATGTAAAGTGGAGACCAACCAGTTGGAAGACTAACTATAACTACAACTAGGCCTAGGCAGTAAGGATGGGGAGGCGGATTCGGTGACTCACTTATTCATTACTCTGCTCAGGCCCGGATCCAGGGGGTGGGCACAGGGGGTGAGGGTATTTGCCCACCTCGAAATGAATTTTTTAACATAGGCTATAGTATAACATAGGGGCAATTAAACCAAGATGGGCGACGAACACTACAAAATTAAAATATAGCAAGTTCCTGAAAGCATGTAAATACAATATTTTCCACTTTTCAAAAGCATGAAATAGAAAATTTTGCACTTAAAAAAAACGTCAATAAAATATTTTGCACTGTTCATAAAACATGTAGGTATATATAGAATATTTTGACTGTTCAAAAACATGCAAAATAAATATTTCTGTACATTTCAAAAACATGGAAATAGAATATTTTGCACATTTAAAAAAACAAGTAAATAGAACATTTCGTACTTCTCAAAAACACTGAAATGAAGCATTTTGCACTGTTCATAAAACATGTATATAGAATATTTTGACTGTTCAAAAACATGTAAAATAAATATTTCTGTACATTTCAAAAACATGGAAATAGAATATTTTGCACATTTAAAAAAACAAGTAAATAGAACATTTCGTACTTCTCAAAAACACTGAAATGAAGCATTTTGCACTTTTCAAAACCTCATAATTAACCATTTCACACATTTGTTTTTTCTTGACATAGCTCATTCTAATTCCAGATTAAATTACATTCCGACCATTTGATTCTTCACTCACACTCTGTATATCCCATCTATAAAATATTTCTTTAGATCCGCCCCTGACTGTGCTGTAGGTGGAAGTGTGAGCGGATGATAGTGATAGACCACAGTTTCGGACTGTGAATTAAATGACAGAAATGGACGGACTGAACACGTTGACCGCCACCGCTGGATTTGGATTTGGATTTGGATTTGGGAAGACTCACCCTATGCACACATTCCTTTGAGGGGTGAGAGTATCGGATTTTATCTATTCAATTGTGTGACACCACTTGTCAATGGAATTAAACGTGTACACAAGGAGAGAGAGATGGATCAGAGTGGACATGACATGTAGAGATCTCGCACGTAGGTCTGGCCGGACTCTGTCCTCTTCCGTCATCAGTTGACTGGCTGCGGTGGTCGTGTGGACTGGTACTGGTGGACGTTGACGTTGACGCTGACGTTGCTGTGACGCTGACATGGCAGCTAGGAAGTCAAGTACGAGACGAAGGAGGCAGTCGTCTCTTTTCTAATTTCCTAAATACATATGTGTGTGTAGTCGTAGCATTATGAGTTATCAGTCCGAGTCCACTTCTATAAGGCTGGTTAACTCCAAATGTTTCCGTGGCTTAAATACCTGTGGCCAGAAGACGCACATGTAGAGCATAGGGATTATTATAATGGGATAATGTGTGGACTGATAGGACTGTAAACAAAGGGATGATGATATGTGTAGTAAACTGGGTGAAGTGCTCGAGAAGAAGAAGAATTATTTTACTTTTACTTGTTTGAATTTTGGGAAGTAAATGAGAGTCAAATGAATGGTTAAACTCCTACGCCTTTCAGTCACACAGCAAGACGCATCCCACCAAACTGACCACTATCATCTCGGCCACACACGAAGACCCAGACTCTGTCCATAGTCCATTCCAATTCCCTGGGCCCATAGTCTCTCTCTCTCTCCACACAAACAAATGCCCAAATGGCTATAGGATGCCATGTAGCATATCCTTACTATGTACATATGGCTCCGTCTTGAGAAAAGAACTACCACCAAGAGCCACAGTTTAAGAGCGTAACAACATGAACCAAACCATCGTCACTTTTTAAATTAATTGCCGTCTTTTCTATGTATTTCTTTTCTTCTCTTTCTACTCGGGCTCAACTATCCTCTGTCTTCTCACCAAGACTAACAACCAACATGGACGCCCAATCGGTCTCGGTCTCGGTCTCGGTTTCGGGTTCGGTTTCGGGTTCGGTTTCGGGTTCGGTTTCGGGTTCGGTTTTGGTATCGGGATTCCACTGTCTCGTCCAACTTGTGATTCTGACCAGGGCCGGACGCCGGATAATGCGGCCAGCGCAGAGGAGAAAATGTAAATGGAACATTTTGCACTTTTCAAAAATATGTAAAAAGAATATTGAGACTTTTTAAAAATTTGCAAATAAATTATTTTGTACATTTCAAAAACATGGAAATGAAACATTTTCAACTTTTCTCAAAACATTTAAATAGAGCATTTTAAACTTTTCTGAATCAAGTAAAAAGAATATTTTTCACTTTTCTAAAACATGCAAATACAACATTTACCACTTTTCTCAAAATATGTAAATAGAGCATTTCTCACTTTTCTGAATCAAGTAAAAAGAACATTTTGCACTTTTCTAAAACATGTAAATACAACATTTTGCTTTACCAAAGAAACCCATCAATAAAATCAAAATGGTGATTTTTGTATGGAAACAAATTGCTGCCTCAAGGCAATTCCTTCGTCCGGCACTGATTCTGACTATATAATTCAGCAGTTGGCAGTTTAGTTGGGGGGAAGGAAGCAAGTTATTTTAAATACAATTATTAATGTGTTGAAACTCTGAAAAATTGATTTGAATTTAGTTCAAAAATAGCCATTTAATTAGAAGCTACACAAAACTCTCCATTAGGACTATCAGTATCAGTATACACCGAGGAAGTTTAAAATATTTTTTTACACACAAAGGAAAAGAGAGGCGCTTTCGAAAAATGGTAAAATGAAGAGCGAAGAAAAAAGCAGGGGTAAATATATGGGCTAGAGAAAATGTAGTTTATGAAATTACAATATTTATGTATGGAATAGCGTGACAAAATAACCGAGCTGTGCATTGCACGATCTACTTGTGTAGGTAGGTATATATCTCTTATTTGCACAACAGTCCTTCTACATGTATGGGGAATGAGTAAATAATGCATAACATGTCATGCTATAGTTTATTGTTTGTTCCTTATTTTTTTTTGTTCATTTAAAAGGAAAGAATGGTGGTGTGTTAGTGTTGGTCGTTGTCGTTGGCTGATGTTGTGTGTGTAGGACGAGGAAGTCTTCACTTTTTTGTTCGGGTCAAAATATAGTTTTAAAAAAAAATAATAATTGTGACAAAGTCAAAGAAAAAGTTGTGGGCTCTGTAATGAAATGGCATTTAAAATAAGGAATAATCACAATTTCTCGCTCTCTAATCACTGGGCCTGGGGGAGGAGGGAGCCTAAAAATAAAGTTGGATTTAATTTTGAGTCCCTAATTGTCAGTTGAGCCGCTTAACGATAAACAATTACTGTGCGTGATGACCGTCTCGTTATGGAGTGTGGAGTGTTGTTTGCATTTATGAGAACCGTCCAGTGCCAAGTGCCAGGGCCAGTGCCAGTAAATGGCCATGCCTCTCTCTCCTATATACTTATCATATATATTTGAATTTGACTTAAAAACTCTCTCTCCCCGGAATTACGTTTACGTCTATTTATCTAAAAAGCTCGCGGAATTTCTGAATACTCAACTTGACCAAGTAGAAGCTCAGAAGGCATGCACCACCTCCGTCTCAGTCCATATTTACTATTCAAATTACGACTCTTTAAGGCTCAACTTTCCATCAATTCCCGATTTCCAATTCATACCTCAATTTCAATCATTATTTTTTATAACTTTCCTGTAGACTGTAGACTGCATCGGATTTCAATTTCAATTTAATTCCCTATATTGTAAGTGAGCGGTAACGCTGGTTTTATTTAGGAATGTATTTTTCATCAATTTAATACCCGGAAAAGGAAATAATGTTGAAATTACGAATGTACTATATCGTCTGTGAAGAACCAAAATGACCCATATCCAATGTAAGCTAGAATCAAAATGAGCTGTGTCATAAAAACAAAATGAGAAACATTCGCCAAATGTTAATTAAGAGTTTTTGAAAAGTGTGAAATGTTCTAATTCCATTTTTTTGAAAAGGTGCAAAATGTTCTAATTCCGTGTTTTCGAAAAGGTGCAAAATTTTCTGATTCCATGTTTTTGAAAAGTGTGTTCTACTTAAAATGTTTTTTAAACATATTTTTGAAAAGTGCAAAACGGTCTATTTCAATGCTTTCAAGACAGATTTCAATAATTTTGTAGATACTACATATAGTTTCTAGCTTAAGAACTGGTAATGGGTCATTTTGCTTCTTCACTGTCGATATGTCTGTTGAGTACTAATAACTATCAATACTAATAACTATTTGGAGGGAATCCGACCCGGGAAAGTTGAGCGTTCGTAAACGCGTACGCTGTGTATCTTGGATTTTGTTGAAGACTTTCGGAATACATTTACAACTTTGTTTGAGTGTGTTGTATTTAGTGGCAGTGCTTTGGGAGTATAAATGGTTGCGTTGTAGTAATGATTGGAGGCGTTGCGACTGAGTGGATCTGCTCCGAGACTTTTCCGTCTGAATTCCGCGTGTGAAATATGAAGTATAGACTCTGCCTCAACGGCCTCCACTTATCGTTCATAACAATTGACAAAGTGACAAATGTTAATTTCCCCGAGCACGTGTGCTTGGCGTTGGCGGTGGTTGGTTTTGGTTTTGGTTTAACGGAGGCATGGGGCTCAAGGTGTCATTTGTTAAGTTGGGCTCCTCGCATCTCTGCACTCTGCAATGGTGCGAAACAAAACTTTTAACTGGGCTCGTTCCTCTTCTTCCTCCGTGCACACCACCAATGCCAATGCGTCTTCCACAGACACAAAACCGCATCTTCATTCAGTATTTTTATCATTCTAATAATACGGAAGGACGTGCGTACAACATCCCTGAGCTGTGTGTAGCGTTGCGGGTGACATGCACAGAGAAACATATCCTCTGTGAAGAACCAAAATGACCCATATCCACTTTTAGCTAAAAACAATATCAACTATCTACACAAATATTCAAATATGTCTTGAGAGCATTTAAATACAACATTGAGCACTTTTCAAAATGTGTAAATAGAACATTTTGCACTTTTCAAAAACATGGAATTAGAACATTTTGCACCTTTTCAAAAACATGGAATTAGAACATTTTGCACCTTTTCAAAAACATGGAATTAGAACATTTTGCACCTTTTCAAAAACATGGAATTAGAACATTTTGCACCTTTTCAAAAACATGGAATTAGAACATTTTGCACCTTTTCAAAAACATGGAATTAGAACATTTTGCACTTTTCAAAAACATGGAATTAGAACATTTTGCACCTTTTCAAAAACATGGAATTAGAACATTTTGCACCTTTTCAAAAACATGGAATTAGAACATTTTGCACCTTTTCAAAAACATGGAATTAGAACATTTTGCACCTTTTCAAAAACATGGAATTAGAACATTTTGCACCTTTTCAAAAACATGGAATTAGAACATTTTGCACCTTTTAAAAAACATGGAATTAGAACATTTTGCACCTTTTCAAAATCATGGAATTAGACATTTTTGCACCTTTTCAAAAACAAGAAAATAACATTTTACACTTTTAAAAAACTATTATGAGGCAAGCTAATTATTAGTTAGCAGACAATCTGACCACCGCAGTATGACCGAAAAATAATGTTGTAGTTTTCTTTATATTGATTAAGGTACGGCGACCGGTTTCAAATATTTATTTCAATTTTCATCAGGCTGTAAGATACAAATAGTAAATTTTAGGTCCATGGTACAGATATAATACAGATATACTATTCAATCATCATGATAATATTTCAATATTTTAATATTTTACAGCTAGAACGTGTAGTAGGAACTTATAATAGTACTCAAGTCAGAATTAAAAGTTATTGTCAAATAAAATAAAAGCTCAGATCATAAGTTATTGAAATGAAGTAAACAGAATTAAAATGAATTAAAATGAAGCGGTTCATGGATAATAAATAAACAAATATGGTACAAGTTTTAGAGAATAAACTATATTACACAAATACGAGCAACTTGTAACGTAAATTTGAAGGTATAATATTGTAAATAATAATAATAATCTCGAAGTAACAGGTAGGAATTAATACGTGAATCATATTATATACATATTTGGGGTGCGGTTCTGTATGGTTTACATTACTCGAAAAACAAATTACATGGTTTAATGTCTATACTGAATAAGTACAAATTATGACATTACAAAAATGATTAAAATATAACTTATTTTAACAAGTAATTAACTAATTTACCCGAGAGATCCATGGTATAACAGTAGAGACGGAATAATGTGTGTGTTAAAGAGGTTTTATCCAGTAAAATATGAAAAAATTAAATTATTAATTAGTAGTATTTATAACATTTACTGTTTATTCGTCCGAGCTGCTATTGGAACTGAAGGTTCGCGCTTATGGACTCAATGATACTGTTGTTTCAGTCCTACTAGTTAGTCATAGTAAGACTAAGTAAGTACTTAAGTATATTACTCTAAAACTCGAAAAATCGTAGAACAAACTCGCAGAAAAACCAAAAGTACAGGTAGTAGTAATAATTATTATTCGTTTTTCATGGAATAATAAGTAATATGATATTTGTAAGGAAATGCAATCACAAAAAATACAATCACAAAAAATAATCCGAAAACATCAAAGAAATAGCATTCTCCCAACACGGACCCCCGTGTGACTAGCTTACCCCGTACTAACACAGAGCCAAGTAAGCCTTTAAGGATATAGATCGCCACATATGTGGAGAGTTAAAGTGGTTAGTAAGTGGAACAATATTTGATGGGGTAAAAATTATCATGTGACGCATGTTTCTCATTTAGTTTTTATGACATAGCTCATTTTGATTCTAGCATCAAAAAACGCACTATCTTCGATAGTGACAATACAACTATTGTGTCATTCTTGTGTATGTGCGTATCAATTTGAAACATGAAATAAAAAACTATCATAATAATAGTAGCATAAATTGGATATGGGTTATTTTGTTTCTTCACAGACGATATGAGCTCGATCTATGGATGCCGACATAATTATTATTACATAATAATTATTACGGGATTTTTATACTCTATGTAATTTATATCACTAGTCATCATCGTTATTGCTCCCATTTAATCCCAGCGATTATTTAATTTCTCCCTTACGTCATATCTAGGAAAAGTTTCAAAATGGGGGACTGGACTGTGTTATAGGGAATCACATTTTTGAGGAAAATGCAAAACTCCTTGAAGAACGTACAGCGCAGCGCCTTTCTTTATCCTAAAATAGAAATAATGAGGGTGATCGTATTTATTTACTTTTACAAATCCTGTGTCCAAGTTGGAGCATGTTGCCACAAGAACAGGAGCTTAAGAACGGTCAACAAAGTGTCTAGTTGCACCAAGTATATGATCGATCGCTGGCTCAAAGGTGTCTCATTCTTGAGAGACGTGCTTCGGAATTCGGGATTGACGATAGCGGAGCACGGGACAGGGAAGGAAATACTGATAATGACATAAGTAAAAAAAAATGTCAAGAAAACAAAAACGAGGGTCAAGAAAGTCAAGATGAGTCTTATCGTTAGTCCGATGTCCGTTGCCGATGCGGATGCCGATGCCGATGCATATCCACCTGACTATGTGACTGGAGGCAGATGGGATGACGACGAGGGAAACAGGAAGAAAACAAATGGGCAGCTTACTCTGGACTCCGTATTTACCAACAACCTACGTTTCAACTTCAACTGCTTAAACTGGAGCAGATCACAGGGAGAAGTTTACAAATGGGCGAGTGATGCCGACAGAAGTCGCTGGATAATCACAAGTTCAGAGTCTCCTTAAGGAAGGGAAGTGTACATTTACATTTAGTCTGATTTCTGTGGATCTGTATGTATGGAATTGGAATGAGTGACTGGGACGTGGTCAGTCGTTTCGCATCTTTTGAATGCTACGGGAGCATCGAAGTTCGGGCAGAATGTGGATCTGTAGAGAGGATCTAAAGGTTGACGAGAATGCAGGGCCGGATAAAGTGGTCAGCGCATAGGCAGCCCCCGCTGCTTGAATTTTCTCATAACGTGTAAATGGAACATTTTGCAGTTTTCAAAAATATGTAATTAAAATATTTTGAATTTTCAAAAACATGCAAAATAAAATTTTTGTGCATTTCAAAAACATGTAAATAAAACATTTTCCACTTTTCTCAAAACATGTAAATATAACATTGAGCACTTTTCTGAATCAAGTAAATAGAACATTTTGCACTTTTCTAAAACATGTAAATACAACATTGAGCACTTTTCTGAATCAAGTAAGAAGAACATTTTGCACTTTTCTAAAACATGTAAAATACAACGTTTTGCTTTAGCAAAGAACCCGTCAATAAAATCTAAATAGTGGTTTTTGTATATGGAAACAAATTTCTGCCTAAAGGGAATTCCTTCGTCCTGGCCCTGCGAGAATGTGATTCCATAAATACACAAAATCGGGAGTAGAAGTGAGTGGCTAAGGACGAGTAAGTTTGTGAGGGACGAGGCGAGGGGAGCTGGGAAACAAAGTTGGATAAATGAGTAACATTCAAGTTTGGTTTCATCTTCTGGTTGTGACATTAAAGCTCATGTTGCAGGAGAGAGAGATGTCGGAGTTATGTGGTGAGGGCTGCGTGCATATTGGGTCACCCTTATAGGCTACAGGGCCGTGCATACTCGGAGTAGATGATCTGCACTACTCGTTCTCTTGAACGTGTCAACTGGGATCGGGTTGATGGTTGGAGAAGAAGTGCTCGTGGTCAGAGAGGCATGTAGTGAGCGAGTCATGTTTGTCCGTGTCACGAACCTTCCTCTTCCTTGTAGATTGAATTACCAGAACAAGATTTGAGCACAAGTCTCCCTCCGCTCCATGGCACTTCTCCACTTCTCGCCCTCGTATCATCAAGACTTGCCGCTCCAGCTCCAGCATCTCATCCCACAACGTCGCAGACAGGGACTAAACACTCCGAGTCCGCAGCTAAACAAACCAAAGGGAACATCTCAAGTCTCAAGTAAACGCGGAACAGATAGACTCGTTTAGAGCTTAGATCTTCCCAGGACCGGATAATTCGGCCAGCAAAGGGAGCCCTCACCGCCTGAATTTTCAAAAATATGTAAATGGAACATTTTGACTGTTCAAAAACATGTAAATGGAACATTTTGACTGTTCAAAAACATGTAAATGGGACATTTTGACTGTTCAAAAACATGTAAATGGAACATTTTGACTGTTCAAAAACATGTAAATGGGACATTTTGACTGTTCAAAAACATGTAAATGGAACATTTTACAATTTTCAGAAACATGCAAAAAGATTATTTTGACTTTTCAAAAACACGCAATTCAAAGGTTTTGCACATTTCAAAAATATGGAAATAAAACATTTCCCACTTTTTTCAAAACGTGTAAAAAGAACATTTTGCACTTTTCCGAAACAAGTAAAAAGAACATTGAGCACTTTTCTCAAACATGTAAATACAACATTTTGCTTTACCAAAGAAACCCATCAATAAAATCAAAATGGTGATTTTTGTATGGATACAAACTGCTGCCTAAAACCAATTCCTTCGTCCGGCCCTGGATCTTCCCTATGTTCCATATTCCACGGAGCTGTGATATGCAGTAAATGCTTGACTGCCTGTAGCCGTCTCCTTAGCCCGTACCCTACTTCCATTTCCGAGAATGCCATCACTTGAGTATTGACTAATACCCATTATGACTTTTGGCTTCCCTACATCGCTCCATATGATCGCTCACCGTATGAATAGACGTCTCATAAAATGCTCACACAACCGAAGCTGCTCAGTCTACTCGTCCACCAGTACGAGTCCAGTCCCAGTCCCTTGGCTACATCATCATCCAGAAACTTCCTCAAACCCAATGCACTAGCAACACTCAACGGGAACGGCATCTCCTCATTTCGGCCTAATTGAAATGACGTTGACAAAGCGTCTCTCTCCATGATGGAGATTAGTGTGCGTGAGGCGGTAGTCCCATGCCTCGGCCTCAGAGTCGTAGCCGCTCTGTCTAGAAAGGAACAAGAGACGACTAACGAACTGCGCCAGTTCATCCCAAAGTACTACACATCTCAGAAGACACTGTGCCCTCGTACATTGTCTTAGCCATTCAAATCCTCTCCCAACTACGGCTATTTTAGTCTTCTCTATTTATCAAGTCCATTATTTCCACGTTAAACTTCCTCTGGATATTTTCATGTGAGGTCCAGCGTTAATACAGTATCGCAATGTAAATTATGAATGCTAATCTAAAATGTTAGATGACAAATTAGAATTATTACTACAGAGAAATTAATGGAGGTAGGGTGCTAAGCTTGTTGCATGGGTACAATGATTCGGAAAAATCCCGTTGACCAGTGCGAGTGCAGGGCCGGACGAAGAAATTACTTTTAAGTAGCAATTTATTTCCATGCAAAAACCACTATTTTGATTTTAGCGATGATTTCCTTTGGTAAAGCAAAATGTTGTATTTACATGTTTTTAGAAAAGTGCAAAATGTTCCATTTACTTGATTCAGAAAAGTGCTCAATTTTCTATTTACATGTTTTGAGAAAAGTGGAAAATGTTTTATTTGCTTGTTTTTGAAAATTTCAAAATGTTCTTTTTACTTGATTCAGAAAAGTGCTCAATTTTCTATTTACATGTTTTGAGAAAAGTGGAAAATGTTTTATTTGCTTGTTTTTGAAAATTTCAAAATGTTCTTTTTACTTGATTCAGAAAAGTGCTCAATTTTCTATTTACATGTTTTGAGAAAAGTGGAAAATGTTTTATTTGCTTGTTTTTGAAAATTTCAAAATGTTCTTTTTACTTGATCCAGAAAAGTGCTCAATTTTCTATTTACATGTTTTGAGAAAAGTGGAAAATGTTTTATTTGCTTGGTTTTGAAAAGTGCAAAATGTTCCATTTACTTGATTCAGAAAAGTGCTCAATTTTCTATTTACATGTTTTGAGAAAAGTGGAAAATGTTTTATTTCCATGTTTTTGAAATGTGCAAAACAAATTTATTTGCATGTTTTTGTAAAGTCTCAATATTGTTTTTACATATTTTTGAAAGCTGCAAAATGTTTCATTTACATGGTTTTTGAAAATTCAAGCAGCGCAGCGGGGGCTGCCTGCGCTCGCCACTTTATCCGACGCCGGCCCTGGCGAGTGGAGTGTTTAGTGGGCTACGCACTGCTCCACATTGACGGCCACGGCCTTCACATATGCGATGGAGTATGAGACAATTTTCGTCGTCAATAAGAGTGACTTGCAAAAAAAAATTAGAAGAAGACGAAAGTGAGCAACAAGTCCTGTACGTCTCTGTCTCTGTCCGTACTGAAGGTGTGACTCATAGAGATGATTGTCTTCATATTATGAGCTCCTGGAACTGGAACTGGAACTGGAGAAGAAGCTGAAAAAAGGAATAAAAGTGAGACGAGAAAAAACTAAAAAAAAAGTTGGATCGGCGGCTTATCTCTGGATTCTAGATTGACTATGTATCTCTCTCATTCCACTTGTCCCTCTTTTATTTCTATTTCTCCACTTGTCTTGGAATGATTGTCTTGGACCTGGATTTGGATTTGGATTTGGATTTGGAGTCCAGCTCCTTCATTTCTTTCTTTTCTGTTTAAAAATTTTTAGTTCTCACGGTTCGCCTGGACTGTCGGCATAAAATACGACATGCCAATCATCGCTTGGCAAAAGGGCAACAAGTCAATAATTACCATCGTTATTTCTTTGGTTTCGTCTCTAAAAATCTGAAGCCTCTTTTATTGCCCCTATTGCCTTTTATGTCCCTATAGCCTTCACCATCCAGAGCTTTTTCCACCGAGAGGCTCCATTCAAAGTACATATCAGTAATAGCGGACGAGCTTGGGTAGGTAGGTACATAAGGAAGTGAGCTGCTTCTTCACTACAGTAAAACTATCTATTCAAGGGGACTATACCAAGGAAGTCCTGGGAGAGCATAAGGAAATATTATGGTAGTGGGATCCACAAATCTCCAGCTATGAAACTAATGGTTGCAATATAAACCATGCAAATTTATTTTACCCAGGTATCCGTACGCACCTGCCCTTCCCTCCACTGCCTCTGACCTAAGACTTCCATAATTCCTTGCCCTCATTTCCATGTCTACTATTTCAGTTCCATGAATACTACGGCGTGTATAATTAGATACCCACAGTATAGACGACGCTTCGCTCCCACACTTCATCCAGCACCAGCACCATAGCAACTCTCGTAAATTATCTCCATTGTGTCACCTGTCCTTTCCATGGTTCCTTCCATAAGTCTTGTGTCAACAAATTAGCTCAGCTAAATCACCACTATATTTCACTCGGCTCACAATAATTACAATTTCCTCCACGACACTTCCACTTCACCTTCACCGTTATCCATATTTTTCTGCACATACTCAGGGCCGGATAATGCGGCCAGCGCAGAGGCAGCATTATCCGCGCTTGAATTTTCTCAAAACTTGTGTAAATGAAACATTGGGCACTTTTCAAAAATATGTAAAAAGAATGTTGAGACTTTTCAAAAAGTTGCAAATTAAATATTTTGGTACATTTCAAAAACATGCAAAATAAAAGATTTTCCACTTTTCTCAAAACATGTAAATAGAACATTTTGCAATTTTCTGAATCAAGTAAAAAGAACGTTTTACACTTTTCAAAAATATGTAAAAAGAATATTGAGACTTTTCAAAAACATGGAAATAAAACATTTTCCACTTTTCCCAAAACATGTACATAGAACATTGAGCACTTATCTGAATCAAGTAAAAAGAACATTTTGCATTTTTCTAAAAGATGCAAATACAACATTTTGCTTTACCAAAGAAAACCATCAATAAAATCCGATCAAAATGGTGGTTTTTGTATGGAAACAAATTCTTGCCTAAAGCCAATTCCTTCGTCCGGCCCTGCACATAATAATTATGTCATCCGAGATGTGGCCCGGCATTTTTGAATTAACATTGAATTTATTGTGAGCAGATTTTAGTAGAATATAAAATTTCTTGGCTTATGGATCGCCTGCTCTGTATGTAATAGTGTGGATAAAAATACCCCCCGCTTCCTGCAATTAGATCAATTAGAACTCCTTTTCACATGAATTCGACACGTAGTGAAGTTGTCGTTGTCATTGTGAGGGAGCGTACACAAAGTTGGAGGTGATGTTTTTCGGATTCGGATTCGGAAGAGGCCAATAAGCGCGTAGCCCTCCTCAGAACCGCTAATTCCTCCTTCCACCTAATTTGTCTCTTTGGACGAGAGAGATCAAATGTGAAAACTGGTGAAACTTCCCCTTTCATTCAGACGTAGTCTCTCTCGGATTATTACGATCATTATTATTATTAGGCATTAGGTTTGGATTTGGATTTGGATTTGGAGAGTTGCTCCACTCACCCAGACAGAAGACTCACTGTCAAATTAACTGCTCTAATAGTTGCCCGAAAAATAGGGGAAAGATAAAAAGTTGTGATAAGGAGGCGAATCAAAGAATGTTAATGGGACAGGCAGTTTATCCCCATAGAAGCTCCTCTACAATATGCTACACATATTTCCCTAATCAAAGTTCCGCCCTCAAATACTTGATTACTTTGAGAGACTCAATGAAGCGACTATGTGCTCAAGTTTCTACACATTTTCTGAATTGCATCCCCAGATTTAGATTTGAAAGAGTTGATCCGTGTGTCTGTATAGAAATAATTATAGGAAAAAGGTGCTTATACCTATAGCCTCATTCCTGGTCCTGGTCCTGGTATCTTTTTTTTCGGTAGCTTTGTTATGAAATTCGAATGCTGCAAAGATTTGGTTGAATTAAGAAAGATTATGTGACAACAATTTTCATACAGGAACATTTTACAATTACGGAAACGAGTGAGGTGAATGAGAACCATGTGCGAGATGCAAAGGGTGAAGCATCGTCTCTATTTGTGACGGAACTCTCATCGAGATTGGCTCAAATAGGACGATCCGAATGTTTGAAAACTCTTGTTAGTTACAGATATGGAGGACAGATTATTAGAGCTGGAGATAAGATAAAATATCACAATTTTTGCATGGAATGAAAGTCTACCCAGTCCCATATATCGTCCCCAGCCCAATTGTTATCATTTCCAAAAAAAAACTCGAGTGTTTCAGCCTCAGAGACCTTCTTCAAGTTTATTTCCAAAATTATTGTATGGGTGCTTTGGTGGATATAGGCATATCTCAAGAATCGATATCGGCATCGGTATCGGTATCGGTATCGGTATCGGTATCGGTATCGGTACCGGCCCTTGCCTTGTGGAGCTTTAAAGAAGATGGGTTTGGAGGAGATATTTCCGGAGATAGACGATGCTCCACTCCACGTACTGCCCCGTTCTGAGGGAGTAAAGTGAGTTATTGGAAAAGGCGAAAGGAACTTCTTCTGGATGCCGGCTTTAAAAAAAGGAGAAGAAGAAGAAGAAGAAGACAAAAAAATGCCGACACTGATTGTAGTAACGAGTACTGAGTAGCGAGTACTACGTATTTCTCAGTTGTTGGTTTCCGAGTTAAATCCGAATTTCATCATGTTTATGGAAGGAGCGCTATATATGATATATGGGAGTGTAATGTAACCTAAATGCAGGGGATATACTGTGCTATATGCGTAGGAGATATAAGAGATGATGAATAAAAGAGAGTTAAGAGAGTCGGACTCGGAGAAAATGGTTCACCCTCACAACAGGAGATCTATGGGATCCAATTGCATTACAAGAGGACATTTACCTTCCAGGTCCATCCATGGTCTGTACGGAGGGAGATGAATAAGGTGTCGCTCGAGTCATATAATGTGTGTCACTGTAGAAATCTGTCCCTTCGTCTCCCATTGTCATTGTCCAGTCCCAATCTGTGGAGGTGCATGCAGAGCGTAAGGGATCGATACAGAATATGAGATGCTGGATCTGGATCTGGATCTGGATCTGGATCTGGGCTGCGTAGTTAGTAGCTAATGCAGTGAGGAAAACGGCGGAGGGAACAATACCAATATATTATGTTTCCCATGTGGACAGTAGATCAGTTCGAATTTTCGAATACAGTTAATGGCACAAGGGATGCCGAGCCGATCCTCACATTTTCCACCCTTCCCTCATCATCCACTCCTCTCCATCTCAAGATTCGTCTTGGATGTGTGTGTTGAAATGTACAGAAATGAAGAAGGGTGCCCCGGGTGGGAGTCGGAGTCCAAGTCTCCAAGAAAATGAGGTGGACCCCCCGCTGCTCCTCCTCGACTTGACTTTTCCTCCGTTTCATTTTGACAGGCAAAAATCAGCCGTAATTTTTGACAAAAGTTTCGTCTCCTTCTTCTTCTTCTTCTTCTTCTTCTTCAGTCCTGAGCCTCCTTTTCCTCCGTCCAACAACAACAACGCCAACACCAACAACAAACAAACGAAGGAACGACACTCACACATTTATTTGTCTAATTTCAAAAGGCGTTCTTTTATTCCATTCTGAACATGGGCACTATTTACCAATTCACACTACTTCCCCGTTCCCGTTCCCGTTCTGAGGACATTTGAGTTGTGTTTAAATGGATGGAGTGAGTGCAGCGTGGACGGCGTTGTTATTATGATTATGAGACCCACTGGGGACTGACTGGGAGCCATGTGAATAAAAGAATTATCAAAGAAAAATGCATTTAAAATACGTAAGATTGGATTTGCTTGAGCCATGTACATTGAGATCACAGACTGGATTTCCTCCTCAAAAAATTGGATGTGAGGGAAACGTGGACAGGAATAGGAACTCACTATATAGTCAGCAGAGGAGGAATAATAATGCACTTTTTTTTATTTTCATTCTTAGCATGTAATGCGTCAGGATCCGAGATTACCTATGTGCAGAGTGCAGAGCCATAAGATACACGAAACGAATGTGCAGAGACATATATACAGGAGAGCACAATGGTAATCGAAGTACAGAGAATGACAATGGTCAACGCCTTTGGTTGAGCTGTCGACCTTTCCTTCACTTCTTTTTACGTAACTCTTGGCAGTCTGACTCTCCATGTATAATGTAATAATGGATTTGAAAGAAGGATAGAGATCCATATGGGAGCATATAGCCAAGTGTATCCAAATAAGTGGTAGGTACTTCCCTATACATATTACAATCCCTCTTAACTTTTGCTCATAATAGCGTACAAAATGGATTTGCTACTTTTACAAATATTCCCCAGCAGCTTTACACTTGTAAATTCCCATGATTTCTCTGTTTACATTGTATTGTCCGTGGGATGTGGGTCCTCTCGTAAGATGCATTATTCATCTCGATTCTTACGAGAGTCCACAAGACACCCACTTCTCTCCCAGTCAAATCATCTCTTTCACGCTCACGATGCACCACATTACTTCTTCACAAATTCAAATATTACCAGGGCCGGATCCGGATAATGCCGCCAGCGTAGGCAGCCACCACTGCTTGAATTTTCTCAAAACATGTAACATTTTGCAGTTTTAAAAAACACGTAAATAAAATATTTTGCAATTTTCAAAAACATGGAATTAGAACAATTTGCACCTTTTCAGAAACATGGAATCAGAACAATTTGCAACTTTTCGAATACATGGAATTAGAACATTTTACACTTTTCAAAAACATGGAATTAGAAAATTTTGCACCTTTTCCAAAACATGGAACTAGAAATTTCTGCAACTTTTCAAAAACATGGAAATAAAACATTTTCCACTTTTCCCAAAACATGTAAATAGAACATTGAGCACTTTTCTGAATCAAGTAAAAAGAACATTTTGGAATTTTCTAAAACATGTAAATACAACATTTTGCTTTGCCAAAGAAAATCGTCAATAAAATCAAAATGTTGGTTTTTGTATGGAAACAAATTGCTGCCTAAAACCAATTCCTTCGTCCGGCCCTAAATGTTACACGCATGTAGGTAGGATCTCACAACACCTGTGTCCAACTTTACTCTATGACCTGCAATGCAATAAAGTACACAAATCTCAAGAAATAAAATTAAACGATTATTCCAAGCCAGGGGCAAAGGGCAGCAATCCAGTGGAGTAGTTCAGATTTCCAGATTCTCAGATTGTAATAATAACCTCGTAATAACCGACCAATTCGGCGCCTCATTGAACAGTATCAAATTATGTAATTTTATGAATTTCCATTTTGAAAAAAAAAATCCTGCTATTAATAAAAATGGAATGATTGAGTCAATTCAGAAAAGTCCTTGCAATTGATAGCTCTCAGGTTGTTCCCAATCAATGAATCATGATCAGGTTTAAGTTACATAGGCGCATAGAATGTACAGTCATAAATTAGATCTTTATCAAAACTTGATCATCAATAAAACAGTTGGACAGTAACAATTATTTTTTTGCAAAACAAAAAACCCATCCCCTCAAGAGATAATTATGCGTCAGTTTCATTTTTTTATTGTATAATTCTTTCCCAAGGATTACTGACAGGGGTAATAAAGGAGATATTGGTGTAAAATACTGAGCTAAATAACAGTGTAATGACTATTCTTATCAAACTCAACACACTCAACAACAACAGGTTCTCCTTTTGCTCTCGTCTTGGCCAGGGCCGGACGAAGGAATTCCTTTTAGGCAGGGATTTGTTTCCATACAAAAACCACCATTTTGATTTTATTCATGGTTTTCTTTGGTAAAGCAAAATGTTGTATTTGCATGTTTTAGAAAAGTGCAAAATGTTCTTTTTGCTTGATTCAGAAAAGTGCTCAATGTTCGATTTACGTGTTTTGAGAAAAGTGCAAAATGTTTTATTTCCATGTTTTTGAAATGTGCAAAAAAATTTATTTTGTATGTTTTTGAAAAGTCTCAATAATCTTTTTACATATTTTTGAAAAGTGCAAAATGTTCCATTTACAAGTTTTGAGAAAATTCAAGCAGCGGGGGCTGCCTGCGCTCGCCGCATTATCCGGCTCCGGCCCTGGTCTTGGCTCGTTTCATGCAAATTTATTTTGAAAATGTTCAAAGAATTTTTTAAAGAAAAAACTATAACAATTCCTTTGGTTTCCTTAAGCTTTGGGGGTAGGCGAAAAAATATTTGCAAAAATATGAAAATTGTAAAAAATAAAATAAAATTCTTCCGGCAGCATTTAAGTTTCAAGTTGGGTAATTATGTGTGTGTATTTGTGCATGGAAGTTATTACTTGAGGAAATTGAGGCACACGCATGGAGGCGAGAAGCGTGTGTGAAGTGCACCCTTTAGCATGTAACGTAGTGAGTGGAAATAACAAATACGTAATCATTGAATTAGCGCATCATGTAGCCCTCCCTATCCCTCCCTTTTAGCAAGCCCAACTAAAACAACACACTTACCTAACCTAGACATAACAGACGTCTATATGGTCCCTATACTGTCTCCTATAGAGAAGCCACACATGTATATTCGTGAAATGCACTTGGGATTTTGTTCATTTACCTACGCTGGTTCTGGTGTAGGTACTTACTTGGAGAGTAAATGGGAAAAGATTGAGACCAGTAATTAATTGCAGCTGTCGACGTTTGAACAGAAAAATAATCAACAACTAACCTCGATGTCAGGGTAAAACAAACCTCTGTCAATTGAGGGGTCGTCAGGTACCTCCTCACTTCTGTTTCATCATTAATTTTCACCTGGAGAACTCAACGCATGGGGAACGGACGGACACATTACGTAAGCTTCCCATTCCATAATTCCTTTTTACAAATACTCCTCGTCCTCTCCCCAAATATTAGTCTTAGTCGTCCCCACTGTCTTTTTCACATAATAACATTATTAGTAACTCCAACTCCAAATCCACACAGGCGAAATCCTCTGGCTCCCATGCATTTCTTATGTGAGATGGACGAACAATAGTCTTTTATTATACATAAAATTATACAACGCATTGAAACTGTAGAGCTTTTTGCTGTGACGTCATAGCTAAGCTCCCTACAATTTACAATGTGTCATTTATATGCTTATTTCCTAGGTAGGTAGGTAGGTAGGTAGGTAGGTAGGTACGTGTATAATGCATGTACAAGAAGGTGGAGAGCGAGCAATTTATTTTGTTAAGGTAAATAATGTAGTGCAGTGATGAGGGATTTTAAATTGCTCCGTATTTTTTCATCTCAATTTTTCATATTTTTTAAGCTTTCAATTTTCTCTAGATTCCTATGGGGAAGTATCCAAGTATGCGCGTGTATGTATTACACTTATCGTTAGATAATATATCCTCTGTGAAGAACTAAAATGACCCATTTCCATTTTTGGCTAAAATCAGTATCAACTATCTACAAAAATATTTAAATATATCTTGAGAGCATTTGAATAGAACATTGAGCACTTTTTCAAAAACATGGAATTAGAACATTTTTCACCTTTTCAAAAACACGGAATTAGAACATTTTGCACCTTTTCAAAAACATGGAATTAGATCATTTTGCACTTTTTCAAAAACATGGAATTAGATCATTTTTCACCTTTTCAAAAACACGGAATTAGAACATTTTGCACCTTTTCAAAAACATGGAATTAGAACATTTTGCATCTTCCCAAAAACATGGAATTGGATCATTTTACACCTTTTCAAAAACACGGAATTAGAACATTTCGCACCTTTTCAAAAACATTTAAATAGGACATTTTACATTGTTGAAAAACATGAAAATAAAACAATTTACACTTTTCAAAAACTCGTAATTAACATTTTATGCATGTTTCTCATTTTGTATGTATGACATAGCTTATTATGATTCGAACTTAAATTGGATATGGTCATTTCGGTTCTTCCCTAACGATATGCAATTTTGCGTACCTCCTGCCTCTAAACTTGAGCACCTACTCCACACGTATGTAGATGGAAGCTATTGATGGATATTGACAGGAATGATTTGAGCGACTGGGACTGGAGCATCATAACAGACGTAATAATGCACAGTTGTGAAACAGAAGAACAAGAACAACAAAATGACGTGACACGCCAAGTTTTTGATATTCGAATTCGACGCATAATCCTCCTCGTAGGTAGGTAGGTACCTACATAGATTCGATGCATTGGTTTTGGCTTTGGTTTTGGTTGTAGTGGACTGCTGTTGTTTAGATGAAGACACATGTGAAATGAACACCAGGAGACGAGAAAATATTTGGAAAGATTATGAAAGGGAGGACTTTGTACAGGGGTAATCTATTGGCAGAGAAAAAAGGGATTTCAAAGGGTTACTAAATGTAAATCCCAAAAGCTCTGTTAAACTGTCCACTATTATTCCCAAGATAATCCAGCCTACTAAAAGTGTAAGTACCTACTCATAGTAAAGAGGGGAGCCTTCACTATACTAATACTAATAGTATAGTTACTATATGCCACCTCGATATAGGACACACTCATATCGCACCCAACGACACGAAATATCATAGTAATAACATTGGTTTCTGGTTTTTTTTTCTTGGATTTAGTTGAATTGTTTTGGTTTTGGGATATTAAAATGTGGATGTATGAGTAGTGAGTAGTGAGTAGTGAGTAGTCCTGTCACAATTGAGCAGGTACATAGATAGCCCTGTGCACACAACCATAATTATATTGATGTAATTCCCATGTAAAGCATAGCATCTTGTAATTGAGTGTGTGTCTGTTTGTGGAATGATAATGTTTAAAGAGGATCAAGTAGGATAGGACTTGAGTAGTGCGTACTGCGGATGAGTGCCTCGAGCCGGAGCCCTTCCATCTCCATGTACCATTTGTGTTTGTATTGGTATCGGGACTCAATTTATTTGAACTCGGAATTGTCACTACTACTTTAGCATGAAAAAAAAAGGTAAAGGACTTAAAGTTGTAATCCGAAGAGGCTTAGTTCGCTGATACCTCTTGATGGCCAGATAAAGCTTCTCTGCACATAGAAAGACCGAAATACCTCCCCGACCCGCCTTCCACGGCCCTAATGTCACAAAGGGTGTAACCAATAAACAAACCCCCTTGGTCAAGTTCACGAATTTTGTCACTTAAAAGCTCAAGGAAGATTTTGGGTCATTTTCACCAAGTCTCACACTACCACTCAAATCACTTCACAGTCAATTCAACTCCAGAGCCCCATCAAGTCAGACGAGGAAAATTGTAGCCTTAGTAGGAACGAGCGGAGCATCAAGCTCAAGCAGCAGGGCTCCCGACCCTACGAAACCAAAACCAATTTCACCATTTACCAATTTATTTCAAACTCACCCATTCCCAATTCCAATATCTCTCATTTACACACACACTCACTACCCAAGTCGTAGGAAGGTTCAAGAAAAATCTCTCCCAAATTTTCAACCAGTTTCTATCTTGGTCTGCGTCGTGGCTGTACAATTTGTTTTTTTAGTAAAAATCACCAGGACCAAGGATTTTTGTGACTGTGCTGTTCTGTGTTCTAATTGTGAAATCTTAAAAATTAGCCGAAACATTTGTGAGAAGCTTGTGTTAGTAGTACTTGTGTTAATTGCACGGACATCTATCTCCCAGTAAGTGGATCTGTAGATCGAAATTAAAATGATGGAAGGCATCTTCATGAATGGTTTCCATCCTCATCAGTACGGCGCAATGCAGTCGCAGGTATTAGTATTACTACACTTTTTTCAATTAACTCAAAATCAGGTCTATTTTGCATTCAAATTGCCCATTAGCCGAGTGAGTTGTGCCCAATAAATTGTGAATGATAAAATTGTTGTTAATGTTTTGGATTGTATTTTTTTGAAATGATTCCAGTTCTCCCAGTTGCCCTCGTACCATCACCATCATCATGTGCACCATCCAGCAGCAGCAGCCGCAGCGGCTGCTGCCGCAGCGTACCATTCATCATTTGTTAATCTTCCGCATCATCATCATCATCATCATCATCCACATCATCCTCATCATCATCATCATGTGGCCTCGAGTCCACCTGGAAATCCATCTCTGCCCAATCATCACCTGAATTCGGGGAAGGAGCACTTCCAGTGGTGGCACATCCCGTCTCCCCCCACCACGTCATCCGGATCCCTGTCCACCACGTCCCCCTCATCCGAACCGTCCCCGTTTTCACTCGGCCACAAGATGACTGGAAATGTCAACGGGCCCTACTTCCCGTCCTCCGCCTCCGCAAATCCAGTCGTGTCCTCGACGAGTGCTCAAAGAAAGTCCCGACGATGCAGGTGTCCCAATTGTCTCGCCGGAGTCCAGCCCGCCGCAGGTTAGCACAGAGAGAAATCCAATTAAATTTTTAATGTCTCGCTTTATTTCATAATATGAGTCCCCCAATTTACGAGAGAGTCCTTGAGATGTTGTAGGAGGAATATATGTCATTTTCCCTCATTTTCTCTAATGGATCTCTTATACTCACTTTAGAATATTTAAATTACAATTACGCTCGGCCTTATTGAGGTCTGTACGACATTTGGCTTCTCGCATTACTTTGTTAATCAACGTCTCTGCTCTGCATTTCTACTTTCAATCATATTTTTTGAGTAGAATTTCGTATTACAAGATGTGCATCTCTAAATTACGGGCAACCTTCTTATTCAGGGCCGGACGAAGGAATTAGTTTTAGGCAGCAATTTTTGTTTCCACACAAAAACCACCATTTTCATTTTATTCATGGTTTTCTTGGGTAAAGCAAAATGTTGTATTTACATGTTTGAGAAAAGTGCAAAATGTTCTTTTTACTTGGTTCAGAAAAGTGCTCAATGTTCTATTTACATGTTTTGAGAAAAAGGCAAAATGTTCTAATTCCATGTTTTCGAAAAGGTGCAAAATGTTTTATTTCCATGTTTTCAAATGTACAAAAAAAAATTATTTTGCATATTTTTGAAAAGCCAAAATATTCTTTTTACATATTTTGAAAACTGTAAAATGTTCCATTTACACATATATTTTTCGAAAATTCAAGCAGCGGGGGCTGCCGTATTTTCCGGCCCTGTTCTTATTCATATTTATGTAGGGAACGATAAAAACTGTACTATACATTCCCTGTCTGTCGGACTCACTCAGCACCATTTCACATAGGAACCAGAGAAAAGGACATGAAAATAGAAAATTGGGAAATTATCTAAATTTCTTGTGTGCAATTAGTAATTAAGCGTAGTCAGCTTGAGCTTCTGCTTCTGTTCATTCCCATCATCCCTCCGTCATCCGACTCGTATCTCATTTCGAGATGAGGACATTGTGTGTCGGATGAACACATGAGATGTAATATCATAGAATAGTGAAGAAAGCATAGGGATTTTTCGTAGGTAGGTTACGTAGTATTTGGTATAGGATACTTCATCTCTTTTTATTTTCTCAATTAACCTCGTTCGTGAGTGGAGTCGGAACAGAGAGCGTGAAAGATAATCTTGAAAATAATGAGAGAGAAGAGAGGAAAAAAATGATAATGGGGAAGGACGAAGGAATGGAGACGATGATTTCAATTAATTCTATAATTCACAAATTATAATAATGATTATTGTTCTCTGTTCAATTTAGTTTCTGGAGAGAAAAAGAAGAAGCGCCAACACGTCTGTCATGTCATTGGATGTGGAAAGGTGAGACAAACTTCCTTCTTTTTTATTTATCTTCAAAAATTAAAAACTTTATAGCAGAACATCACAACAACAACGACAACAACGACAACAACAAGACACGGGTACAAAAAAAACAATCTTACAGTCAAAAAATGTCCTCAAAAAAGTTTCTCACCTTCCCCCCTGCAGAGTTACATTGACGTATGCCGACGAGGGCACTAATTCTATAACTATGGAATATCGTCTGTGAAGAACCAAAATGACCCATATCCATCTGTAGCTACAAACAATATCAACAATCTACACGAATATTCAAATATGTCTTAAGAGCATTTTAAATAGAACATTGAGCACCTTTTCAAAAACATGGAATTAGAACATTTTGCACCTTTTTAAAAACATGGAATTGGAAATTTTTGCACCTTTTCATAAACATGGAATTAGAACATTTTTCATCTTTTCAAAAACGTGGAATTAGAAAATTTTGCACCTTTTCAAAAACATGTAAATAGGACATTTGACATTGTTGAAAAACATGCAAATCGAACATTTTACGCTTTTAAAAATCTCGTAATTAACATTTTACGCATGTTTCTCATTTTGTTTTCATGACATAGCTCATTTTGACTCTAGCCTAAATTGGATGCGGGTCATTTTGGTTCTTCACAGACGATATACCTAGCTACACCCTATACTGATAGTTAGTTGGAGTTGGAGAGGGCGAGAAAGATTTTAGGAAACTGGAATGATTGAAATAGAGTACACATTACATGATATAAGCCGAGCGGATTTGAACTTGTACGTTTTTAGGAAAAACAAAGATTAAGTGAAGGTTAATAATGTATGCAGAAAATATATAGGAGGTTAGATTCTTACAAAAAGTCAAGGAACGAGCGTAAAATCGAAATTTAACCGCGAGTCAGTCTTTGAATTTACGAGAATTTGTATAATTGCATGGGTGCATCCTGACTGCGTAGCCAAATGGAGGGACAGGGCCTATGGTATATGGAGTGTGTGGATGAAGTAGGAGTTGGGACATGGGACGTCACTGGGATATAAGTCAGGCCGTATGTACCTAGCTCCACATGTCAGGAGTGCGGCGAGGGAGTTTGACATGTAAAACAGAGAGATTTACAATTTATCTGACTAAAGATAAATAAAGGCGGACTCGAGAGAGTTTGAGAGATGTAGGGATTTTTACTCTGTCAAGAAATAAAAAACAAAATTCCGTCCATGGCTATGAATGCTTTACCCATGCTATGCTACAGTTGTACAGTTCCTATACAGTCAAATGACACGTATTAACCTATCTCCATCTCGCCGTATTTCTTCCATATCTCCAATTTTTTTAAAGGATTTCAATTTTAACAGCTTTACAGTATAATTTACTTGGTCGTCAAGTATCTTAATTTGAATAATCGAGCTTACACGCATGAAATTTGATCCGTTTGTGGACGAGTGCCTACTTGGAGGATACTTAATACTTTGTATACGTGACTCAGGTATACAAGAGATCGTCTGTGAAGAGTCAAAATGACCCATTTCCAATTTATGCTAGAATCAAAATGTGCTATGTCATAGAAATAAAATGAGAAACATGCGTAAAATGTTAATTAGGGGTTTTAAAAAAGTGTAAAATGTTCTATTTTCATGCTTTTCAACAATACAAAATGTCCTATTTACATGTTTTCAAAAAGGTGCAGAATGTTCTAATTCCATGTTTTTGAAAAGTGCAAAAAAGTCTAATTCCATGTTTTTGAAAAGGTGCAAAATGTTCTAATTCCATGTTTTTGAAAAGTGCAAAAAAGTCTAATTCCATGTTTTTGAAAGGGTGCAGAATGTTCTAATTCCATGTTTTTGAAAAGTGCAAAAAAGTCTAATTCCATGTTTTTGAAAGGGTGCAGAATGTTCTAATTCCATGTTTTTGAAAAGGTGCAAAATGTTCTAATTCCATGTTTTTGAAAACTTCAAAATGTTCTATTTACATGTTTTTTAAAAGTGCAAAATGTTCTGTTTACATGCTTTCAAGACATGTTTCAATATTTTTGTAGATAGTGGACATTGTTTTTAGCTACAAATGGACATGTCTCATTTTGGTTCTTCACAGACGATATACTGCGTTCCAAGCTATAAGCGTGCTATACACATAGTGAGGTAACTCCAACTAAACTGATTGCAATACTTTTTGATTGTACTGCAGCTCTAAACTAAGAAACTACTGTAAGCTCGTGTAATGGTGTGTACCAACTTTTTTGAGAGTCTCTCCTGCCTGTTTAAGGCATTGTGTGTAGACGTTGATCTAGAGTCCACATTAAAGTCTTTGGCTAAAAGTCTGTCCATGGATGAGCTGTGTAGTTAGCTTGGAGGAGGAGTGTCCCGAAAATGATAGCGTTCTTCCCATTTTCCCATTTACGTGTTTTCTCCTAATTTTAATGTAAAGCGTATTCAGAGCAACCTTCTTATAATGGTCCCTTGTCCACGTTGAGCCTATACGAGAAATACGACTGCGTCTATGACCATCTATTAATTTTGACTTAAAAAAAAACAAGAGAAGTAATGACTGTGTGTGTGGAACTGGTGCTGGTGACTCTGTGTGTGTAGACCTTGGAACATTATCATTATGAATAGAAGGTAGTTATGAGGCTTGTACTTTGTGAGACGTAATATTTTAGAGAATTTCCCTGTCCCCCTCATCTCTCTCGCGCAGTCCTCATCTTGTTCGAAATTAAAGAAGGTTTAATTATCTTTAATAAATCAGAATTATTCCTGTGCCCTTTTCGAGGAATCGCTGTAGCGTTTTTAATCATTTCCAACTTTCATTACTGTTATTGTTATTGTTTGATTTCTACTTATTTTGGACAAAATTACCGAGTGGAGTGACTCTAATCGCGATTCCTAATTCCTAATCGTCCTCCTAATCGGCAGTCGTAACTCACAGGCTGAGGGATCAGAGTTGGGACACGAGTCACTTCCCAATCCCAATAGGAACGAGACCGTACAGATATTATAGTCGTCCTATGCTCTTCTGTATCCAAGAGCCAAGTGTAATAATCGTAATTGAAACCCTTCCTTCATTGATTGAAATTGTAATTCTACTGATAAATCTTGGCCCTATGATTTTCTACTGTGGACATTGTGAAGGGAAATAATATATTAGGGAAATGTATTAGGATACATAATGATGGTAAAAAATGTGAATAAATTTAACATTATGTTCGCATTGCAGGTTTATGGGAAAACATCTCATT